>VXBB01003807.1:128931-186407 GCA_013399915.1 Illadopsis cleaveri | reverse complement strand
ATTTGAATATGGTTCAAGATCAATTGAAGGTAATCTTTGTGAGTTATACCACAAAGCTGTAGGGTAAACAGACCAATTTGGCAATTTATTGGCAGCTTTTATTGTTGCATGTAATTTGCTGCCTTCTTTGCAGGTCACTTCCCAACACAATTGGTAACATTTCAGGAGTCATTTACTGCTGTGCCCTAATTGCTCCTTCCAAACCTATGACTCAGTACAAAGGAATAGGATGGATGATCTAAAACCACAGTTCAAAACTCTACAAAGGGAACTGAGCAAAAAGCTTCTATATGTGCAGCAGCAATGAAATAATTAGATTGAAAATCCCCTTTTGCTCAGGTTCAAAACATTCAGTCAGGTTTTTTATTAAATCCCCTTCACTGCTGCTGGGATGACTTTCATTAATAAACAGTGGATGTCTGTCAGCACCTCTGATCATAGTGCATGGTTGGCTTTGATTGCTCCATCTTTCACAAGTGGGACTTCTGACATGGCCAAAGGGAGCTTTTGGGGAAGGCAGAGGTGTGAAATTCACAGCTCCTTGTGGCACATTCAGCAGCATCCCCGTGTCTGCATTTCTGAAGTGTATGTGTTTGCTGACTTCTCTGAGAGCTGGGCAGCCCAGGGTCTCTCCCCTGGGAATGTGGCTGTTCATCTCTCTGCCCAGAACTAGACATTTAAAGTTTCTTGGGCCTTTCAGACTCTTCAGCATGTCCTCAATCTCACATTAATTGATTAATATATGCTTGCCCAGGATTGATCTGAAAAAGTATCCCTCAATCTCACATTAATTAGTTAATATATGCTTGCTCAGGATTGATCTGAAAAAGTAGCTGAGCAACTTTGATAGTCATGCCCTTTTATGACATAATGAAAAACCCAAATGAAACAGTACCTGGGCAAGTAACAGACAAATGAACTGGTCTGACCAGTGTCCACCTTGGGCAGGAAGGGTTTGACAAGTCCATCAGCCTCTTGGATTGGTTTTGGCTCATGATGGATGAGCACTGAGTGCTGTGCTGCTGCTGCAGATCTCTGGGGTTTGAAACAAGGGAGAGGTGGTATCAGCCAGGAAAGAGCCTTTGAAAGTACAGCACCTCTGCAGTGAGACACAAGGAGGCCTGGCCTAATTAGCTCTGAGTGATTAAGAGTTGCCAGACTGGATAAGAGCCTTTTAATCAGGGTTTTTAATGAGTTTTGTGTAGTCCAGTCAGCTTTTCACGTTTGCTTTTGTCATGAGTGAGCTTGCTCCTCCTGCAACAGAAGAAAAATTTTCTCTTGTCAGTAAGAGTGGTGGCATTTTGTTGTGTTGGTGCTGGTCCTGGGAATGATTGGCTGCCTTCTGTTGAAGGTGGAAGTTTTGACATGTGAGGACTGATTACTATTTGACAGATTTTTTTAAAACTTTTTTGTTTTATTCTTCTTCCCACTGGTGAAAACCCTCTGAGCTTTAACACTGTTTAAATATTTCTGCTGTCCTCTGAGTGCCACCACTGCCTTCCCTGATCTCTGCTGCTTCCTGCTATGTTTAGGGTTTGTCCAGCTTTTCTTTTTTCCTGAAATAAATCACAGGGGGAAGTGAGAAGAATGAAGAATTCATCCCATAGTTGAAAGCAGGTTTTGGAGTCCTTTGACCTGGCTTTTTTATTAGGTAGAAAAGGGATAGAATGTAGTCTAAGCTTGCTTGTTAAACAGGTGTTAAAACTTACCTTCTGTGCAGTTGTTGGAGGGATTTTTACATGAGGTTTGAAGGGTGGCTGGTTGAGCTTTGCTGCAGGAAATGTTTTGTCTTATTCCACTGTTTCCTGGGGTTTTGAGTCACTTCTGACTGAAAGTCCAATCAGTGCTTAGGAAGTAAACTTTGGTTAAAAGAAAGTTCACTTTTTCCTTATGGAAAATGAACTGTCAGTAGTCCTGGGAAGAGTAGGAATGATCTGCTCTTGAGGATGGGTGAGCTGATGCAGAAGATTCAGAGCTAAAGCCAAATCTTCTGAGATCCAGGAGAACTAGATTTTGCCTGGATGATAAATCCCACATCTGTGTTTCTCTGCGATGCTTTTTTTTCCCCATGGTGAGACTTGGCCTTTGGGGTTGTGCTGCTGGATTGTTCAGTGCTTTCTTCATTTTTGTCTGTGGTCAGATTTACTAAAAAGGTAAAAAAACCCCATAAAACCCCAATGTGGACAGTTTAGGAGCTGGCACCTCTCTCCAATGAAACCTGCTCTGCCTACTGAGAGCTCCTTCTGCTCATTTGGAAGTGCCCCATGGAATGAATATGAACCGATCACTTTCAAACAAGCTCCTAATATTTTATGGCAGAGTTGTATGCACAGTCCCTTCATCTCCCACCAGAGGTGGGAATGAGATTTCCTCAGTGGGCTTTCCCAAGCCATGTGCTAGTAAATAAAAGGGAGGGGGGAAATGGATTGAAATGCTGTTGGTAATGGGCAGAGTAGGATGCTGAGAGCTTTGATGCTTCCAACAAGATGCTGAGTCATTGATAGATTGTGACGCAAATTGAGCCTGGAAACACCGGGCCTGCCATTGAATATTTGATCAGCCTCTGCTACTGTTTATCAGTGTTCTGTTGTTATCAGAAATGCAGGGGCAGCTGTAACCTTTGCCTGTGTGTATTCTCTGAAGAGGTAATCAGTCATCATTTTCTCCACAATTTAAAATATTGCTGTTTAACCTTGATGGCCGTTCTAATTGTCATTGCTGGATGATAGGAAACCACATCTGAGCTGGAGTCCTGACCCTAGACACTGAACAGGGAGTGCTGGAGCAGTCTGGGAAATCACCAGTGCTAGGGAAAGACCAGGAATGCTGTGCTAAAGAGGCTGTGGAGAACTCCAGGGTTGTGTGTATCAGGAAACAGTTTTAATCCTCATTAAGCTAATCCGGTGGGATAGCTCTGAGTGGGAGAGGTTTGTTTTGCCTCCCAAGACTGTTTGGCTTGTTGGCAGGAGCATTTCATGAAAAAGCAGGTGAAGGAAAAACTCAAGCTACACTGAGAATGAGCATCTTGCTTAGTCCTTCTTTTCCCACTTCTTCCCTTGTTCTTAAAAACTTGTCTGTTGCAAACATATGCCTTGCTGATTTTTTTATTATTTACTTTTTGCTCTATTTTTTTGTGATTTAATTCCATTTCACCATTCCTGCTTAGCATCAGCTGGAAAGTAAAGCCAAACTTTGCTTAAAGCCAGCATTGATAGCCAGAATGTGCTTTTTTGTGCTTTTTTTTTTCTGTCTTAGCATTTCTAAAGCCTTTTTTGAGTAGTGGGATGTGAAATCCATTCCCTGGAGTCAGTAATGCCTATATAAGGTTGTTTTGGAGATTCTAGCAGCATATTTGCATTCCCAGCTTCCCTCTTAGTTAAGGGAACAAAGACCACCATGCAGCTGGGATGACATGAAAATACAAATAATTAAATAAGGGAAAAATTTAAAAAGCAGCTCCAGGAGAGAATCAGAATTCCAGGCCAATCTTGTAGAAATAATGCTTCAGACTAGTACTGCTGAGCACCTTGATGAATCTGATACACCTGAGAAGTGTTAGCATGGCTCTTTGAAAAGGAAAACATTCCTCTTGGAGCTCTTGGGAGGGATCAGCAAATATGAAATAGGATGATCTGGTAGCCACAGTCATGATTTCCAAACATCTTTCTGAACAGGTTTCCTTAAGAAATCAAGCAGATGGGGTCAAGGGGAAAGGTCCTTACACAGGGGAAAAAATAGATAAAATTACAAGAAATGGAGGGTAGTGACAGCTGATTGATTTTTCCTAGCTGAGATAGAGCTGGAAAGTTCTGACCTGCCTGAAGTGTTGTAAGTGACGTAGGAGAGAGGTGACAAGTTCAGTGGCACTGCAAATGTGGCAGTTTCATTCAAGATAAATAAGATGAAATGTTTCTACTAGAAAGATTGTGAAAGGACCTGGGGAGACTGACTGGGCTGGAAAACTGCCGAGCTGTCAAGTAATCCACATGGGGGAAATGACCTTCTTATCACCTGTTGGATGGAATCTAGGAGAACTTATTGCACAGGGGCCAAGTTATGAGGTTGTTGTGGCTCTCTGAGATATCTCAAACTTCAGGCAAATGGGGTTTGGAGCAGCCTGGTCTATGGAAGGTATCCCTGACAGGGAGTTTGGAATGAGATGATCTCTAGTGCCTCTTCCAATCCAAACCATTCCATGGTGGATATCAGGAATTAAGCAGAGAGAGCTCGTGGGATTTCTGGGTAGCTTATAGTTCTTGAGAACTGTGCATTCTGATATTCTGATCTAAAGGCATATAGCTCATGTGGAAAATTGTGGAAGGACTAAGGTAGGATTTCACCTTGGAAAGAACACTATTGCAAAGCTGTGAGTAGAATGGATTAAATGGGACATGGCATCTACAAATAGAAAAAACTAAGAGCAATGTGTGAAGCTGTGCAGCTCCTTGCCACAGGATGCTGTGTGTGCTAGAAATGCATGTGGATTGAAGGAGAGATTTGGCAAAAGAGTGATTCATTACCTAGAAGCCACCTCTGGTCCTGGAGACTTCTGAGCTGGAAATTACAGGAGATCAAAGGAATGGCCTTCTGTTACCTTCCATAGACATCTGTCTTGCTGCTGTGACAGAAGGGATGTGAATGTGTCCTAAAATCTAAAAATGCTTCCCTGCAGGTGTGTGTGGATGGGAAGAGGATACATGTAAACTGGTCAAGTGGACAGGAGAGGGAAGGGAAGAGAAAGGGATTCAAGGATCCAAAAGGTTTACAATTTTAAAATGAGTGAAGGGGACATAAATAGCATGGGCAGGAACACTGATTTTGGAGAAGCTGGAAGATAGGGTGATTGTAAAGATCTTGGTGCAACAGAGGCATAGGTGGGAAAAAATACAGTGTCTTCCACAGAGAACCTTTATGTGATTTGAAGCCTGCTTCTTTTGAACAGAAAACAGAGGCAGGGTTTGCATGTATTCTTTAAGGGATGTTTTGTCCAAGGGGAGAGTCTAAGGAGTGGAGTGGAAGGGCTCAGGCTCACCAGGAGCATGGTACAAAGTGTGTGTCAGACTGCACAAACACCATGGCTGCAGTGAGCAGGTAGGGCCCATCCTGGCCCAGCACTGAATTCCTGATGAGCTGTCCAAAGTTCCAATCCACAGGCAGGTCTCCCAGTTAACCATTTTTCCCTTGCTTTGGGTTGGAACAGAGGAAAAACCTCCTTTTCAGGCCTATCAAGATGTGCCTCCTGAAAGCTAAACCTGTATTTACCTGTGCTAGATCAAGTGACCTGGGCCACTTGGAAATGGTCCCCAAAAGCCATCATCCTTCCCCAGAGCAAGGGTCAGATTTTCCTCTTGGCTGGGGCTCCCTGGCACAGCCAGGCAGTTCTTATCTCCTCTTTGGCTGAGCAGTGTGTACCCTTCTGTTACATAAACTGTACTCGGTCATGGTACGAGTCCATGACCTGTTCCTGAGGGAGCATCCTCTCCTTCTGGACTGCCTGGTGTCCTCAGGAACTGGTGACAGCAGTATTCCTGCTGCTCATTTGGACTGTTAAACTGGGAAGGGACAACTGTTGTCCTGCATCACTGTCTTGAGACTAAATTTGGTAAATGCTGCTGATGATTTGAAGGAGACTCTCTCACAGCCAGTGAAGGGCTTGACTGTATATGTGAGTTCCAGCCTCTTCCCTGGCCACGCTCCAGCCCCTCCAGGGCTCTCTGGCCGGGAGGGCCCAGCACTGGACACAGCCCTGGAGGTCCCTCAGCAGGGCCAGCCCAGGGGACGGGCCCTGCCCTGGGCCTGTGGCCACCCCATGGCTGGCACAGCCCAGGGGCCATTGGCCTGGTGCCCCCCTGGGCACCCCTGGGCTCCTGTCCAGCCGCTGGCACAGCACCCCCAGGGCCTTTCCCCACGGGCCTTTCCAGCCCCTGTGCCCCAGCCTGGAGCTGCAGGGCCTGGGCTGAGCCCAGGGCAGGACCAACACTTGGCCTTGCTGAACCTCACTGCGTTGGCCTCAGATCAATACTTGGACAGTTTGGGAAGCTGCATTTAAAATGTCTGTACCAGGCTGAATTTCCCAAACAGGTTTTTCTCAGGAGGAGCACAGGTTCAAGGTGCCCTCAGCCGTGGCAGCTGTGCCACGTGTTGGTGTTTGTTTAAAGCACAGGTTCTTGCTCATCCCTTCCGCTCCTTTTCTTTTGCAGCTCCAAACCCATTTCTTCACCTTTGATTGTCCAAGTTGGGCACGCAGAGACCCTGCAGCCCCTGCTTGCCCTGATGGGTTACTTCAAAGATGCTGAGCCTCTCCTGGCCAACAACTACGCCCGGCAGGCGCAGCGGAAGTTCCGCAGCGGCCGCATCGTGCCTTACGCCGCCAACCTGGTGTTCGTGCTCTACCACTGCGAGCACGCCAACGCCTCCCAGGAGGAGTACCAGGTGCAGCTGCTGCTCAACGAGAAACTGCTGTCCTTCCATCACTCCAACGAGACCACCTCCACCTACACAGACCTCAAGGACTACTACAAGGACATCCTGGAAAACTGCCACTTCAAAGAGGAGTGCGAATTGCCCAAAGTCAACGTCACTGCTGTGGATGAGCTGTGAGGGAGTGAAACTGAACGGTGCACTTCAAACTGCTCTGGGTTCGGTTCCACAGGCATTGGGAACAAGCACTTTGGATGGTTTGCTGCTGCTGTGTTGATTTTCTAACCTTGCAGATTTGGGGATTGTCTCAGCTCGGTGCACTGGTTCTCTGTTGCATAAGCAGAACTGCATAAACAGCTGCTGTCACAGGGAAGTTGTAAGAAATGCCTGATGCAAGACACAAATACCCGTGTGTTTATATGTGCAAATAAGCCGATTTCATTGGTCACTGCTGTTATGAATGGGCCACAGATGGATTTAAGAGCTGGGGCAGCTTCTGTTTTATTGGATCTGAAGGTGGTTGGACTGATTCAGTGTTGGTTTGTGCTGCCTGTGTTTCTCACTGCTGTTTTCCTGTGCCATGCATGAAATACTTCAAACCTTTTTTTGATCCTTTTCCCAAGCTTCTAGAAGGGAGAGGGTACATAGTTCTTCTCCACAGCTGCACAACTTCTGCCTGGACAGCACCATTTCTATTTTGGGCATTTTAAAGTAGGAGGAGTTCCTGCATGCCTCACCTGCTTGAAAAAGGGCAAGGAATTAAAAGTGCTAAGGTCATCATCGACCCATCCTGCATAGCAAGTTAGTCTCCAGGGTAAGTAAATTATCTTCAAAAAGAAGTAGGAAAAAAAGAAATAAAAGTGAGGGAGTGGAGAATAGCCACTCTTCCTTTAAGGTGCTCTGGAACTTGCAGCTGTTATTCTTGAAATACTTGAGTGTCCTTTCACTAACACCATCCATTTCTGGTGGTGTTACTTGGGCATTCAGGTTGGGCTGTGCCATAGCTCTGAATCTCTTGGTCCTGGCCAGGTGGTGACAGTTTTCCTACCAGCTCTGGCTGGAAAGCACCTCTGATGTCTGCAGCCTCCTGCTTGAAATGGAATTGTTGCTAACTCTAACTCCTGGTTTTTGAACTATATAAAGATTGGGCTGAGACTTGACTTCTCCTAACTTTAAGGCACCAAACAAGCTGCCACTTATGTGGGCCTTACACATTTGATGTGTCACCTTGCTTTTGAAATGCAGCTGGTTTTATAGAGGTGAGTGGCATAGAAGGACTGGTGATATTTTAAAGCAACTGCACTTTAAGTAGGTTCCCTTATGCCTGAAAACTGGGAGGTATTTTAGATCTCTGCAGTGTGACAGTAAAAGGAAAAGAGCAGTCAGAGCTCACCCTGTAAAGTGGGGTTTATTTTGCTGTTTCCTGGGCAGGAGGTGAAGACTGGGAATAAATGATTACCACAGCATAGCCTGCAGCAGTTGAGGGTATAAATGTCTATACTGTACCTTTAAGTCCTTTTTGTAGGCTCAACCTCAGAACTGGGAACTTAACTGCTGCAAAAACAGAAAGAGGAAAAAAAGCAAGCCAAACTCCAAGTTTGAGAAGTTACACTTAGTGTATGGGGTTTTAAATTTTTTTTTCCTGAGGACTCAGCCTTTTGTCACTTTTTTCTTCATATACCTGGTATAGAAGCACTTCATGTTTACATAGCTGTAAGTTAAGGAGCAATTGAACACCTGGTTTTTGCTGTTGCTCTCTGAGTTAAGGGCATTTTCCTACCTGTGGTTGTAGGGCCCTGTTTGATTAGTGCACCACTTGCTGCAGAGACCAAGAGATCACTGAAGACACTGATTCAAATATTTCAACACTTGCCTGTGTTGAATCCACAGCTCTTTGTGGAGCTGAAGAGAAATGGTTAGGGAGGAGTTCAGTGCTGCAACAACCAGAGGAATATAGGTCAGGATAATTTGCAGCCCCTGCATAGGACTGCTGCTCAATCACCTTTGCATGTCTCCTTTTTCACATGATCCTGCCTTGAGACTAAGTCAACTGGTGAAAATGGTTATGACAGATGCCAGTTGGGAACTTTATTGCAACATTTGAGTCAGGCTTCAAAGAAATGAGCCTTTGTTTAAAGGCAGTTAAGTTTGGAAAGAGCAGATACAAGAGTGCGAAAATCCACCTTTGAACAAATATTTTTTTTCTCTGAGTCAGTGATGATTCATGAACAGAAGGGATGAAAGCCTGACTATGGGAGATGAATGGAGGATTCTGTTGTCAGTTCAGCAAGACTGATTTTAAGGCATCACATTTGTTAAAAGATACATCCTTCTTCCTTATTGGAGGAAGGAATACATTGCACTTGACTGCTTTTTTGATAGTGTGCCAGATGAGGTGCAGGAACCAAAAAACTCCTCCTGTTGTGGAGTGCCCTCAGAAGCTGTTCCCTGTTTGGCCTTGGAGCCCGGGTCCCTCATACCCCAGTGTAACAGATCTCTTCAGTGGCTGGCAGCAGTTAATGGAGAGGAAGATTTGCTGTTGGGGCTCTGAGCTGTGTTTAGAGGATGCCCTGACTCACTCCTTTGGCAGAATTAGAGGTTCAGCATGGAAACTTTGCACCATTGTGGCACTACAGAAGTGTTGGGACATAAATACTCTGGGCACTTATTCTGATACTTAGCACTGAGCAGGTGACTTCACTCTGATTCTTTCCTCTAATAAACAAAGACATTTGTTTAGATGATTAAAAGAAAACTAAAATGCTTCAAAATACTTCTCCAGAGCTGAGCACTAGCTCAGTATGCAGTGTTTGATCAGGCTGCCACATCTCCTGGCAATGCACATTTCCACATCCTGCAGAAGTCCTGCAAGACAAATAATGCTTTCTCCTCCTTCCTGTGGCTCTGGAGGCCTCATCTCAGACATCTGTCAAGGACTCTTTTTGCAACCTTTCTGAAACTGGAAGCTCTCACTGATGGAAAATACCAACACTGTTCTTGTATGCTGGCCTTCAATATGTGTGAAGCACATTTTAATTTGTTAAATTTTTATCTTCCTGGCAAGTGAATTTTTTCTGTCTAGTAAAAGCTGCTGTTGTTCTGGTTGGTGTGGAGCTGTCAAATGCAGATTTGTAATGATCTGGTATTAACTGGATGAATTTGGAGAACTTGTTTATTTTTAGTGCTGTGAAATAAAACTGCACACTTCGTTCATCTGTTTTCTGAGCAGCAATAATGACATGATCTTTGGAGTCATGGTTGTGTTTTCCTTCAAAATACAGTGGGGAGGTTGCTGTTACATATGTTGTGTCACCAATTATTTTAAGTCACCAGATTTCTCGATGGTTAATAGAAAATTCCTTAATTAGGTTTTTACACTCACATTTTGAGGGGACTGAAGATTCACTCCTGTTTCCAGGAACCCTGGTATAAAAAGCAGCAACAATTTCCTGACAAGGTTTTTGCAGATGCAAAAAGGCTGTGATGGCTGGGATGGCATCATTTTTGGTTAAGGGCTCTTTCTGCAATTTCTGTGAAGTTGTATTAGTTTGTAAGACAGCTGGAAATGAAAGACAATAGAGGATATTTTGTTTAAAACAGGGAAAACCCCCCAAACTGTGCAGTCACAGGCAAAGGAGTGAAATGCCTCTCAAATTAAGACAGCACATAGAACCTTTGGGGAAGGAACATGATCACCACCATCCTTCTCCCCCTCTCCCTGTTTTTTGTGTCTATAATACATTAAAGAGTTGTTTGTTGTCTAACTTTTCAAAGGTAAAGTAGTATTATCAGGTGCTGCTGATAATGGCAGGAATAATGGCTTATCTTTAAAGTGTTAAGTTCTTGTTTTCCTGGGCTTTAAATTATAGATTTTCTCTGGAAAATCTATAATTACAGATTTTCTCTGGCCTGGAGTGAAGGTCAGGAGTGAGGAGATTCAGGCTAGCAGCATGTGGCGTTTATGGTGGTGAACTCATTTATTTAATTTAACAATTCCTTTGAGTTTAAAGGGAGCATTGTTTTTCTGACACTCTGCTGAAAGATTAGAGCACGCCTCTTACTGTCTTCAGTTAGCAGAAATGAATCCCTCGTGTTCAGGGAAGAAGGGATTGTTGTGAAGGAATGGTATGGGGGGAGCGAGGTGAATTTTGTATTATTTATTTAGGGGTCAGAAAAGCTCTGCAGGCTTGTCCACCTTAGTGACCTGCAGCTCTCAAATGCTTCCCTGGCTGTGAAACAGATCCTGAACCTCTTGCAGAACTAGAAGGTGCCCAGGTGATCCTGGGAACCACTCCAGAAAGAGGATCCAGCTGGGATCAGACTCAAGGTCCTTCAGCCTGGTGCCCTCTGGCTTTTGACGGGATGTGGTGCCGTGAGCATAGGGACAGAGCAAACATTCCCTATCCACTCCTGATTGTGGCTACAGGGGATTTTTGAGCTAAGGACAGTGGATTTATGTTTAGCTTTATATATTTCTCCTAAGGACTTTCTCTGTGGCTCTCCTGGTGCTTTCCTAACNGGGATAGTGGGAGGTGTCCCTGCCCATGGCAGGGGTTTGGTACTGGATGATCTTTAAGGTCCCTTCAACCCAAATCATTCTGTGATTCCGTGACTTGCTTTACATTGTGATGTGGTGGATGCTGGAGCTCTAGGGAGGTCCAGCTCCTCTCATTTGAGCCTCCTGCTAGACTGGAATTTCAGCCACGTTTCCAGGAGCTGTGATTTGAAAACAGTGTGAACTTCCAACGTTCTCAGTTAGCAGAGTTAGTTACCATATGCAAATGGTGAGGCTTGGCGTGTGTTCTGGAGCAGTTCTTGTGATACAGATCTTGTTTCAGTGTTGTTCTCCTCAAACACCAGCAATTCATCCCATTCCTTGGAGCACTTTTATTGGGAGAGGAGTTAAACACTTGACCTCTTTGCATTCCACTTGTGCTACTTGTGACTTTGATATTCTTTTCCCCACATGGGAGGGGCTCATCTTGCTTCTTTCTTCCTTGTGCTAAAGTTATTCTCTTCTTCTTGTTGCTACTTTGATTTTTGGCTTGTTTTTACCCTGTGCCTATAAATACATTTCCTGGGCCACACTTGCACAACACTCTTCAAGGTGAGGCTGTGCTGTTGACTTGAAAAGGAGTGAAATGACAATTCTTGTGAACTTTTCTAGGTTTTTATTTCACACTTCCCCCACATAAAATAGCATCCCAAAGATGTCCTCTGTCTATGACGTATTGCTCCTTCTTGCTATTAATGCTGTTTGCTGCTCTCTGAGGATTTGGGTTGCCTAAAAATACTTCTGAAAATTGGAACAACTTTCTAATATTTATGAATGTGCAATAGCCTGTCTTTTTTAATGATGGTAGTTTGAAATGAATAATTGGTTTGTTGGAATAAATATGAAGGATGAGGTAGAGGGAATATTTTCAAACAATCAGATAGTTCTGTCCAAAGCACAGGGAGGTGGCTCTTGATCCTCTGTGATCCCACCTTTGTGCTGGATCAGCCAGGACAGAGTTGGCTTTCTGGGCTGCCAGCTCATGTCCAGCCTCTCATTCACCTATCAATTCAAAAAACCCAACCCCCTGAGCTCCAGTTCCTGGTTTATGTGCCAGAAGAGAGATTTGAAGTCCTGAGGGGTTTGATTTCAGCCTGTAATGGTATCCTCACCCTTTGTCTCCCTGTTCTGTGTCCTGACATGGTCACTGATCTGCCTGATCCCTCTGGAGATGCCGCTTGCATCTCATTTCAGTCTTTGCTTTGCCAGATCTGATAAGTTGGTCCCTCTTCATCTCTTCTCCTCACCTGACTTATTTCATGTGTGTGGTGGCTTGTTGCACTTCAGTTCCTTTGAACTTTATGACCACCATTGCACTTGGTTTTCCAGATGCCCTCTAACAAACAGCTGGCAGGGAGGTCTCCCCACCTCTTTTCTTGGAAAAGTTAATCATTAGGCCATTGAGGTTTTCATATTTATTTGGTTGGTTGGTTGGGGTCTGTTTTCTGTGGCCCTGTGGAGGTTTTGTGCTCTGGTTCCCATCTGCTGCTACAGAACTTTCTCATCAGATGTCATGGGTCATTTCTTGCTCATAGGTTTACGTAGAACAAACTTCATTTTTTGCAATATAAATAGTGTTACTAACTGTATCCTGCATTTGCCTGCATGCCTGCTGCTTTTGTTATCCAGGACCTGCTTCCCCAGGGCCTTGTGCTCCCAGCCCTCTCAAGCATGAAACATATGCAAAGTCCTCCTGGCTCTTGGCTTTGCAGGAAAGCCTTTGGGGTTCAGATTTCATCTCCCATAACCCAGAATTATCAGGCTGTTCTTCAGCCCTCATGGGCCTTGGTGTGGCAAAGAACAGCACATCTTTCCTCTGCAGGGAATGCAGGCTCTGCCCTGAACCCACCAGTGAGGATGTTTGATTTTACAGGGGTTGATTATCCCTGGGGATAAAGGTTTCCCCTTTGCCTTTCTTCTCCTGGGTTTGAGGTCAGGTGAGATGGATCCTGCAGTGTTCCCGTGGAGCAGATCTCCCCTGTCTCCATCTGCTGCTTTTCCAGGCAGAATTGGGAGCAAATGCCACTCTCAGCATGCCATGGCCTGACTGTCCTGTGCCCCTGTGCCCCATGTCCCTGCTCAGGCAGGAAGCAGGTGGTGACTCAAAGGGGTTCTTGATAGGTTCAGGTTCTTTTCTTGCTTTTATTTTGCTTTTCCCCCAGGAGGTGCTGCATGTGTTGACCAAGCCACCTTTGGGCACAGGGCTGGAGTTGGGTGTCAAAGCCAAATCCAGGGGTGTGCTGGGAGCTTCCAGCTGGATGAGGCAAGACAAGGAGCAGCAGAGGCTCGTGTGACCTACTTCTTCAGCTCTCCCACACAGCCTGCAGAGCAGAGCCCTGAGCTGGAGGACACAGCTCTGCTGGTAAATGAGGAATTGTTGCCATCCTGTGTGCCAATTTCAGGAGTTTTGAACTCCATTGTGGTTATTGGGCCCCTTTGCCCAGAGCAGCTGTGGCTGCCCCTGGATCCCTGGCAGTGTCCAAGGCCAGGTTGGACTTTGGGGCTTGGAGCAGCCTGGGACAGTGGAAGGGGTCCCTGTCCATGGCAGGAGGGGGCACTGGATGGGCTTTAAGGTCCCTTCCAACCTAAGGGAAGTTTGTTTATTCAAACCAATCAGTGTTTGAATAAAGCACCCAACACCTGTCACAAACAGTAAATGTCACCCTGATTTTTTAAAGCTTATCACCTCTGCCTAGGAATGGCTGTTCATGAGAGTGCTAAAAAGGCCTCTCTGGATTATTCTAAAAATAGCAAAATTGAGATTGAGTTTACCAAACCAGAAGAAGTTTCCCTTCACATGGTTTCCTGTGAGAACAGTTGCTTTTCTTAGTTGGTGGCAGCACACATCTGTCATGGTTGACAGCTTGTCTGGAAATCTGTGTGACAAATCCCACTAGGAAATGGCACAGGGGGAGAAAAGTGCTATGATCCAGTAGTGTATTGCAGATCCTAAATCTGCTTCTGCACAGAAGTGAAAACAGGTGGGGACTGTGGGGTTTTCCCTGTGCTGCCTGGAAAAGTGCTTGGTGCTCCTGCTCACAGGTGTCTGGAGATGGAGGGAGTGACAGGTAGGAGCTGCTGTCAGAGATGGCTGCTTTGTTAAAAGGATTAGGATGAAATTACACTTCAAAATGTGATAGGAGCTGACTTTCCTACCTGTCTGTGCTTGTCCAGCTTTAGCACTGCCTGGCCCTGGAGAGGCTGGATTTTAAATTTGCCCTTCCTTAACTGATTCTGCTTCAGTCATGAGTGTCCTGGTGGCATTTTTAGCCAGCCTGCTATCTTTGTAGATATCTTTGGCTTTTTTTTTTCTGCCGGCCTGCTTTTGAAAAAAGAGATACGTGGCTTCTAATTTGACTTCCTGAGTTCACAGATAACTGTCGGGAAAGTGAGTCTGAAAAAATTCCAGGAGCTGAGATCTTTATTCTGGTATTGTAAAAGGAACAAGGTAGGGATATGGGTCAAAGTCTGTGATAGGGATAAGAAATCACATAGGGCAAAGGCAACAGACCTGTAGGAGATAATTACACTCGATAAATAAATATCTTTACGGCAATATGACACACCATGAAAGGATAAGTACCCTTGTTTTGCTTCCAATGACAGCTATTTCTAAAGTCAATACTCCCTTCCTTGTAGAGTGTTGTCCAAGCCCTGGTAGGGATATATCTTTTATATGTTATATATTTTCTATGTTGGAGCTGTGGTGTGCAATCAGAAGGAGAGCATGACGTCTGTCTGCAAGTGGGAGCTGGGATTGCTCTGGGCTCTGTGGGACTGGCAGGGAAACCTCAAAAGCACTGCAAGTTTATAGACAGGCAAAGAGAAAAAGAGAAATATGAATACAGAAAAAAAAAAAAAAGAAAGAAAAAAGAAGTGTGAGAAAAATCAAGGAGCCCTGTCAGAACTTAGTTTACAGATCTGTGGGCAGAAGCTGATGCCCAGGGAGTTGCACCTGGACAGGAGGCAGAATTTGTTCCCTGAACACATTGTCCACACAGCCTGGGGGGGCTCCTCCCTGGGGCTCTTGCAGAGCTGTGTGCACACAATGCTGTGCCCTGTGCTCTGGGATGGCCCTGCTGGAGCAGGGAGGTGGCACCAGGTGCCCACGGAGCTCCTTCACCCTCAGCCAGCCTGGGATCCTGTGCTGAGCAGTGCTCGGGGGACAGGACACGTTTGTACCCACCCTAAAAAAGAAAGTGGCAGAAGCAGCTGTGGGACTGTGTATTTTGCATTTTTACCATTTCCCCAGTGGTTATGGGGATTTGGCATGTGTGGGATGCCATCCCCAAGGCTGGACCAGTTGCACTGGGAACCTTCAGAACTGTCAGTGCAGCCTGGAGGGCGTGTGGGAGAAAGCAAGATCCTGCTGGGGAGCAGGAGTGGTTGTGTCACTGGGGCGTTAAATACCTGGCAATCGCACCTCTGGGTTGTTTAAAGTGAGCTCTGCAGCACTAGGAGAGGACCCAGGGAGGTGCAGGGCTCCTCTCTCCCGTTGTGAAATCCTGGCAAACTGGTTTTGAACTTGGTTTCTGGCTGGAGCAGTCCCCAACAGCAGTGGGTGTTGCCAGTGCTGGAGGCTTCAGTGGCTGATTTCTTGTCGCATCTGGAGCTCTTGTTCTCTCAAACTGCTTTCTGGAAGTTGGGGATGATCCTGTGTGTTTGAATTATAGAACAAGGAAAGGAAAAACGTTTCCTGTTCTCATTAAAGTCCTGATTGCTCACTCCAGGAAGCAATGCCCTAACCTAGATCTCTGGTGCTTCCAGCAATCTGTGCCTTGCTTTCATAGCGTACTTCTGATTTGACATCTCTCAAGTGAGGCTTTAGGGCTGCAGATCCACCCTTGACTTATCCACAGAACTCAACCCCCTTTGTGCAGAGGGTGAAAGGTGAGGTGGATCAGCTGGAAGTGCTTGTCGGGGCAGTTCTGTATCTCTGGTATCTCTGCGGGCCGATGCCAGAGACGTTACGTGTGTTCAGTTGGGGAATATTCAGGTTTCAAAGGTACCGATCCTAATGCGTTGGGGACAGGATGAGCAGAACTTGTCACACTCCCACGGACTGGGGGATGCTCCACTAACTGGGTGACAGCTTCCCCTGGCACTTTGGAAAAACAAAGCCAGAGAATCTGAGAAGAAATGGTGCTGAAGGCAACAACCGTGTCTCCATCACTTGAAAAACTAAGCATGGCACTGAACCTTCATCTGCAGGTTCCCTGGTGCTAGGAGAGCAAATTAACAAGAGCAGAGGCAGCAGCAGTGCAGTAGTTTTGAGTGCAGGGAGTAGTGGAGTGCTTTTCCACCTAGCAGTCATCAAATAAGGGAATTCCTGTAAGGATTTAAGAGTATAGTTGTGCAAAATCAGGGACAGTGACCTCCCCCTTGTATCTTCCATGTGGGAGAACTCTGCAGGGCATGGCCCTCTCCTTCCACGGCATTTGCCCCGAGGCTGCAGCACTTCTGGGGCTGATGCCTCGGAGCAGAAAGGATGTGGCCTCTTAAATTTCCACCTCTGCTACGTGGTAGGTGGCAGAATGTGTTGGTGAACCTATCCCACTGGTCACGGCCAGCCTGTGAACAGTGACGTGAGTGTTGGTGCTTTGGGGCAATTTTTTGGGTAATGCTGGGACAGGAATTTTGACTAAGAAGGTGATTTGGAATGGGGAAGATGGATGGAGCAAATGCCTCACAAGCAGCTGCTTGCTGGGCCTGTTTAGAGGAGTTATAGGTAGATTCTGCTCTCTGTTAGTTGGTTGCACAATGGGCTTCTAAAAGAGCTTTTTCTCTAGGGATTTATTGTCTCTTTGAGATCGGGATGTCAGGGCAGCACAGACTTTGCAGGAAAATGCTGAATCCCAGGGCACAAGGGCAGATCACAGGGGCATAGCTTTCTTTAGTCCTTCCCAGTAAGGAGTGGAACAACAGTCCCCTGGAAGCAGAGCGGGAATCCCCACAAATAAAAATATTCCCTGTAATCATAAAATCACAGAATGGTTTGAGTTGAAAGGGGTCTTAAAGCTCATCCAATTCCACCCTGTGCCATGGGCAGGGACACCTTCCACTGTCCCAGATTTCTCCAAGCCCCATCCAAGCTGCCCTTGGACACTTCCAGGGATCCAAGGGTAGCCCCTGCCTCCTTTCCTGGGATGCTGCTGCTTTCCCTGGCTGCGTGAGGCTGAAGCTCTTGTTCAACACCCCAAGAAGTTCTTTGATGAAAATTGAGTGTCACTAATTTGCATGTCTTGTGAGGTAAGCAACTAGATTTATTTTCTTGCTTGCTTCATTTCCGATTGTTTCATCAGTTTCTTCCTTGAAAAGCCCCACACAAAACTTGTGGCAATAGCCAAACATATTTAGTTATTATAGCTTAATGTAACGAAAGTCCATGCCATTCTTTGCCATTGTTCTTGGGAAAAATAAGTGAAAAATAAGTGAAAAACCCTTGGATCTCATGCACAAAATATTATTTGCTTGAATTCCCAGGCAGGTTATGAGTAGTCGGTTTAATTCCTAGAAGGGAAATAACTTTGATGAAGTTAGAAGTGAAGAATGATGCAACAAATGGAGATAATGTTGACTCATTTTCTGTCTCACTGATAGGTATCTAGGGGAAACATGGAGGTGTTACATGCTCTGGATGCTAATTTTTCTGTTACATTGTAACCCTAGTTTTCTGTCTTTCCCCTTTCCTTTCTACAGCTAACTTTTAATGAAAAAAAAATGTTTTCCTTCAAAAATGCCCTCTTTAGAACCAGCTGTGTGTCAGGCCAGGATGGTTTAGAGTGGTCTGTTGTTACAGAAGCCCCTCTTTGTGCTTTTTGTTCTTCACAATCCCCTTGGTGCTGCTCCTTGTTCTTCAGTAAATGTGTTTCCCTGCTGGCCTTGGTCTGCTGGGCACCTTTTCCACCCTTCTGCTTTACTGAAGGTACAGAAAGGCAAGGTAACATGGAGAGGGAGTAAAGATGTGAATTTAAATGTACCAGGATGGACTTTTTCCAATGGATATTGTATTCAGCCTTCTTTCCCTGTTCTTCCAACCTTGCTGTGTTGTTTCCATGGCCGAAATTTAATCTGCCCTTAATTGAGAAAAACAATATGAGGAAAAGCAGGAAATGAGTGATGCTAAAAAGCGACCCTGGTATTATTCAGCTGAGTTAATCCCGAATGTAATGCCGTGGGTTTAACTGGAATTACACTGGGGATTAGCTGAGCCGATAGCTGATCGCACTCTAATAGCTGCCTGCCTTTGGGAGTTGGCTGAGCAGGTGCTGTTGCCTCCCTCCAGCCCCATTCCTTCACCTCCCTGTTTTCCCACAGTGGGCCCTGTTCTTCCTGCAGCAAGACCTCATTTGAGGAACCCCATTTATCCTTTCACTGCTCCCTTGGCATTTCCCATTTTCTGTTTTAAGACTTCATAAGAGAATGAACCTTGGGGAGCATTGCAAAATCCCACAACTTTTTCCTTTTCCTTTGAGGGGCTTCACTTATGGCATCAATGATTTTAAACTCTGCTGGAATGAAGGATTTTATGGACTGCTGGTGATCATGTGCTGAACAGGTCCCAGGAGCTGCCCAAAGTAGGCTCAGCATGTTGGACCTGGAGGGAGCACTTGCTCTTCTGGGCATGATGAGAAGTGAGGTATCTCCTCCTAGAGGAGAGGCAGCCTAGTTGGCACAGCCATCCCTGCAGCCCTGGGATGGATCCATGGATAGGTATGGAGCAGGAGGCAGTGGTCCAGGAGGACAAGTGCCATGCCAGATGGGACCCCAGGTGTAGAATTACCCACCCACCAGGATCTTCCTTTTTCTGTCCCTGGCTCACGGGGCCATCCCAGGGTTGTACTGTGGTCTCCCTCCACCAGGACACTGCCTGTCCTTTCCTCTGTTTCAGCAGAGATCTGGGACCTGAGCTTTTCCAGCGGTGCAAGACTGAGGATTTGGGGCAAAGCTGTCAGTCACGGGGTTTCTCTTCCCCTCACCTGCTGCGCTTTGTTTGCTGGGAGGTTCCTCTGCGTTTCAACTTTTTTGGTATTTTGGCCAAACCCTCCAGCACTACTTGGTTTTAAACATCATTTTTACTATCATTCTTTATCCTCGGGAGGTGCTTTTTCTCCCAATAGTGTTATGTGGGCTGCCGTTCTCCTCCCTCTCCTCGAGCCTGGCCGCGGCAGGAGAGCCCCAAGCGCTCCGTTTTCGGTCACTTTTCTGCGGGCGGCTGTGCCCGCTCCTTCGGAGGCTGGGGGCCGCGCCCCCCGGCCCGGAGCGCCCTGCCCGGTTCCCCCGGGGGCCGGACCGGAGGAGGCGGCGGCGGGGGCGGGCGCAGGGCGAGAGNAACGCGTCGGGGAGCGGGGGGCGGGCGGTCCCTGCGGATCCCTCTCCTTCTCCTGCGCTGGGATCCGCGGGCAGCGGCAGCCGGGGCGTTCCGGCACCGCTCGGGAGTTGGCCAGCCCATCATCCATCACTCCGGGCGGCGGGGACGGGCGCGCTGGCCGGGAAGATCCCGCATCCTCCCGCATCCTCCGCTGGCGTCCCGCACCTGTCCCGCTGTGCCGACTTCGGTCCCCGCCGATCCCCTCCAGGCGGGGCCGAAGGTCGAGGCAGCGCCTGCCTCGCCCGTGGCTTTTTGGGTGCCCTCTGTCCCGGTCCCAGCCGGGGGAAGGAGTTGGTGAGGCGGTCGCCGCCACGCTCTCAGCATCGCTGCACAGCCAGCGCTTCGGAACACACAGAGCACAGTAATCATAGCCAGGACACAGTTCAGTTAGAAATTAAAATTGCAAATCGTAACCGCAGCCAGACATCGCGTTCCGCTTGCCGGCTGCCCTCCCCTACTCCTTGGATCTGGGATGGGAGCTCTGGGTCCCTCTGGCTGTGCGTACGTTTTCCAGGTTTTAAATCAGATCCAGAAGAAATCTTGACGTAAGTCTTTCGGGCTGCTTTTTGCTGGTTGATTTGTTTCTTTTTCTTTAAGTTTGCCCTCAACTTTTCCGATGGATTTGATGCATTTTGGACACAGTGGTAATTTGTCTGGGGAGGAATGCACCCAAAACCACACGGAACAAAGCGCGCCTGTGCGGCGAGGTGTTCTTGGAAACGCAAAAACCTGTGGTTTAAGGATTAATTCAGGCAGGGGAGGTGCGAGCCGTGAGCTGTGTATGGGAGTTCTGTTTATTGCTGTGACAGGAGAGAGGCATTACTGAACTTCCAGAATAATCCCTCTCCTTTGCCTCCACCCTGGGCTGGAAAAATGACCTTTATAAGTAAGTTTATGGCTGACCTTTGTGCCGTCGCTGTCAAAACAGATGCTATGGGCTTGACAGCTGTAGGCGGATTTTTGTGTGCTTATCTGCCAGGTATCTGATGGAGCGAGAAAAGGTGTGATTTCGCTAATTACAAGAGGTTTGGGGAGTGATGGTGAAACGGTGATGTCTCCATTAGCGATCTTCCCGTCCCTTGCCGGGAAGATGTGGTTGCACAGAGTGTAAAGGAAGTTCCTTCTCCGAACTGCAGCCTCAGCAGCTTCTTGGTTTCAACCATCTCCAGTTTATATCAACGGCATGGATAAGGAATTTCACTTTGTTCAGGGTCCTTTGACCTTTTTTTGTGCCCACAGACGATTTGTCGTGACACCTCTTGTAGCTGCAAGAGCCAAAAGCGTTCCATTTTAAAATGAAGACACAATAATTTATCCTGTTGAGATCCCTATTGTTACAGGAGGGATTGTTGTATTGTTACAACATCCTTCTGTTGACCCTTCTTCATTCTCCCAGTAACACAAATCCTTATTACTCCTAAAAATCCTTGTTGCTGCTAAAAGCTCAATTTTGTCACAGTTTCATGATGTGGGCAGTGTGTTAATCTTTGTCCCACAGACCAGGTTTTGTGAGGCTGGATGGTACAGCTCTATTCACCGGCTGAGGGGATGTCAGAGCTGGGGTTTGCAGGTGATGTTGATCAGCTATCAGTTTTGGAAAGGCACAGCAGTGCCAGCGGTTGTGAGATGGACCACTGTGTTATTTGACTCAAAATGCTCCTCATTTTGCAAATTGAATAACTAGAAGCCCAGGATTTAAATCCTAAATGAAGCCTGAATGTTCTCTGGAGTTTGAATGTGGTTTGAGGATGCTTTAATTGCACACCTATTTATTAACTGATAATATGGTAAGGTGTAGAAAACTTTTTTTTTTTTCCTTCTGCATGTGTTTTCCTTCAAAATGAACGTGGCACCTTAATTGTGCCTTGTGTCAGGACCAGAGTCTTGGTGTGCAGGAATCTCTCTTTGGCTGGTTAATATGGAAACACTTTGTACTCTCCTCATTTCTGCTCATGGCTCTGCAAGAGGCATGAAGCCCTCTACGTGCCAGGCAGTGCCCTCCTGTTCCCAGCCCTCACTGACAGAAAGCATTTATTTCTGGCCAGTTTCAGGACTGACTTTTTGGGCAGAAGAAGGGTCTGTAATGATGACCTCAAAGCCCTAATGTCCCTGACACAGGCCCCCTGTGTGCCTCAGTGGCAAACGCTGCTCTCAGGAGCAGGCACACCGTGCAGGGAGTGCAGGGCGGGAGGTGGAGCTGCGGGCCTGCCCTTGTTTATTGTGCGGGCTCCTGCACAGCGTGGCTGTCAGGGCTGAGGGGCTCTTTGAGCTCTGTGGAAAGAGCAGCTCGTTCTCCGCACACCTGCGGCATCGCCGGCATTTCCGCCGCTCGCTGCCCGTGCCCGCCCAGCGGCGTTTTCCCAAAGGGCAGGAGGACACAGATGAGGCACTGTGCTCCAGGGAAGCTTGCCGTGGAGCCCAGAGCCACGGGCACGGCCCTGCCCTGGCAGTGTCACTGCCTGCGTGGCTCTGTGTGTCCCCAGGGCTGTGTGGAAAGTGCAGCTCGGTGCGTCTCATGGGATGGAGGCGTTGGGAGTCCTGCCCCTGGCCAGTGAAGTTTCTCTTCGGGTGCTCTTGCTGGTGCTTGGGGAGAATGAGAGCCCAGTACTGAAGCTGCCTTTTTCAGGGGAAGTGTTTCAGCTTCATCACCTGCCTGGTCTCGCAGCAGCATCTCCAGCAATCTGACTGGTCAGACATCCCTGGCTTGCAGAGGGATGTGCTTCCAACAGCCCAGCGAGTCACAGAGCTGTAACTTCTGCTAGCTCCCTTGTGTTTGTGCAGGGCTTATGTGCAAATGATGTGGGCTTATTTAAATTTATTTAAAGAGGAGAAACAAACCCACAAGATCAGATGTCAGCCCTGAGGAAAGAGGCTTAGTTTCTTTGCCTAAAAACTACTCTCGTGTTGAAAAAAAACCAGAGCTGCAGGGCAGAGTTCAGGCGGACTGAGTGATACCCCAGGTGGAGCAGGAACATATATACATCACCACCAATTTAATTGCCAAGCAACATGAAAGAAAAAGGTTATTAAAACACCCAAACCGTGCATTCATCTCCTCTCACACTTCCTCTTAACTGTTGCCTTGAATGTAAAGAGCAAAACAACTTGAAAGATGTTTATTTTCAAAGCAGTTCTGAGTAGCTCGTGGCAGTGACACTGCCTAGGGGACAGGACAGCAAAGCCCTGATTTCAGGGACTTAGTGTGGCCTGCTCTGCATTGAGTCACTCAAGAAAGTGAGTTTTCTAAAACTCATGTTTTATCCAGTGAGTCACAAGCTGCTTGCTCTTACAGCATGATTTATCCTGTGGAACACGGTGCCCAACTCATTGCACCGTGACATCCAGAGGTGATTGTTTTCCAGCTGCTCGTCGCATGCTTGGCATTTCTTGGTTTATTTTCTATTACTTTGTTTGCTTTATATCTCCTTCCTTTGAAGACCACGGAAAGGTGAGGTGATTAGCTTTTGTTGCTTTGTTAATTAGAACTTTCTTCTCTTTTCTCCCAATTTCTTCTGAAGCCCTTTGCTATTAGGAAGTTCCCTTTCCAGTTTCTTTCCTCCACCTTGCTGTTTCATTCACTTGGGCTGCCAGTGTGTCAGACCAGTGTTTATTAACCACTCTCTGCTCTGCCTCTGAGAGCAGGCAGGTTCAACTTGGGGGATTTCAGGGAAGAAAATCCAGGAAAAATTGCAGGTTCCTAAACATGAATGCTTTCTCCTTTCCATGCTTGAGCCCTCCAGGGGTTGGGGAATTAAATAACCATCTTGGTGTGGTCTGAGCACCTCTGCTGGTGGTGGTGGTGATTGGAGTGGTGCTGCCAGCCAGGGGGGTGGCCAAGGCTGTAACTCCTGCAGTTCTGAGGGGGGGCACTTTGAGTCAGCATGTTCTTTCCTGTCCTGCTGCTGGACTCCAGCAGAAATACAGACTCCAGCCTCCTCTGGTTTTCAGACTGCACATATCAAGTCACAGCCAGTCACAAGTCCATGCCAAAACCCCCTGACACAGGTGTAGGTTTCCATCCGTGCCCCTGCAAGAGCATTTAGTCAATCAGCAAGTGATGCTGAAGACCCCACACTACCCAGACATGTGCACTGCAGCTGCAGCTTAGATTTAGGCCACAGAGATTTTGTTTTTCTGGAGGGTTTTCAAGACAAACACTGGCATATTTGCTTTTGTTGTTGTTTGGTTGGGGTTTTTTTAAATCTTAACTGGGCTGATGTTGGTCCTGGAGGGTGCCTTTAGAAATGAAAAGCCCTTGCCTATCTGAAACCAAGTGTTTTAGATAAACTTACAGCTGTATGTGCCCCCAAAAGATAAGTGGCGTGCAGGGCCTGTGTGAATGCTTTAACCTGTACTTTGCTCACGGTGCTCACACACTTTGCCTCTCAAAAATCCATTAAGAAAAAGGCTGTGTAATTCAGGTTGTCATCTATGAATTTGCTGTTATCGTGAGCAGGGTGTCACAGCTGAAGGGAGTGAGGAATAGCTCCTTAATGGTTTCACAGCTTAATCATTTCCAAGTGAAAATTTACACGGGGTGTATCATTAACAAAAGGAGGCATGCCAAAAAGCCCTGGGTGTGTGTCATGTCACGGGAAGTTGGGATTTGCCTGTGGGGCTGGTAGTTCCTTGCTAGCACTGCCTCCTGTCCCTCCCAGAGTGGTCTTTGCTCCTTTGCTCACAGCTTGGCTCAGTTAGAGCACCGTGTGTCAAAAGCTTTGTCTGCTGAGTGGGTGCCAAAATGTGTTTGGAGAGCAGAGCTGGTTTACACAGATTTGATTTTATTTTCTGTTAGCTGCAGCACTCGGTGGGTTGTTGAGATGAGCTTTTTCTGTGCATTGCTGGAAAACAACCCTCTGCACCTACATTTCCAAGACTTTCTGACCTGGAGGCCTTCGCGGCCTCTCTGGCAGAACAAAATGTTTTCTTCAATATCAAACTGTGTTTTAGCTTCCCATTGTGGTGCAAAACGTGTGGTTGAGTGGGAGGTCATTTTTCAGGCCTGCCCAGCCCTTCTGATGGGAAGATCATTAGGCTGTGCTGCAGTGAGCGTGGGAAGAAGGGGAAAAAGTTGTTTTAGAGGAGGGGTTTTTTAGAGGGCTGCTATGGGGGTCTGAGCTGGGCACATGCCTCTGGACATGATGAGTCCCCCCATGATGAGCTCAGTGCATCTCTGAAAAGCTGCTCTGAGACCCTGGGGATGGATGTGAGGGGTGTCGAGCTCTTAGAGGTGCAGCCTGAGGTCCAGGGGAGCTGCTCTTCAAATGTGTGTCATTTTTATATCTTAAATATTGTGGGAGCTGAAGTCTTCATCTGCTGTTGGTCTTATTCACCACTACCCTTCTGTGGCTGTAAAACTGGGGTTGATGCCACCCTCTGAGAGATGCTGGGAGTTTGCATGAACTTTGAGGGACCAATTAACAATAATCTCCAAGGAAAATGTAGAACTGTCCTTGAGCAGCGTGGAATGACTGAGGGCTGTGCCTCTGCCTGCTTTAGGGAGGGGTGGGGGAAATGCTGAGCAGCCACTCGTTCAGGAGGAGTTCAACATCCTTGCTGCTGACTTAAGCCAGGGTCTGTGTAACCCTGTGTGCACTCACACATTAAAAGCCCATCTTGCAGCTTGTAGGGCTCAGATGCACAGGGAGATGGGGCGGGAAAACTTCATCCTCCTGAAGTCCTCAACTTGGACTTGTCTCCTGCAGCTGGTTTTGCAGAGGGGCACATTCAGTGGTACAGCAGTGAAACAGCCCTGTCTTCATCCAGCAGGAATTCTGAGGGGACTGAGGAGGTGCTGAGTGAGAAGATCTGGCCCTGTCTGTCGTTCCCAGCAGCAGCCGAGAGCGGGAGCCAGGAAAGAGTTTATGGCTGGGACACCAGTGCATTGTCCCCCCTTTTGCACTGATTTATGACCTGAGATACCAGAGGCTGTGCCTTTCCTCCTGATAGTCGTTGATGAACTTTCCTTCCATGAATTCATTGTAACGACTTTTTCCAGCCTAGTGAACTTTTGGCTCACCAGGCAAAGTTCCCCCATTTAACCGTGTCCTGTGTGGTGCGTCTGGCCGAGTTCCCCTGCGCTCCTTCCTGCTGCTGCTTTTGCACTTTGAAAACCCTAAAAAAGGTGCTGAGGTGGAGAGAGGTGTCCTGTGGCCTGCTGGTGACCACTGCCCACTGCAGAGTCAGGCACATGGGGGGCAAGATGCCGGCTTCAAGACTGGGCATCCAACCTGAGGCAGGGAGAGGCACCGTGGGGCCACGGCACTGAGAGCCCACCAGCCTGGGCTGGAGTCCAGCTTTTCCCTTTCACCAGGCTGCCACCAGGTCCTGCAGAGGAGAAGCCTCACAGAAGAATGAGTTCTTTTACNTTCCCTTCCCTGGGCTCAGAAATACATGCATTTTAAAACCTGATGAAGCTGCTTGAAAACACATCCTCTGTAGTTCCCGCTGCTTATGAAAACACTGGAGCTTCTGTAAAGACAGAGGATTTCTTTCCTGAGAGGGATATGTTGGGCATGGTAAAAGGGGGTATCTCACCCCCATATCATTGAGACTTGTTTATCATTTATCACCCCCTTATCATTGAGACTCNTAAAAGCCCATCTTGCAGCTTGTAGGGCTCAGATGCACAGGGAGATGGGGCGGGAAAACTTCATCCTCCTGAAGTCCTCAGCTTGGACTTGTCTCCTGCAGCTGGTTGTGCAGAGGGGCACATTCAGTGGTACAGCAGTGAAACAGCCCTGTCTTCATCCAGCAGGAATTCTGAGGGGACTGAGGAGGTGCTGAGTGAGAAGATCTGGCCCTGTCTGTCGTTCCCAGCAGCAGCCGAGAGCGGGAGCCAGGAAAGAGTTTATGGCTGGGACACCAGTGCATTGTCCCCCCTTTTGCACTGATTTATGACCTGAGATACCAGAGGCTGTGCCTTTCCTCCTGATAGTCGTTGATGAACTTTCCTTCCATGAATTCATTGTAACGACTTTTTCCAGCCTAGTGAACTTTTGGCTCACCAGGCAAAGTTCCCCCATTTAACCGTGTCCTGTGTGGTGCGTCTGGCCGAGTTCCCCTGCGCTCCTTCCTGCTGCTGCTTTTGCACTTTGAAAACCCTAAAAAAGGTGCTGAGGTGGAGAGAGGTGTCCTGTGGCCTGCTGGTGACCACTGCCCACTGCAGAGTCAGGCACATGGGGGGCAAGATGCCGGCTTCAAGACTGGGCATCCAACCTGAGGCAGGGAGAGGCACCGTGGGGCCACGGCACTGAGAGCCCACCAGCCTGGGCTGGAGTCCAGCTTTTCCCTTTCACCAGGCTGCCACCAGGTCCTGCAGAGGAGAAGCCTCACAGAAGAATGAGTNTTGAGACTCAGGTTTAGGGTGCCTGTCCTGCCACGGCAGGAGGCAGGTCATGTACAGTGCCATATTTACCATAGAGAACCACAACCCACTAATTAAATTCCTGAATCTCATATTCAGGGGGAAAAAATTATTTACATGTGGATACAATTCCTACCTGGAAATCTTTTTGATACAGAAGTTAATGTGTAGTCAGAATCTGTACCTTTGCCCTCTTTTCCTCTTGTCCCTGCAGTCTGAGGGACTGATATTCAGTTTCCCTTTTCCCTAAGTGGATCTTTTTCTCCAGGAGAAGGTGGAGAAATGGGACTCTGTGTTCTGGGTGGTTTTCCTGGCAGGCATCAAACCAAGGCAGTTCTTCTGCAATGTCAAACCCATTGTCTGCAAAAAGGAGCAGGGGCCCAACTGCTCAGTCGGGTTCATCTGGGGGAGATCATTTAGCAGAACTGCTCTGAATATTAAGCATTGGGCAACCAAGGAGGGGTTTCGTGTTTAAATTGTTATTTTTGTGAGTGCCTGACAAAATGCTTTGTTTGTTAAATATTTGTTGCCCCTGCAGCTGCCCCTTGAGATTTTAGGAATGAAGATGGAGGGGGGCAGGGGGAGATTGTTTTTATAACATCTGTCCTGGCCTTACAAGTTTATCCCAAAGATGTAGGAGCACAGAATGAGTCACTAGCTTTTCTGCATCGAGGAAATGAGAGTAGTGACATCATCTCATTCTGAGATAAGGAAACGCCTGGGCTGGGAGCCTCCAGAGAGGCAGATTTCAGTACCCAACTGCTGATTTGGACTCACAGTGCAGAAATCAGCATCTGATTTGTGAAGTTACTGGAACACAAGCCTGATTTTGTTGATTCTCTTCTCTTTTTTTGTGTGTGCCAGTGTTGCCTGAAACTTGATTGTGACAACCCAAGCCGTGCGAATTTCTGCCAAGAGAAAAATATTTGAGCTGCCATCAGCAAACAAGGTCTTGCTAAGAGCTCAGAAATTCTTGTGGCTTAAGAAAACACGGCTTCGGCTTAACAGCAGCTTGAAAATCTCGTGTGTTAGCGGGGTTTGGCATGTCCAGCTGTCTGTCTCCAGGCTGAAAGGCTGCTTGTTTTGGGGCACTGGGATGGCTCTGCTGCTCTCCTTGAGGTTTTCTGCGTTACGTTTCTGGCAGGGCCCCAGGGGTGATGCCAAAAGGAACAGGCAGTGAGTGCCAAGGAGAGGCTGAGCCTGCTGGGCTTTATTCAAAGCACGGGGTGGAGAAAGGGATCCCAGTCCAGCATCCTGCCCGGGACAGGGAGTGCTGGCAGCCCCTCAGGCTCAGCAGGGCTTAGTGACACGGCCCTGGCACTGCTCAGCCCAGGCTGGAGAGAAAACACAACGGGATTGCTGCTCACCTCCAGGTGCTGGGAGAGGAGACTCATCCCATGGGCAGGGAACACGGGGACACCAGCATGAGAGCAGGAAGGTGGTGGCACAGCAGGGACAGCAGCATGGGAGCAGGAAGGTGGTGGCACAGCAGGGACAGCAGCATGGGAGCAGGAAGGTGGTGGCACAGTGGGGACACCAGGAAGGTGGTGGCACAGCAGGGACAGCAGCATGGGAGCAGGAAGGTGGGCAGTATAGAAGATGCTTGCAAGGTCCCAGTTCCCCATCTGGGCCTGCATCCTGAGGAATTAAACAGGCAAAATTTCCAGGGTGACTCTGCCTTGCTGGGGTTTTCCCTTGGGAAAGAGTAGGGCTGGGTTTGAAGCATTTTTTGCCTTAGTGCAGTAAATGAATACTTGGGGAAAGTCCATAGGTTTTGGGTTACAAGAGCTAAGCTAGGATGTAAGAGATGCCAAGGTTTCTCCATTGTTTTTCAATATGATGGTAATCAAATCTTTGCTTCAACAGACAAAACCCCCCTTTTTCCTTTCTTCCTCCTTTTCTTTGGAGTATCAGTTTTGCTCTTCTTCAGCAAATGACCCTTTTACAGGAGGTTTTCCCCCCTGGTTGCTCATGGATACAGTGTCACCCTTTTGCCAGAGCAGCTCTCCTAGAAGACAATAATTTTTTTAAGAAAAATTTTGATAAATGTAGTTTTTATACATCAAATGCACAATTTTTTTTTTCAGTAGCTGGCAGGAGTTGGGTTTTTTTTTTAATTCTAGGGAGCTCACTCTCCTGAGGTNTTTTTTTTTTTTAATTCTAGGGTAGCTCACTCTCCTGAGGCTTAGGGAAGTGTTTGACTTCAAACTCAGAATCACAGAATCTCCTGGGCTGCAAGGGACCCACAAGGATCATCAAGTCCGATTCCTGACCCTGCACAGGACATCCAAATAACCCCTCCATGTGCTTGATCCCACTGCTTGCCTGTGCAAGTGAAGGCTGTCTTGATCATTTTATCATTTTAAAAGCCCATTCTACCATTTGCAAATTGGATCAGCTGAAAACATTTCGAAAGCCTCTATTTTTATTTTGATCTAATTTTTCCTCCCTGGAGACATGTCCAGGCTGCGGTACCGAAATAGGGCGTGTGTGAAACGCTCGGCTGGAAAAAAATGAATCATATTCCTGCTGCTGTGAGCTTACCCTATAAATAAAAAGGCAGCTGGGGGAGTCCTGACCCTGCCCTGGCTGTTGGGTCAGGGTTTCCCCGGAGCCCTGAGCGCTGCCAGCTGGATGCAGGTCCTGGTGCTGAGTGAGCCGGACATGTGAGTAACGTGCCCTTCGCCGCGCGGTGCTGCACAGCCTCGCTGTGATCCGTGCTTTGGAGAGCCAGTCCCTCTCCAGAGCGGGATGCTGCTGCAGCCTGCCATGAGCTGAGGCTCCTGGACAGCTTCCAGGTCCGTGCCTGTGCCAGCTGCAGCAGGCAGGGGTGAACTGAGGGCACCATAAGGACACGGGCTTGGAGCTGATGGGCCACCGCGATGCCCAGCGTGGCTTTGTGGTGCCTCGTCTCCTTCTGCAGCATCACAGAGCTCTGCCTGCTCTGGGTGGCTGAGCAAAGGTTGGCCTCAGGGTGTTGTGTGCACTCAGGGGATCTCTGGAGTGTCCTGCTCAGCTCCCATCTGTCCTTTGTTTCCACCCCTCAGCTGTGGTGCTTGCACTTGGTTCTTGCAATGCTCCCACTCGTGATGGAGGTGCTGGGTGAAGAACTGGGGATGAGGAGGCAGGAGGAGGTGCTGCCCTAAGGACCAGAGTTTATACTTGAATTCCTAGTGGGAGATGGCAAAACACCTGTGCAATTTGTGGGGACAACCCTAAACCCAAAAGGGCAACAGAAGAGCTGGGGAGGGGTTCTGATGAGGAGCAGCTCAGGGAGCTGGAATGGCTCAGCCTGGAGAAAAGGAGGCTCAGGGGGGACCTTGTGGCTGTGCACAACTCCCTGACAGGAGGGGGCAGTTGGGGGGCCTCAGGCTCTGCTCCCAGGGAACAGGGACAGGATGAGAGAAAACAGCCCAAAGTTGCGCTAGGGGAAGCTTAAATTGGATATTAGGAAACTTTTTTCCATGAAAAGGGTTGTAGAACATTGGAATGGGCTGCTCAGGGAAGTGGTGAAATCACCATCCCTGGAAAATCAAAAAACCTATATCAAAAAACATGTGGATATGACCCTTGAGGACATGGTTAGTGGTGAGCACAGTGGTGGTGCTGGGTTGATGGTTGGACTTCATGGTCTTAAAGGTCTTTTCCAGCCTTAACACCTCTCTAAGTCTATGATGATAAATGTTTCTTGTCTAGTGCATTTTCTATTAAATGTGCAGTTGTTCTACTCCCACCAAACATCAGTGATGTCTGGGAGAGGCCCCACAGACCTCATGCTTTTAACTGTCAGATGAGAAGAGAAGATGCTTCCTGATAAGATCTCCTTGAGTAGTCACACATAATTTATGTGGGCAAGCACAGCTACTCCCTTGCAGGGCCAATTACTTCAGGAGGAGCTGAGGTCACTTTTTTGGATGCTATGAACTGAGCAATGGTGGCTCTTAGAGCAGAGGACAGTGATGGTTCCTGATTTCCTCTCCTATCTCAGAGGCCACATCTCTTTATTCAGGAGGATCACTCAGGAAAAACCTCCTGCCTCTGGCTGAAACCTGCTTTACACAGCAGGGCAGCATCTTGTCCCACCAGCATGGTTGATGGAAAGCTTCTTCCCTTTGGAAACTAAGCCAAGAGAGCCTTGAAAGGCAGCTCAGTCAAGCCTGATCCTAAAGACAGCCAAGATCTTGGTGTCTCCCTGTTTGCCAACCTCATGGAAGGGTTCAGTTGTAGGGGAGACCAAAAGCAGAGTTAGGATTTGGTTTCTTGGTCTGCTATGGCCTCAGTCCGAGGTTTGGAGCAACGTGTTTGGTTTTTTTTCTCATTTCCTGGATGAGCTAAGGCATGGTGGGCTGAGCACTGAGCTCATCCAGACAGGGCCAAACAGCAGATTTCCAAGGACTGGGGACAGTGTGGCAGTGTCATCTTTGACCATCTGTCTGGCAGGGATGCACGGCCCTTCTTTGGAGATGCTGCTGGGACATTTATTGCCTTGTTTGGAGCCTTGTTTGGGGATGAATTATAAGTCAGAAGTTCCTCTCCCAAACCTAATTTCCTTGCCCCAGACTATTCCAAGACATGCTTACCAGTGTCCTAAACTGTCCCTGCTTTAGGGCCAACATCCAGGTGTCAGTGTTGTGCTGATGATTGGGTTATCTACTGAAATACATATGATTTGCAGTGACAGGGTTAAAACCCTGAGAATCCACCTGGTAGGACAGCCCAGTATCTGATCCATCCACTGCTGCACTCTGCCTACCAACCACCTTGCAGAGTATGCTCTTTCTAGGCAAAAATCTCTCCAGGATTTGCTCTCAGGCCATTAATGATCAGTTTTCCTGGTGCCTTCACTCCTTTCCACCACACTTCAGCTCTGCCTTCCCAAACCATTCCTAGCTGGTGGATGATGAGGTGGGAAGTTGGTCTTTCCCACTGAAGAGCCCATTCCCAGCTAAGCAAGCTCCCAGCCCAGGATTGAGAAGAGTTTCCTGGGAAATTAAGCACAGAGTAAAAAAATCTGAGGGATTTGGTACCATCTGGAGCTCCCAGCAGGTGGGAGAGGTGTGACAGTGTATTGCTGAATTGCAAAAATGCCCTCAGTAGTGCTTTCTCAAGCTCCCAAAGGTGCCAGCGTGCAAAGTAAGAGCTCTGAGATGCTCACACAGTGCAGATTTATGGCACAGCAACCTGTACTTAGAACAGAACAATCTCCTTACATCAGCCAGGTAGGAATGTGCCACATCCTGCATCTTCCCGAGGCACAGACGTTATCGTGGCTCATCTCCTGCAGGACACAGCCTGAACTCCTGGGGATGGGACAAAATGAATCCATGGTGATGCTGTCTTGCCTTTGGGAGCTCAAAATGTTTGAACTTTTGACAACCTCCCTCAAAAAAAAAAACCAAACAAACAAAAAACCAGAACAACAAAACCAAACACAAAAAGCAACAAAACAAAACAAACCACAGAAACCAAGTCTTGAGCTATTTATCTTTTGTTCTCTGAGTCACAGGATGTGTAGCATTCACTCACCTTTTCAGGGGCAGGTCGTTTTTATAGAAGTGCAGACTGGTTTGTGTTGGAAAGGACCTTAAAGCCCATCCAGTGCCACCCCGTACCATGGCAGGGACACCTTCCACCATCCCAGGCTGCTCCAGGTCCCAATGTCCAACCTGGCCTTGGTCACTGCCAGGGATCCAGGGGCAGCCACAGCTGCTCTGGGCACCACTCCCCAACCTCACAGGGAAGGATTTCTTCTGTCTAACTAACCTAAATTTCCCCTCTTTCAGCCTGAACTCATTCCCCTTGTCCTGTCACTCTGATGAACAGTCCCTTTCCAGCTTCCCCATAGGCTCCCTCAGATACTGGAAAGTTCTGTGAGGTCTCTGTGCAACCTTCTCTTCTCTCTTTCTCTGATTATGTATCCAGGATATATTTATATCCTTGTTCCCTCCTTGTTCTTTCCCTTGCATGCCTCAAGGGAACATGTGTTGGGAACATCATCCTCACCATTAACAAGGTCTTGTAGATATTTCATGTGGAACATTCCTTGTGGAGGTGCTGTTGCTGGAGCTGCAGGGTACAGCCTGGCTGTTTAACCTGCAGCCCTGCAGAGGATCTGGGGTCAGCAACATCAAGGAAGCACCAGAATTAGGAAGCACCAGAATTCAGGCCTCTGGCTCAGCGTTGTGCTGGTGCCTTGTTTGCTTGGGAATGCACATGGATTGTTTCCTCTGCCTCCCATCCCATCTCGTGCCCAGCTCGGCACTGCTCCTGCCCCAGATGCAGTTCTCGAGTTACACAGCAGTAAATTAGCACCTGAAGTCGCTCTTATTTTGCAAGCCTGATTAAAATAATGAGTCTGTCTGTGTTGGAAACTGTGAGAAGGCAGGGAGGGTGTCTCTGCCCAGAGTCTGTGGCCTGCCTGCCCGCAGGGGGATCAGTCACCTGGCAGTGCTCCTGCAGCAAAGCCAGTCACCTTCCCCCTTCTCCCTGCTGGCATGAAGGCATCACCACCAGAAACACCCTGGGCAGAGGCAGAGAGCCTCCAAAAAATGAGTCTGTGCTGCTGAGACAGAAATCCAACTCACACCAAAGCTCCAGAGTTCACCGTGCTGGCTCATTAATGAATTTGGATTTCTCTCCCATCTTTTTGTCCCAGCAGAGATTTCCTTTTGCACTGAGGGCAGCAAAAGCTAACAGCAGTGCTTTGCTCTGCTCTGTTTTCTCAGGGATCCACCAACGTGGTTTACCAAGCCCATCATGTCAGCAGGAGTAAGAGAGGACAAGTCGTGGGCACCAGGGGAGGATTCCGAGGCTGCACGGTTTGGCTCACAGGTACTTCTGGCTGGGTGTGAAAGCGTGGCCTCACCTGTGAAACTCCACGGCCCTGGCTGGCAGGTGGGGATTTGGGATCTGCAGGAAACGTCAGCGTTCCCTGCGAGCCGGGAATTGCAAAACATCCCCACGTGGGAAACGCAGACACGCGGTGCTGGCGCAGCAGGATGTTCTCCCTGGCAGCTGCTGCCCATAACTAATGTTTTTATGGATTTCCCAGCTGCTATCAGGCTCCTTTGAACATGTCAGAGGCCCTCGGGGTAGCACTTGTTGTTCCCAAGAGTGTAGCTGAGGAAGCCTTGGCTCAAATCCAGCCAGTCTTTGGCAGTGGAATGTACCCAGGGTTGTCCAAAACGTGGATGTTTTCATTCAGGAGCAGTGGGAAGTTTATTGGGACATGTAGGTGTGCTGTGTTTGAGCTAGAACGAGGCAGCCACCTTGTCTGGAGAATAAACCCTCCCAGCCACAGAGCCATGCTGGAAGAAATCCCTTGCATTTGTTCTCTCGCCCTTCTCTTCTGCCTTGAAGTATAAGCTCATTGTTTGGGGATTAAGGGGTGCCAGAAATGACAGTTGCATTTCTCATTTCTAATAGTTAGACAAGTCTGCCGTTTGCCAGTTGTCCAGTTGTTCCTTTGCTTGTTAAATCTTGGCATTTTCTTTGGCTGCTGGAAGATGTTGAAGGATGTGCTTGGAAGGATTTGTAAAGCCATTCTGATTTGCCTTCTTGTCACCTTAGGTTTTAGATGCTGGATTAAAGCACATTTCTGCTCTGTTCTCCTCCTCAATTTTGAAGTGCACAATCTGCTTTTATATAGTTTCTGAGGCCAAAAGCCCTAGCCAAGGCAATTTCCTTCCTTTTTTTGAGTATTACTCAAAAATCTTGTATCTGAAAGATTTGAGCTCACCTGGCTGATGATTATTCTTTGAAATACACACCTAGAGAAGGAGGCGATGAGGGGCCTCTGCTGCTGGAGCCTGTCCCACTCCATGTGGTTGCAGCAAGAGCCTCTCCTTGGGTTCATAATAGGAGAGCAGTTGGCTCTTGACAGTGGGAGCAGGGGGAGGAAGAGGAAGATGCAGAGAGACCTGGAGGAAGCAGCATCCTTTCAAACCTCCTCTGCTTCCTGGAACCCATGTGTCCCAGAACGGCCCAGCCAGAGGCACTGCTAGGTTGGACCCCTCCAGAGGTTGGGCTGTAGATGCTTTCCTCATAGCAGTAATGCCACCCTTTCAATAATCAGGGTGGAAAAGGGCTCTGTGAAGGATGAATCCAACCTCCTTTAGGAAGGAATGAGGTAGGGAACTTCAGACAGAAGGAGTTTGGCCGCTGGTGTCACAGTTGCGCTCTGGTTTTCACTCTCTCAACCTCAAACCTGACCCCTCACTTTGCTGCCTCCTCCAGGCCTCTCTGGAGCTGGCAAGACAACCATTGGCTTTGCTCTGGAGGAGTACCTGGTGGCTCATGGCATCCCCTGCTACTCCCTGGATGGTGACAACGTCCGTCACGGCTTGAACAAGAACCTGGGATTCTCTGCCCAGGACCGCGAGGAGAACATCCGGCGCATCGCCGAGGTGGCGCGGCTCTTCGCCGACGCCGGGCTGGTCTGCATCACCAGCTTCATCTCCCCCTTCACCAAGGTAAGCTCTGGGAGATCCCAGAGATCCTGCTCTCTTCTCAGCTTCACCTCAGCTGATGAAGATGGTTTATGGAGAGAGTTTCCTAAATCCGCCGTTGGATGCTTCGTTCTCACCGCTGACACAAAATACGTCAGTGTTTGGAGGGCAGTGACCTCGCTGAATAAATTCAGTGTTGCAAACTGATGGAAAGCTAAGAGGAGTTGAAGATCTCCCTGCTATTAACTCCTCAGAGGCAGAAGAGAGTCACAGAAGCAGCAGCCTGTCCTAGAGCTGTCACTGCTCTTTTGGAAGAAGATTTGACTGCGATTTGCACTCCCGTAGCTGCTGTTATCAGGCTGATGCAAGCAGTTCCTTTTTTCGTAGAATCAAGGAATTACTGAGGTTGGAAAAGACCTCTAAGATCATCATGTCTGACTGTTTCAACACAGGGCAGATAATTATTCACAATCTAAAGTGCTTCTGTCCTGCCTAATGAAAAGATCTTGAGGTTTTGCATGGGAAAAGATGAAAACAGATTGAAGCTGTACATTTTTACAATTTTTTTTAAAGTATCTTGGGAAAAAAAGGGGGAAATGAGATAAAAAATCCTTATTAGGACTAGTGTACGTTTAATAAATCTGTAAGAGAGATTTATTTACTTGAGTCAAAATCCAGGGAGGTTTCTTTGCTGCAATTCAGATTTTTCCCATCTTTCTTCTAAAAGGATCGTCGAAAGGCACGGAAAATTCATGAGGCAGCTGGACTTCCTTTCTTTGAAATCTTTGTAGATGCTCCTCTAAATATTTGTGAAAGCAGAGACGTGAAGGGCCTGTACAAAAAGGCAAGAGCTGGAGAGATCAAAGGTATGGAGGAGTGAGATCTTATTTTGCCTTTTGCTTTCCAAAGCTTTGGATGCCTTGTCCTGGCACTGCCACACATAGGGCTGGGTGTCTAAAGGCCCTTTGTAGTGCACAAGAGGATCCTGTTCCCCTAGTCTTACTACCACAAGTGCCACTCGTTGTACCCAGCATGGTTGAATGCCCCCTGGTTGTTTGCACAGTGTTCTTGGCTCTAAGGCAGTGATTATTCTATTAAATAAATTTAACTCTGGGGGTTAATTGTCCGTAGGATTCACGGGGATTGACTCAGAGTATGAGAAACCCGAAGCTCCCGAGCTGGTGCTGAAAACAAACGTTGCTTCGGTGTCTGAGTGCATCCAGCAGGTCGTGGAGCTCCTCCAAGCACAGGTGGGTCACTTCCACCTCACCATCACTGGCAGCCTTGGATCCCTGCTTTGGGACACTGCCTTCTCGGTGTGCCTGTAAGAACCAGCGTGTTACAAGTGCTGCCTGTCCCTGTCTTTCAGAACATCGTGCCCCAAGGCTCAGTCAAGGATGTTCTGGAGCTGTTTGTGCCTGAGGATAAGCTCAGCAGTGTCCGGGCTGAGGCAGAGAAGCTGCCAGCAGTGGAGATCACTAAGGTATTGTCACACACAGGTTCGGACACTGTTCAGCTGCTCCAAGGGTGGGAGCTTCCAGGAGGACGTTGCCAGAGGGGCCTGTGTTCCTCTGATGGCCCTGACCTTTTGTGTCTGTGGTTTATGGTGAGCTGAGGTAGGATTCTGATCCTCAGCCATCTTCTGCCATGCCTCCACCCTGTGCTGCAGGGTGTCAGTCTCCTCTGCTGTGTTCATACAGCCCCACAAGTTCAAACTGCCAGAGGGCAGGATTAGATGGGATATTGGGAGGCCTTGGCACAGGGTGCCCAGAGCAGCTGTGGCTGCCCCTGGATCCCTGGAAGTGTCCAAGGCCAGGTTGGACAGGGCTCGAAGCTGCCTGGGATAGTAAAAGTGTCCCTACCCGTGGCAGGGGTGGAACAAGATGGGCTTTAAGGTGCCTTCTAGCCCAAACTATTCTGTGATTCTAAGTTGTGCTGTGAAAGTGTGTGAGTCTGGCTTAAAAAGCCCTAAGCTACAATCCCCTGTAGTCTTTCTCCCCTTTATGAATGTCCTGTGTTTGAAACAAAACAAAATGAAAATGCTGTTTCAGCAAAAGGAAAGGAAAAGCAACCTGTGAGCGTGACATGGTGACAGGAATGTGACAGGAGTGTGACCCCTTTGGGTTTGTTTTGCAGCTGGATCTGCAGTGGGTGCAGGTGCTGAGCGAAGGCTGGGCCACTCCTCTGACAGGATTCATGAGGGAGGCAGAGTACCTGCAAGTGCTGCACTTTGGCACCCTGCTCAACGGTATGGATCCCTTGTGTCCTCCTGTCCTGCCTCCTGGCACACCCCAGGGCTCCTGAAGGTGGCCAAGGTCACCCTGCTGTGGCCACAGCCCTGGCTCACAGCTCTGACATCTCTCACACTGCTGCTCAAACCTTCTGGGAGTTGTCGTGTGCCCCTTGTTGTGCTTGGCTGTACCAGGGTAAACAGAGATGCAAACCCAAAGCCAGGGAAGCAGGGAGGCTGCCAGGCTGAGCTGGAGGTGGGAGGAGAAGGCAGCTGCTTCTTGGAAATAGGAGCAGAGCCTGGTTCTGCCCCCCATCCCATTTCCCTGCTTCTCCAACATGGTAGCTTGAAGTAAATCTGATTTATCTATGGGTTAGCAGCCTGTTAGAGGTGCTTCATCCCTGGAAGAGGCAGAGAGGGCTCAGGTGATGACCATGCACAGCTGAGACTGGGGCACAGCTGTTCCACCCTGTTTCTCAGCTGTGGATGCTGTTGCTGGGTGCTCATGTTGGGGTTTATAGACCTGGCAGTGATCTCTGCCTTCAGGGATCTGGGTGAGCAAGTCCCTTTGAGCCTTGCATGCCTTCTAGGTGATCCTGTGGTCCCACAGGGCAGTGAGCTGCTGCTGTTGCTCAGATTTGGGCACCATGCAGCTGAGGCAAAGCCCAGGACTGCTCACTGTGCACTGAGGGAGTGTCTGTGTGGGGGCTCTGCTCCCAGACACGCCATAGCCTTTCACCTCCTGCCCAGTGTGCAAACAGCATTCAGAAGCACATGTCCCTGTTATCAGAGCCTCCTCTGTGGTCTTTGAGCTGCCTGTTGTGCCTGGGGAGGTCGCAGAGTGCCCTGGGATGGCCACGTTGCTCCAAAGCCCCGCACTTTGTGCCGGAGGCTCATCCCAGAGCGTGTCTGGTTTTGGGGTGCCCCCCAAACCTGCTGATATCCCTGAGCACATCTCCTCTGAGCTCTGTGGGCAGATGTTCAGGGTTTGTAGAGCTCTGTGGGGAGCAGGGACAAAGGCCAGGAGAGCAGCTCTGCAGGGGCATGAGCTCTCCAGAGCAAGGTCTGTGTAGCAGAGAGCAGCAGCATCAGTCCCTGGTGCACCCTGTCTCCACAGGGGTCTCCAAACCCAGCATCGGTGTGGTCAGGCCCTCAGGGTGACATCTGAGTGGGAAAGAGAACACCAGGTGCTCCTGGACAGGCTTTGGGAAGTGGTGGAGGATTCCATCTCATGGTGCTGAGGCTGGGGCACTGCCAAGGAGAGGCTTTGGGCCTGCCTTTTCCCAGAGCTATCGGCACAGCCTTGTGCCCTGCGCTGGCTGATGGTTTGGGCCAATCCCATGATTTTTTGGGGGCACTTGTTCAAGCCAGTGCTCTGCAGGAAATCCCTCCTGGATGCCCCAGCAGGTGGGTGATGTGCTTTGTTTAGTGCCACCAGGAAGGGGGGTGTATTTGCAGCAATGCCCCAGCGACCCGGGATTGTCAGGAGGGGTGACAGTGACAGTGACAGGGGAGGTGTTGGACCACACTCAGTGTGAGGCTGTGGTAGCACCCTGGAGGACCATGGCCATGCCAGCAGGAGCTTTTAAATGCTTTGAGTCTTGAAATGGTTCCTGTAACGTGCCCCTGAGCCTTAATTATCTTCATTATGTTTGTGTTCTCCCAGGAAAGAGGCGCTTGGTAGCTGGTATGTATGGAACTGTTCTCAGGCTCTGCACAAATTACCTCAATTGAGATTCTTTTTGGCTATAATTTTTTGAGATTTACCAAAAAAGAAAAAAACCAAGTTGAAATGATTATGAAATTATTACAGCTGTGGCCCGTTTATGATCCAGGCAGATATGACGTGGCCTGACACACCCCGTGTCCCAGGGACCAGTCTGCACAAAGATCCCAGTTGTGTAATTTTGTAATTGCCTGCACTGGAGTGATCTTTTGTTACCTCTCCATCCTGCATTTGGGAATGGAGCCCGAAGATCCTCACTTTCAGCAGCATTTGTTGGTTTCATAATGCAGCTTTTTTTCTCCTGTGCTGGTTTCATTGACTGATCATTATTAATATGATTTAAATGTATGAAGTTGATATTGATTGGATCCCATGTGAATGTAATTATGATTATTCATGAAAATTGCTGCCTGGCAGATGAATGATATCCAGTTGTGAATTCAAAGTAAATGCAAATATTTTATTAAAAATTCAAGTAAAAAATCTATATCATAGTCAAAATCCTCAAATTAAGACTCTCAAGGGTCCACACTGATTTCAGTCAGATCAGAACAAATTGAATCAGTGATTTGTTTGTGACTGGAAACCAATTGAAGAGACTGATTCTCCTATATTAACATTGGAATATCCAAAGAGAAATGGGAGGACCTCAGTGGAACACTGGGAAATTGGGAGAGTTGGGTTAAAACCAACATGATTTCAAGCTATTTAGGGACAACACTGAAATTAGAAACTATGTGTGCCCTTACAGACTCACACAGAAAACAGATTAAACATGGGCAGTGCAGAGATGTAAAGGAGGAGGAGGAGGAGTAGCAGTATAGAGATAGCCAAGAAAAAACCCAAAAAAGAAATAAAACCCAAAATTAAAACTGAGTGTGGTGGAAGAGGCAGCCCAGGAGGTGTGCAGGGAATGGGGTTTTCCAGGGAACACCAGACTGGAGCCATCTCCACAGAGGTGGTTCTCCTGGACAAGAAGGCATTTTCCAAGCACACTGAAATTTTTCAACTATCCAGGGCTGCATTTTGCAAGCACATTGAAATTTTTCACCTTCACAAGCAGCTAACGCAGAAGAACCAGGGAAAGTGCGCATGCAGGAACTAATGAGATGCTCCAGGTGTCTGGGAGACATCTCTGGCCCTTGGATAAGGAGAACCAAGGAAAGTGAGTGTGCAGGAGCTAATGCAGTGCTCCAGGTGTCTGGGAGACATCTCTGGCCCTTGGAGAGGAAGCTTTTATATCCCGCTAACATCACTATTCATTAGCAGCGCAGAGAAAGCTGCTGCAATGACTGATTTCCCACGAAAACCTCTGTTTACTGCTCTCCCGGGGCTGGTTAAAATCCTTCTCCGGTGCTAACCCCTCCCCTCCGAGGGCTGTGAACCGGAGCATCCCCGCGGTGCTGCCGCTGTCCCCGCAGGACGAGAAGCGGCCGGAGGGCGCTGAACTCCTCCCCTTTGTCTCTCGGCAGACGGAGTGGTGAACCTGAGCATCCCGATCGTGCTGCCGGTGTCGGCGGAGGACAAGCAGCGGCTGGAGGGCAGCGCGGCGCTGGCGCTCAGCTTCCAGGGCCGCCGGGTCGCGGTGCTGCGCAGCCCCGAGTTCTTCGCGCACAGGAAGGAGGAGCGCTGCGCCCGCGTCTGGGGCACCACCTGCCCCCGACACCCGCACATCCAGGTGGGGCCGGCCCCTCCCTGCCCCTCCCGTGGGCAAGGGCTGGAGAAATGAGCTTCTCCAAGGTTTTGAGGTCCTGTCTCTGCTTCTAGCCCAGCTCCGTGCTGGGAAGCAGCCCATCCCGAGCAGGCAGGACTGGATTTTTTTAGCTCTCCCCTACGGGCAGCCAACGGGATTGTTATGATTTTACAGCTCCTCTCTTCCCACTTAGTCTGTGGCAGCACAAGGAGCATCATCCCTCGGAAAGGGAGAGCTCTGGGCTCCACACAGTGACTTGAACTTTCTGCTTCCAAAGGCTGCAGCTGTGGTAGATCTTTCCCCTCCCTTAAAATGCCTCGTTTAATTCATTAGCAGCAGGTATGTGCCTTGCAACAGGCTCATTCCTCCTGCGTGTTCCCGGGAGGAAAGGGCAAAGAGGGAGGTGCAGGAAAGTCTTGTGCCTTCCTGCAGACTGCTGGCTGCCAGAGGAGCCCAGCACCCAGCTGGGGGGACTGAGTGGCTGCTGCCCCACTTGGTGAGGTTTTACTGCCCGTGACACTCAGTTCACCTGGTCACTGCAAGGAAGTTTTCCACCTGAGAGAAGGGAAGTTCATCCTACAACAGCGTTAAGCCTCACACTTTAGAAAGGAGACTGGGAGAGGGAGAGGGAGGAGTGTGCTGTCCTCTTTGCACTGAAGGTGTGTGTAATTCCCAGATGGTGATGGAGAGTGGAGACTGGCTGGTTGGTGGAGACCTGCAGGTCCTGGAGAGGATCAAATGGAATGATGGGCTGGACCAGTACCGCCTGACCCCGCTGGCTCTCAAGGAGAAGTTCAGGGAAATGAATGCTGGTGAGTGCCCTGGTTACACCAGTGACAGGGCTCTTCCTGCCCCACCAGGCCTTGGTGTGAGCTGTGAGTTGCCCTCAAGCTCACAGCACTTCCAGGTGGCTCCTGGATGCTCCCAAAATGCGGCTGTTTGGGGGACTCAGGACATGGCACAAAGTGGCACAGGGTCCCCTTGGTTAGGGCAGTGCTTGGGCTGTGTCCTCAGTGGGCTGCTCTGAGGGCTGGGAAGTGCTGAACATCCTGCTCACATCCCCCCTGGCAGGTCAGATCCTCCCTGCACTGACATTGTTGGCTTTCACACCTGGGGCACAGCTCAGGTGTCTCCTCCCAGCTCTCTGTGCCACAGAATCCCAGAATGGTTTGGGTTGGAAGGGCCTTAAAGCTCATCCCATTCCACCCCCTGCCATGGGCATGGACACCTTCCATGTTCCCAGGTTGCTCCAAGCCCCATCCACTGTGGTCCCAGCAGGCTGGCAAGGGTCAGACACCCACCCTCGCTTTGGGGAAAGAGCATTGGCCCCCCTGAAGGTATCACTGAGCCTGGGGAGGTGACAGATCACTTAAGACATCAGTGAAGGTGTCCAGTGCTGTGCACAAACGTTACAGGAGAGCTGATAGGGCTAAAATCAGCCCCAAAGGAAGGGAGTGCAATGAAAATAACCTTGGCAGGGTGATGTGTGTGTGTGAAACACTCAGCTGAGCAGTTCAGGGCCTTGCTCATGTGGAGACGTGACACACACAGGTCTGAGACAGGGCACACACAGGTCTGTCACAGCTGGGACAGGACACACACAGGTCTGTCACTGCTGGGACAGGACACACACAGGTCTGTCACTGCTGGGACAGGGCACACACAGGTCTGTCATGGCTGAGACAGGGCACACACAGGTCTGAGACAGGGCACACACAGGTCTGTCACTGCTGTGTGGAAGCTCAGAGTGTGGGAATGATCCCGTGCCCCCCTGCCCTTTCCCTTGCAGATGCTGTGTTCGCGTTCCAGCTGCGCAACCCCGTGCACAACGGGCACGCGCTGCTGATGCAGGACACGCGGCGCCAGCTCCTGGAGAGGGGCTACAAGAACCCCGTGCTGCTGCTGCACCCCCTGGGGGGCTGGACCAAGGATGACGATGTCCCTCTGGAGTGGCGCATGAAGCAGCACGCGGCCGTGCTGGAGGAGCGAGTCCTGGACCCCAAGTCCACCATCGTGGCCATCTTCCCCTCTCCCATGCTCTACGCCGGCCCCACGGAGGTAACTCAGCCCTTGGCTGCTCAGCAGGGCGAGGCAGGGAGGCTGTCCGTGGGGGTTGTGCTCCCAGCCTGCCTGTGCAGCTGTGGAAAAGCCTGGGAAGGGGGCTGGAGCCATGTCCTCGCTCTTGGCTCCCTGCATTTGCTGCTGCAGCACCTCCCCACAGAGCTCAGCTCCATTGGCTCCCATCCTCCCCTGGGCTGGGGAGAATTGCCACAAACAGGCTTCACCTTTTTCTGGCAAGCAAGGATGTTCGTTTGTTTGCCCCTAGGGGTTTCCCTTCTGTCCCTAAATCAGCAGGATGAAAGGGGCAGATACTGGATCTCCTCTTCCATGTGCTGGGGGGCACCACTTGGGCACGTTGAAAATTCAAACTGCAACCTCTGTTTGCCACCAGATGAGTGCCAGCCCTGTGGGTTTGTTATCTCATTCTCTGTTAGAGCTGGGATTAAATGCTTGAGAGATGCAGTTCATGTTCAGACTCAAATGTTTATTAATCCTTATCTATGTTACAGTCTCACAAGCTGTGAGTTCTAGCTAACAAAATGAAAAATGGCTCTGGTCTTTTAAGCACAAACTGTCCAATTAAGAAATGACACCTAGATTATTTTTACTTTTAACCCAATAACCAACCACCCGTGGCCTGCAATGTGGATTTTACTACCCAATTACAAAATACCACCCAGACCCATGAAGAAGGTGGTGAAAAAGAAGGACTCAGCCTACGCCCTAAATCCTCCATCTTGCTATATATATATTACTGTATTCTAAAACCTTAAACCCTTAGTTTTCCACCGTGTGATGTTACACGCTTCTACTCAAACTACACACCCACAATCCCAGTGCTGTCACTCAATTTGGGAAGCCTTTTCCAAGCCCTCAGGTCAAATGCAGTTTTCTCTTGAGGGTCAGTGCCTGTCAACACAGAAAGTCTGAAACTCTCAGTGCCCAGGGTTCCAACATCCCCCAATTCCCACGGGATCCCTCAGTCCCTGTGTCCCTCCCTGCAGGTGCAGTGGCACTGCCGGGCCCGGATGGTGGCGGGAGCCAACTTCTACATCGTGGGGCGGGACCCGGCGGGAATGCCCCACCCCGACACCAAGCAGGACCTGTACGAGCCCACGCACGGCGGGAAGGTGCTGGGCATGGCCCCCGGCCTCACCTCCGTGGAGATCCTCCCCTTCCGTGTGGCTGCCTACAACAAGCTCAAAAAAGCCATGGATTTCTACGACCCCAAAAGGTAACGCAGCAGCAGCATTGTGGTTTCTTCAGAATGTGGGGTTTGTGGGCTCGCAGCTTGGCAGGGGATAGAGAAAAGCCATGTTCCCTAAGGGGGGGAATGGGGGGAGGACCTGGGAAAGCCACCTGTGTTTTCCTCCGAGAGCTGTTCCCAGGAGCCACATGAAACTCAAGATGCCGCCAGGGAGGAAAAGCAGCTCAGGCTGGGGCTGAGAGGCAGTAGAAACACAACCTTCCACAGCTGGGAAGTGTGTTATGTGTGTTATGGACACTCCAGCTCCTCTGGGATGAGGAACTCCTTGGGAGGTGGCTCAGGCCAGCTGTGCTGATGTCACCTGTCTCTGTTTCACACAGGCACGAGGATTTTGATTTCATCTCAGGAACACGCATGAGGAAGCTGGCTCGGGATGGGGAGAACCCCCCGGATGGCTTCATGGCCCCCAAAGCCTGGAAAGTCCTCACCACCTACTACCAGTCACTGGAAAAAAAGAATTAACTCCTCCTCCTCCTCCCTAGAAATCCCTGTATTAAGAGTGAGCAATGATCGATTGATTCCCTGTGACACAGATCACTTGGCATGACCCTGGGACTTTCCTACCTGGGTCACAGTGATTTTTACCAATCAGAAATACTTTGAGCCTGATCCTTCTCCCCCTAAAGCTGCTGGGAGTGTCCCCATGGAGCTGGAAGGGATGGGGAGCAGGCCCTTCGTTCCTGGCTGGCACCTGGATGTGCCAGGATCATTGTGGTGCTGCCAGGGCCACAGCTCCCAGTGCAGAGGAGGGGCCTCAGACCAGGATAAATCCTGCCTGTGCCCCCCCTAGAGCAGAAATGAGCACGTGCCTTTCCACATTGTGCCTTAGACAGTTTTTGCTAATTAACAGCAGAATCTTTTTAATGCCCTTTTTTAAAAAAGGACTTTTTAACATCAGCTGTGACTGCTGCCAGTTCCCTGTGGCTGAGCCAATTCCTCACTGCCTCCTTGCTTCCTTCCTTCCTCCTGCTTTGACCTCTTTGGTCAAACAAATCCTGGGCTGAGCACTGCTGTTGCTCCAAGTTCAGCTGTCTGTGAGATTGTGCCACGGTGATCGCTGCACTCACAGCCCAGAGGGGGAACCTGTGCTGGGAGGCACCATAAAGCCCTGAGATCCCTGAGAGAGCTCTGGACAGCAAGGAAAAGTCAGGGACGCTGTCACTGTGCTCTCAGGTGTCCTCCCACCCCTCTGCCCACACTCCTCCCATCCCAGAGGCAAATCCAAGGCAAAGCAGCAAAGACACAGTGCGAGGTGGGTCTGGAGAAGCAGCTGAGAGGAGGCTGAAGCTCCTGCCCTCGTCCACACCTGTGTGGGTGCAGGTGACCTGATTTATTCCATGTCTGCAGGCTGGGGCCGCTGGGGACAGCCAGAGGATGGCAGGACAGCCCTTGGGCCCCCCCAGCCCTGTGGGGTGCTGGTGCTGAGCCGAGAGCCGGCGCCCGGTGCTGCTCCCAGCTCTGGCTGTGGAAAGTTACCCCGGACTTTATCTCCTTCCCCACCCTCATCCTGACATGGACTTTGCCTGTGCTGTGCCTGAGGCTTTTCTGCTGACTCGGTGGCCTCCGGGGGGACAGAGCAGTGACACAACAGGGGAGCTTCCCTGGGCACTCCCGGGAGCACGGAGCCACCTCCCAGGGACAGGGCTGGTCCCGCCTCGCCTCCCAAGCTGGGAGGTGTCAGCGGAGGAGAACAACCAAGCATTGCTAATGACAGCAGCGGCCTGACTCCATGGTTTTTGTACCTGGCCTTCTTTAGCAGCTGCCCCAGGACCCGTGGGGATGTGTCCCCAATGAAGGGGGACCAGCTTCCTCTCTCCTTGTGCTCCAGTTTTAATTCCAGATGGATCCACACTCAGCAAACCCGACCTGCTCCTGCTTGTGGTGCTGGGTACTGTGAGCTACAGGGCAGTGTCCAAACCTTCATCTGCGACTGGAAAATATCCTGGCAAAAGGGCCTTTGGGTGGCTTTTTAAAGTCTTTTTTCCTTCTTAAGTATTTGGAGCAAAGCTGTGTTTTACCCCAAGGCAAATGCTGCCGCCTGTGTGGGAGCTGACAGTGCACCAGCCTCATCCAGCCAGGCCCTGTGGCAGGAAGCAATATTCCCATTTAGGATTTTTAAGGAGTGAACCAGCACTGTTGCTGCTCATCGTAAAATAATCCAGTGTTGAAACCTGCCCCCTTCCCCCGTAAGTCCAGGTGGTCACAGCAAAACACAGATATTGTATCATCATTTTAAACCAGCACAGTGTCCTGATTACCTCTGATTAAAACACATGGACTGGGGGCTTTGTAGTCTATTTATTAAAGACATGAGACTGGAATTTGTACCTCAACTAATGCATCTCATGATTTAATATATTCTGAACTTGATACTCGATGAAACACTCGCTTTTAGTACAAATAAATATTTATATGTGTAAGTAGCTCTCACTTGGTGATTTTTGGGTGGAACTTTGCTGGAGGCTCGCTCAGCCTCGGCAGTGCTGCCTTGAACTGCTGTCCTTGTAGCTGTGGGAGAGGTACCAGGCTCTTCCCCCCTTTAGAGAGGCAGGATCAGATGCTGAGGGTTGGACCAAGCCTCTGGAGCCATGGAGTTAAAGCGGCCACATTGCAAACCACACTGCTTCCTCAGCCTTTTCAGGAAGCTGCCAGAGGGTTTGTGCTTTGACAAGGACTCCCGCAGCAGCAGCAAGAGTAGACAAGTATGGGAGAGTGCCTGCAGAAGTGGGAATTGCATTCCAGCTGCAGTAAGTGCCCCCAGGAGCAATCAGAAATAACTCCTTCTGCCTCTTCAGTCAGCCCCTGATGAGTTGTGGGCAGCAGGGAAAGGCAGCTCCGGGCAGCATGCCCAGGGCCGGGGTTTGGGGACACAGGCAGGAGATCAGAGCTCAGGCAGTGACCAGGGGCTGTCCCCGGGTTTGTTCCTGCTTCCGTGCCATTAAACACCCTGAGGACACACTTCACACTCAATTAACGCCAATTAACACCTGCCTGCGCTGGGGTTTTACCAGGCTGGCATTTCTCAGGTGGAACAAGCCCTGAGCGGGGCGGGGAGCGCAGCAGGTGAGAGCGGGCCCTGAGCACACGGAGCAGCCCCAGAACTTCCCTGCACAGGCGCCATCCCAGCCCTCCCAGGAATCCCGGGAAGTAGCACTGATGGTAGGTTTGAGGTTTAAGGTTACTCATGGAATCCCAGAGTGGTTTGGGTGGGAAGGGACCTTAAATCCCACCCAGTGCCACCTCTGCCATGGGCAGGGACACCTCCCACTGTCCCAGGCTGCTCCAAGCCCCAAAGTCCAGCCTGGCCTTGGACACTGCCAGGGATCCAGGGGCAGCCACAGCTGCTCTGGGCACCCTGTGCCAGGGCCTGCCCACCCTCCCAGGGCACAATTCCTGCCCAATATCCCATCCAGCCCTGCCCTCTGGCACTGGGAAGCCATTCCCCCTTGTCCTGGCACTCCTTCCCTTGGGAAGAGTCTCTCTCCATGTTTTGTGTAGCTCCTTCAGGCCCTGGGAGGGTCACCCCAAAGTTTCTCCTCTCCAGGCTGAACAATCCCAGCTCTCCCAGCCTTTCCTCCCTCTGATCATCCTGGTGCCTCCCCTGGACTCACTCCTGGATCCCAGGCTCACCCACAGCAAGCACTGGACACTCAGCCCTGGCACTAAAGTGACCTGTGGGATTAACATCCCAGATCCCAGACTTTTTCCATCTCCATAGCCCAGCAGTTCTGCTGTGCCTAAGAACTATGCCCAGCAGTTCTTCCTGCACCCTTGTGTTAGACCACTGTCCATCTCCCACTGCTCTGTGATACAGGGAAAAAGTCTAAGCAATTATTCCATTATTTTTATCCCTCCCCTCCCATTTGGTTTTAAGGTTAAACTGGGACAAACTCAGCCCCTCTGCATCACCCAGCCAGCATTCCAGAGGGCAGCACAGCCGGGAGCAGGCTGAGCTTGAGGGACACTGTCACCAGCCCCTGACACTGTGTCATGGCAGGGCTCCAGCCCTGCTTATTTCACTTTATTTTCCTTTGCAGCGCATTTGGTTTTACATCATTCTGTGCCTCAAATGTTTCCCTCCCCTCACAGGCAGCAGAGCTGTGACACAGCATCCCACCCCTGGGCTTTGAACAATCAATTCCCTTTACAGATTTGGGGTCAATTACTGCACAATTCATAGCATTGTATGAAAAAAATTTCAAGCTCTTGACTACCTCTGACAATAACTTCACCAAAAAACAAACATTTTTGCCACTCACATTTGTAACCCTTGGCCTTTATCGCAACAGAACTTTACAAGAATTCACCAGAACTGGTGCCAGCGAGGACAGCACGTTGCTAAACCACATCAATAAGCCCAAAACCCATTTCCTCCTCTTTAAATTCACAGATCTGAGCATGGGGCAGAGTCAAACATCACACAATGTCCCCCCCGTGCCTCAGGGCAGTGACACTTCAGGGGGGGGTGCCACAGTGAGGCTTGCAGAGATGGAGGGAGAAGCAAGTCCTTGGGACAGTGCACAGGAGCACAAAAAGCTCAGGCTCCAGAGAGCCCAGAGGACGTGGGGCTTTAGGAAAGAGCAAGTGGGATTCTACTCTAACTGCTAACAGCAAGGGAAAACCAAAAATAAAATCAGCCTTCATTTAAAAAGCCTTCAAAAGCAGAATTCATAAAAAAATTAAAAGTATTCAGACATTCTTACAGAGTAGTTTACTATCTTGACTAAATGGCACCAGATTTCAAGTGGTCACGTGGAAGAAAAATCAGTAGCATTTCAAATGTTGCTTTGTTCTAGGAGCAGTTTCTATCCTGGCATTTGCTGCTAAAAGGTAGAAGTGAACTGAGTATCGAGGAATCTTTCCCCTATATGCAGCTTCTGGTTTGGTTTGCTTCAGGAAGTAGAAAAGATTTTCCATACTCAAGTTATCTACAGATTATGTCTATATATAAAAAAAAGTGTGGCTATGTACAGGTCCTGCACTCACACCCCCATCTGTACACACACAGCCCGTGCCAGGTCCTGCCCCCTGGGCCACCCACTCCTGCTGGAAGGCTCCAAGGGATCCCCAGGGACAACAGGCAGGCACTCGCTCTTGGTCTGGGCTGAATTGTTCCACTCATGATCTCTGCTTCCACTTCCAGCTGGAATTGCAATAACTTAGAGGTTGCTGTTGTATAAAAACGATTCCAGGAACAGAACTCCCTTTGCCACCCCTGCTCCCACCCCCTGACATTGGTTTTGCTAACTGATTACAGAAGTCAAACTAAATCACATCAGGAACTGCAAACACACTCTTTTGTCCTAATCAAACACGATCTCCATGGCCAGGTTCTGCATGGAGACGTCCTTGGATTTCCTCATCTTCTCGATGGCCCTGTGGAGATCCTGCTGCTGCACGGGCCGGATCTCATCCTCATCGTGCCTGGGGAACAGAGCAACAGCCAGGTGAGGCTCCAGGGCTGTGTGACAGCTGTGCCAATCCCTGCAAACAGCAGCTCTGACATGGATCCAGCTNTTTTCTCCAGGCTCAGCCCCTTTCCCAGCTTCCCTCAGCCTCTCCTGGGGCTCCAGCCCCTTCCCCAGCTCCCTTCCCTGCCCTGGACACGCTCCAGCCCCTCAGTGCACCCAGGATTGCTGCAGGTGTGGCAAATACCAGAGGAATGTCCCAGCACCCTGTCAGCAGCACTGAAGTCTGGCACTAACCAGTGCAGCAGCAGCACTTGGTGGTTCAGGCCACCTCCAGCTTGGGCACCTTGGAACAACCAAGGTGCTGCACTTATTTTCTGAGCCAAAAGGAATAACAACTGAGTTGTGGGGGGATTTTGTGTATAGTGGCAATTGGGCATGAAAGCAGGACTGTCCTGCTCTGTGTGCCCCTCTCCCCAGGGCCAGCTGCAGTCAGGGGATCCCAGGAATGGCAGTGGGAGTGCAGGGCCCCACGTACACGTCCTCCTCGCAGGCGTTGTTGACGTACTCCCGCACGCAGAGCAGCGCCGCGTCCCGGCACATCTCCTTCAGGTCACTGCCCGAGAAACCGTCCGTCTCCTTGGCCACCTGCAGCAGGTCCACGTGGCTGTCCACCTGTGGGGAGCTCCAGGTCAGGCCACGGACACTCCAAAGCCACTGGCAAGCAGCAGGCACCTCCCAGAGTTTTTACCCGCTCTGAGATCATTTGACGTTTTGGGGGAGTTCAATTATTCCCCTTTGAACCTCCACGTGGTTCACACCGCTACAGGAAACTGGTGTTTCAGCTCATCAAACTCTGCCGTTGGTTCAAAACCCCACCAAAACCCCAACCAGCCCATTGGTATATCCTGTACTAACCACACTCCTGCACGGAACAGCCTGGAAAAACTGGATCCCAGGAACTGTGACCCCTTTTCCCAGATGCCCACATTAAGTTTCTCAGAACTCTGCTGTCTGGACTCCTGTTCCTGTTTTACACAGCCCCAAACCTGGGGCATTTATTGGCAAAATAATGTGCCCAACTCGGTGCACTGGGTCAGGCTGAACTCTTGCCAGTCAAGACCTCAGGTTTATTCCATCTTTTTATGGGATTTCTGATTCCTTTCCCACCATGTGCATCAGTATTTCCTTTTCAAAAAGTTAAAGCCAAGGCAGTCTAATGAAAGGCTGAGATTCTGGGATCACACGTTTTAAAAGGGAAACTATTCCATGGTTTAAGTCAGGCAAGGAAAAGGGAGGGCAGGACTCCTCTTGCCATGTGAAATCTGGCCTTGAGAGATCCAATCCCTCCTCCTGTGGGATAACTCATACAGGCTTGGGTTTTTTATCTCCCTGAAAAGCTTATTTGTGTGGTTCCCTGCCAGATGCTGCTGAGCTGCCATTTTTAGGTCTCTTCAAAAAATTAAAGTTGGTTTTACTAATAAAAGATATATATTTGGCTGGAGCTGAGCCTAGAGACACTTTGCAACATTGACTTGATGGCAATTAGTGCTGCTGACTAAATTTGGGAGGAAGCTCTGATGACAGGGATCCCCTATCCTACCACAGACACTTCCAGGTGTGCTCACACCTCATCCTTCCCCTCTCCTCTGAAGGAAATTTGAATTATGGATGAAAAGCACCACTGCCAAAAAAAAGTAATTCCTCCTTGTTTGACTTGAGCTAAGAAAGAGCTAAAGAGTCAGCATCTTCTCCCTGCTTCATTGAGAGCTTGAGATTTCCTTCCCTGATCTAAACATGATTCACCTTCACCTTTTTCAGAGAGAGAAATCTCCTCTCTTGTAACAGAACAAGCAAATGGAGCCAGAGAAGTGGAGTCATTCTGCTCAGAGGGGGTGATTCACCACACAAGCCAAGGCTCCTGCTCACAAAGGAGCCAACTGCAGGGCTTTAATGTCAGGCCACACCTAAACCCACAAAAGATTCCCAAGTTCTCACCGGAAATGCCCTGGCAGCTCATCTCAGCCTCACTGCAAGGCAGGCAATTAGAAACCACACCTTCTGCAAGGCCAGAGCTGCACTGGTGCCAGTAATGCAGCCATCAGCCACCAACAGGAGGCTACTCACATTTTCATTCTTCAAAATCAGCTTCAGGATCGCCTCTCTTTGCTTCAGAGCCTGAAAGAGGAGAGACTGAAGTTACCAGAGGACAAAAATAAACACCTGTGACATCCCAGGGCTTTCAGTCCCCTCAGTTCCCTCGCCCAGGACAGGTGACACACACTGAGGAAACCTCTCTGATGGCAAATTCAGTTCCACAGGTGATGCTTGGGGAATTCTAAACCAGATAAATCACACACTGTGTGTGCAGTTACTGAGTCCTGAGCAGACCCTTCCTAGGAAGGTCAAACACAGGCAACAAAGACTAGGTTTTGTGCCTGCCAAACCTCACATCATTAAAAAGGGGAAACATTCCCCCACAGATAATCTGGCAGCTGACCAGTTGCAGCTCTGTCCCAAAACCCACTTCTGCCACTTCCCTCTGTTTTGCAGGTAATTTTTGATGAGTAATTCGGGCCCTTTTCATCTCCAAGTCAGTTATAAAATCTGCAAGTCTTTCACTCCTGCCCGTGCCTGTTCCCAATGCACAGCACACCAATTATTCCACCTTCAGTAAGAGTCAGGGCCAAGCTGGGCTGATCACAAAGCAAGAAGAGAAGCAATAAGCTCATGGCAGGGCTGTAGTGGGGTAAGGAAAATCTGTTCCCTAAATGACACCTCCTGTGGTAACTCTGATCCTGGGAGAGGGAGCCAATCCCTGTAATATCCCAGGGCACATAATTCATCCTTCTAACGATGGAGCTTGAGAGAATGACACAACAAAGTACTCAAATCCACACCCTGTCCCCTGCTAACTCAAGGAACAGTTGGAAATGAGGAAGGTGTGGAACAGGTCTGGAAGCACAGCAGTTCCCAGGTTAGAAATGGTGTTTCCAAAGGGATCCACTCCCATGGAGTGAAAGTCAGTTCCAACAACACAGGCCTGGGAAGACAACTCCTCTCTTGCACAATCAGTAAGAGTTTTACTCCTCCAGTTTGCTCTCTGAGTTTCAGCAAAAATGGATAATGATTTCTGTAGCCAGAGGGGAGTTCCAACAGCCACGACTGAACTCCTGATAACACCGACACAAAAGTGTCTGGTGACACCACCAGGCATTCCAAGGTGACTGAAATACCTGGGAAAGGATGGCAGGAGCAACCTTTGGAGTAAGGACAACCTTCTGAGAGCTGCCTAATGGACAAAGAACTTCATAACTGGGACAGAAATCACAGAATCATGGAGTGGTTTGGGTCCTTAGAGACCATCTCATTCCAGGCCCATCACAGGCAGAACAGACCAGGTTTCCCACACTGTGTGCTGTGGAAAGGCCTGAGCAGAGCACAGTTACCACCCAGCCCTTCCCAGTGTGCAGCATCCAAACATCTCCATTCCCAGAGAAGAGCAGGGCTGGGAAGCTCATGGTCTTGTTTGAGATCAAAGACCCAAGAGATCAAAACTTCACCTTAAAAAGCCAAGTTATGGACGTGCTCCAAAAACCCTGCAGCCAGCTGATCAGAATGGAGCATTTCCTGGAGGAAACCCCCAGAGCTGTGGATCTGCTGGCTGAGGGCACAGGGCAGGCAGGACTTACGGGCTGGTTGATGTGGAAGCGGGTGGGCATCCTCCTCATGATGGCAGAGTCCAGGTCCTGGGGCCGGTTGGTGGCCCCCATCACAATCACCTGTGTGACACCAAGAGACACCCCTGAAACCAGCCCTGGGAAACATCCACAGCCTGGGAATGTCAGCACCAGCCACAGCATCTCCCTGGCTTTATCATCAGCATCGACATTTAAAGAAGTTACATAAAAGTTTCCTGGCAGTGATCTCAGCAAAGGGCAGCTGCACAGAGCCCTGGGGCAACAAATAACACCTGGGGGGAGAGTTCTGCACCAGTCCAAGCTGAAAATTCAAACCCTGAGGAGGAACTTAAAACTTCTGCTTGTGATGTCACTTTTAGCTCCTGGTGGAAATCGAAAGGAGATGTTTCGGGAGGGTTTTTAAAAACGTGGTGGTTTTGTGCTGTGCTGAAAAAAAAGATTCACAGAAGGTTTGGGTTGGAAAAGGCCTTAAAGCTCATCTTGTTGCAGGCCCTCCATGGGCAGGGACACCTTCCAGGAGACCACCACGGCAATGGGTTCACCTGGCAGCTTTCACATGCACCCCAATGCTGTCTTTATTTATTTAAACATTCAAAAAAGCATTCCATGACCTACAAGTGAGCAGTGGGTTAAAGGTGTCCGAGCCAAGTCCAACACCAGGACAGTGTTTACCTCCCTGGAGCACTCCAGCTCTTAATTCTAGAACAAATTTACTCCCCATTCACAGCAGCTTTGTTTCCCCATTTCTTACTCTAAGCTGTGTACATGGTAAACACCCAGAGAGTGAAAAACGGCAGGGTGATTAATCTGGGCTCCAGGAGAGTGAAAACACGGCAGGGTGATGAATTAATCTGGGGGTTTCCTGCCCTGCTCCTGCCTCTGGGCCAGGCCCAGCAGCTCCAGGAAGGCGGGCCAGCAGGGCTGGTGGCCCGGCAGAGTCACCCTGCCACCTAGAGGCACTGGGAGTGCTGGCTCGGGGATGAGCCGCACTTCTCCGGGCATTATTTTCAGCCAAAAGAACTTCTTCACCTGCCCCAAGTTCCTGCCACGCTCCAGATCCATCCTCAGCAGGTTTAGCCCACAGCTGAGCGTGGATTCCAGGTGGAATCAACACTTCCTGACAGTTTCCTCCAAGCATTTGGGATTCTTGTTTTTCTTACAAGAGGCAAACGTTACTCAGCTCGAGAGACCTCAAACTGTCTCGCTGCAGGGAATGAATAATTTCCTTTGCTCCAAGGAATTGTCAGGGTATTGGGGAAAAAAGGTGATATACTGTGCTTGGGAGATGATATCAGTTTCCAGTGAAGGATTCATACCACTGGCTTTTTACTGATGGGAAGCTTTCACCCTCCTCAGTACACATATACCACTGTTTTTTACTCATTTTGGGGAAAATCAGCTGAAAAACATCTCTAGCACAAGTTTGGGAGAGGAGGAAAAGCCATTTATGGAAAAATACACATTAAAAAGGCTCAAAATTTTTAACTTCGAGAATAAACATCCTGTTTAAGGGCTTTAAGATCATCCCAAGTGACAGTTCAGAACCATGGCATGCAGGCTTTCTGCTACATTCAAGTCATTTAGAATCCCACAACGGTTTGGGATGGGAGGGACTTTAAAGCACCTGAAAATACCACTTCTTGATGAAAACCAAAATAAGCACAGAGCCAATCTTCTCAGGAAGAATAATCCTGAGTGGTGTATCCTGGTGGATACAGCTCCCCTCATTGCCATGAAATGCTGGGAATCACTGACAGGTAAAGAGCTCTTTGGCAATCCCTGTTCCCAGGCAGCTCCAGGCACAATATCCCAGCTGAGGGAATGCCATGCCTTGTCCCAGCACCCTGAGGACTCACCTGGCAGTTGTAGTCAGTGTCCAGCCCATCCCACAGGCTCATGAACTGGGCTTTCATCATGGCTGTGGCCTCGTGGTCGGTGCTCGATCGGTTCCGCAGGAAGGAATCTGTGCCACAGGAGGGAAGCAGCCACTGCCAACCCAACTCCCCACACCTGGGCTGCTCTCTGAGCTCATTAATGCATTTTTAATCACCACTGTCAGCAAACAACAAGTGCTGCTGAGGATGAAAGCAGCAAAGTGCACTCTCCCCCATTCCTAAGCCCCCCTTTCAAACATGCACCCATCACAGGAGATTGCCCCACATCTCGTGCTCCAAATTTTCACCCTCCTGAATTCATGGAAAGCAGCCCCCCCTCCTGTTCTTCAGCTTTATGAAACCACTATTCCAGAGCTCTCCAAAAACCATATTTTGCTTCCCAGTATGTGCCCTGCCAGCAGAAGCCCTGAAGTGTATATTTTGCTGAGTTTCCTCATGAACCAAAAATAAGTAGCAACTTGTTTTACTTGTGAATTCCTCCACTACCACCAGGAAAAAAAATTTGTTCTTCCTAATGTGCCACTGTTCCTTTACAATTCTATTTCTCTTACTGAGCCTTCACTCTTTTTAAGGAAAAGATGACAGCAGACCATACATCACTGAACCTACAGTTCAATCTCACTCTGCTATAGTTACTGATAAAAAAAAAAAAAAGAGATTTTTACCTATTTCATCAATAAAAATGATGGATGGCTGGAGCTTTATGGCCAGGGAGAAGACAGCAGCAGCCAGTTTTTGGGATTCTCCATACCATTTATCCGTCAGCGTGGAGGGCTGGAGGTTGATGAACCTACACCCAGCTTCCTTGGCCGTGGCTTTGGCAATCAGGGTTTTCCCACATCCAGGGGGGCCATAGAGGAGGACTCCTGGAAAATTCACAGTGTTAATGCTCTGCTAGGACAGCCCTGGCTCAAGTTTGATCCTTAAAAGGTAAGACACCAAACCAAGGGAACACTCTTCCATCAAACCAGAGGTTATAAAATAATCCCTGTTGAATTACAGCTCAGAAGAGCCAAAGACAGGAATGGTGAAGCTGAGAGGAGACTTTTGAAAGATGACTGGTTTACTGTCCCTGCCCATGGCAGGGGGTGGAACATCATCTTTAAGCTCCCTTCCAACCCAAACCACTCCATGATTCCATTTTATTCCATTCCCAGGACTATAAAGGTTACATAAAATTAACCTCTATTTATGCCCTGTCAGGCCTTGTTTATAGCTCCTTTCAGTCCTGCTAATAAAACTCAGCACAGAGGAGTGAGGAAAGGAAAAATCCATCACACAACAGACCCACAGACATTTTAAACAAATTACCCACAATTAAACATGACATCTTGTATTATTTTTAAACTTGTCACAGTGGAAGAATTCACAGGAGTGTTTGTCTAACACAGTTCTAAAGAAAACAATTTCAAGAGCAACATTCAGTCAAAGCACAGGGAATTATGAAGGTTTTTTCTCTGTTTATGTGAGAAAATGATGGACTTGATGTCTCCCAAACATCATTACTCTGGAGCAGTGACTTCCTATTAACACCCAGCACAAGCCACTCATAAAACTGGGGAGCAGCCCGAGCTGGAAAGTCTGCTTTAAAAAGAGAAATTTTAAAAAATCATTTTTTCCTTCAGCTTCTTAGATCATGGCATTCATGTAATTTTCCAGACAGCTTCAGTTTGTGACTTACACAGAACACAGCCTGGAAAAACTAAAGCAGCTACCAAAGCACTGCATTTTCCATCCCTTGGGACACAGGAGTGAGGGGGCCACAGATCCAGGCAGTAATTAAGAGCTCTAGACATCAATATTCCAGGGAACAAAGCAGCAAACCTGGGTGATTTGTCCAACATTTTAGGTCAAAATTCTGCTTTTTTTCCTTTTTTTTTTTTTTCTCTCTCAGTAACGTACAATAAATATGGCTGTAGGGATTCCAGCAGGGTCCAACTTCTGTTTTACTGTGGAAAATGAATCTGCCACCTGCCTTAACACTGTGTAACCCAACTCCAGAGAGAATCAAGGGATCTCCAGAGGAAAAATGGGATGTCTGTCTTGCTGAATGATGGGAATTTCTAGGAGGGTCAAAGCTGTAGAGCAGAGTTAGAGCTCAGCTCAGCCAAAGGACAACACGTGGTGTAAAGACAATTAAAAATTACACTTTAGGCAGTTAAAAATGCAGAATACATGGATTATAATGGCCTGGAATGATGGGAAGAGGGGAAATGGCTTCACACTGACTGAGAGGAGGTTTGGCTGGGATATTGGGCAGGTATTGTTCCCTGGAAGGGTGGGCCGGCCCGGGCACAGGGTGCCCAGAGCAGCTGTGGCTGCCCCTGGATCCCTGG
>VXBB01003807.1:72435-109269 GCA_013399915.1 Illadopsis cleaveri | reverse complement strand
AGGGCCTCCCCACCTTCCCAGGAAAGGATTTTTTTTCCCAGTATCCAATATAAACCTATTGGCTGTCAGTGGGAAGCCGTTCCCTCTTCTCCTTTTGTTCCAGGCCCTTGTAAGTAATATTTGTAAAATTGCAAAGGGCTTTGAGTTTTAAAGTTCTTTTTCATTTGTGTTTTGATGTAAAACCTGTCTCAGTGTTGGGTTTAAAAAGTAAAGCTGTGTGTAAATTCTGAAGCACTGCATGCTCTGGCCTGCCCATAAAATAGGAGATGAAGTCATTTGCTCTCTGTTTTCCTGTTATAGCCACCTTAATGAGTGGGGTGAGGATCAGAGGTTAAATACTTGGAAATACAGAACTTTGTAAAATCACTCAGACATTCTAATGATGTTATAGTTACTAATTGACAGTGTTGATCATTGCAGGAAAAGCTGCAGCTGTTGGTTTTTGCAGCTTCCTTGTGACTGTTTAAGAATTAAGAATTGGTAAATATTTTGCTATGCTTTTTTGGCCACCTTCCATTATTAGGAAAAAGTCTGAATTTGTGAGCAAAATCAGTTACAGGACCAACATGAGTAATTTACTTTTATATCTCCATGTATGTAAAAAATTGCAAGTGTATACTGCATATTCTTTAATTTGGTCTTGGCATAATGTGAATATATAGACATCTATTTTTGAAAGTGATTATAACAGCTGATTTGCATAATGAGCCAGGATTTTTCTCATAGCAACTGGAAAGACTGTCATCTTCAGCAATGTGGGAATGATTTCAGGCTTTAAGGAGAGTGTTTTGTTCAATCTGTGAGCAGCATTGGAGCAAAGGCATTTCTGAAGTGGCACATGGATGATTTGCATTAGTCTGGTTTCAGGATTGATGAAACACCATTGTGGCATTGAGTGTTGTGATTTTAAGGTTCCTTGGGCACAGCACAGTCTTTAGAAGTGGGGTTCTGTAGTTGGTGATAAGAACTGGAGTGGAGGATGGTGCTCTGGTGTTCTGCCTTGTGTGTCCTGGGGCAGCAGAGTACAGAAAAGATGTAAAGGGGCCAGAGAGTGACCAAAGGAGGGACACGGGGATGGGGAAGGGTCTGCAGGGGCTGCATGAGGGGCAGCTGGGGGCACTGGGTTTGTTNGAAATCCTTGTGGGTTCCTTCCAACTCAGCATATCCTATGATCCTATGAAATTTTGGTATTTACACCACTTTGGTTGACTTTGTTTTTGCATGTGTTGAACAGCCTTAGTAAATGACTGAGGCTTTTTCCATTTTTGTTTTCCTGTCTTAAAAAAAAAAAAGCGTGGAATTGATAATGAGTTTGTTGCACATTTTAAATGATCAGTTCTCCCAGTTTTCTAAAATTAGCAGTATGATTACCAATTTCATGATGACTCAGAGTTCTTCCTTTGAATGGAAGCCCAGCTTCCCAAGCTCCTGTGTAAGAAATCTCATCTTGGTAGTGAATATCTTAATTTCAGTTTTGGAAATCAATGTTAAGTGAGGTGTGAAAAGGTGTGAACTGTTGAGTGTGGCTGGTGAGAGCAGAGCCTGCTGAAGGTGATGCTCAGTGGATGGTTGCTCCTGAACTGGTCCTTGCAGTAAATCAGGGGCTGTCCCTGTCCTTGAAGAGGAGTTTGTTCCCCAGCATGGGGGTAAAAACAGGCTGAGAGGGATGCAGGACCAGCCATTCCCTTCACTTGCTGCAGATTTTGGGGTATCTTTTCACAGGATGGGTGAAAGAAGTTGGCTTTGTGACAACTTTTCCATTTAAGTGATGAAACTTCTATTTCTGTTCAGAGATTTAATTCTTCTGTGCAGATAGCAGCACCACTTCAGTTCTGTTCTTCCATCTTAGTGCTCCCTAAAGCAAAGGCATTCTTTAGTTGTCTGAACCACCACAAGAGCTTCAAAGCAACACATCGAGGCTGCCAGAGCTCCAGGAGCATTTGGACAATGCTCTCAGGGATGCCCAGGGTGGGATTGTTGGGGTGTCTATGCAGGGCCAGGGGTCGGACTGGATGATCCCTGTGGCTCCCTGCCAGCTCAGGATATTTAATGATTCTGCATCTCTTCACTGTGTCTGGAGCACGGATTGAAAAGACCCCAAATTCTCAGGAGTCAGAATGGGTTTGTCGTGGCTGCTCCCTCCTTTCCCTGGGAGCAGAGGGAGCCTGGTGCCTGGGAGGGCGTCGCTGGGGCTGTGTCCTTTGGCACCAGCCCTGTGCAGACACCAGGGTGAGTCAGCAGTGGCTGGGAACTGCATTCCAGTCTAATGCTTTGAGATAATCACTGAGGTGCTTCAGGACGATTATATTTAGGTAGGGGAGACATTGGCTTGCCTGTTTAAAAAAAAAATCATATTTTCCTAAAAACAACCTTTCCTCCCCGTTAGGCTCACTGTTGGATATTTAATTTTGAGCAACACTTGGGGTTTTTATGCTGTCAGGTTGCAAAGCCCCAGAGCACACAAAACACTTTAAGTGAATCTGCATCACAGGCTCACAGGATAGTTGGGGTTGGAAGGGACCTCTGGGGATCATCCAGTCCAATTCCCTCTCCAGGCAGGGTCACCTGGAGCAGGTGACACAGGAGCACTTCCAGGTGGGCTTGGGATGAATCCAGAGAGAGAGAGACTCCACACCCTCCCTGGGCAGCTGTTCCAGGGCTCTGTTACCCTCCAGGGAAGTTGTTCTTCCTCGTGTCGAGGTGGCCTCAGTAAATAGATTCATATTCCCCCACACACACCCCATTTGAAGTATTTTTTCATTGTCTTTCCTTCCTGGCACATTGGGGAACACCTTTTGCAATTCCCACTTTCGATTTAAAAAGTAAAAATAATTGTAATGGTCACAGGATCACGGAATGCTTTAAGGGACATTAAAGTCCCTCCAGTGCCACCCTGTGCCATGGGCAGGGGCACATTCCACCATCACAGGGTGCTCCAAGCCCTGTCCAGCCTGGCCTGGGGCACTGCCGGGGGCGATGCATGGATCAGCTTAAGGTTCCCAGTGATTCCCGGTTGACAAGGTGATGATCAGTCAGAGGCTGGACTCCTGATCCCAGAGGGCTTTCCCAAGGCTGCTGGATGCTGTGAGCCAGTCCTGCAGCAGTTTGGGAGCAGGGATGGCTGTGCCCTTGAGCGAGGGAGGGGAGCAGGGAGAGCCGGGAGCCGAGCGGGAATCGCGCTTCCAACAGCCTGGGAGTGCCCCGCTTATTTTGGAACTTTTTATCTCCCTGTGCCTGCGTGTTTGGAGGCTTTGGTGTTTGGAGCAGTGTGTGAGCAGGCTGGGAACGCTGCTGAGATGTTCTGTTCTCTTGGCTGGGGGGTGTGTCTGCCTCGCTCCCATCTTGCACCAGCTGGGAATCCTGGAAAGTGTCTCCTGTCTCAGCCCCTCGGAGAGGAGAAGCATCTGAACGTCAACCACAGGCTGCAGTGCCTGAAAAAATGTAGGAAAGCTCATGATTGCTGATAGAAATGTGAGCAAGTCACAATTCAGTGAAGTTTGGGCATCTGTCCCATTCGTGATACTGTAGCTGAAACTGAATTTTGTTTTGATGTGTCAAAATGAAATTGTTTTCCCCCTGTTGGGCTTGTCTTTACCAGAAGTGCTGTGGAAAGCAGACTGATACAGTGGATTATTTTGCTGTGGTAATTTATGGTTTGTGTAGCCCTGCTGCTCAGAGCAGGATGCATGAGGATGGGCTTTGGAGGGTAAATGCTGGAACTGGGAGTAGGGAGTCAGGAATCAGGCTGAAATTGGGAAGGAGGAGGGAATGATGGAGTGTAATTCACAGTTAATAAAACATAGAACCAGTTTCTTCTGCTTATGGCAAGGAATAACTGATAAAGCAGTGAAGACATTGCTAATTATATAGCACCTTTTGTTAATTAAAGAGGTGTGAACTGTTTGCTGAGTAAAATAGATCAGAGGGAAATTCAAAGTTTGTGATTTGAGGTTATCCCAAGCTCTGTAAGTTAAATACTTTAATGTTTGAGGGGCCTTTTTTCCCCCTGTATGTGTTTTTTAGTGTTTGGGCAAGTACAGAGTAAACTGGAAACCAGACACAAACCTGTTTCAGTGTCTGTATTTAAAGCAGCCACAAATATTTATTTGGCTTACTCCAAAGCTTTTTCATATTTTTCTCTTTGTCTGCACAAATGATCTGTTGAGTGGCCCAAGCAGACCAATGTCTATTAATACTTGGATTACAACACAGTAAATGTTAATTTTTTTTTTTTTCAAGAGTACAAAACATTATTTCCGTGTATTCAGCTCCTGATGTTTTTCTGAAGCCTTGCAGTTAATGGTGTCGATGCAGAACTTGCTCTGTGCTGCTCTGAGGACTTGTGGGAATTTTGCAAGGGTGGAGTAAAGTAGTTTGTGTCCTACTTCAGGCTTTTCTTCGTGCACAAGTCACTGGAATTTTAATATCTTGGAAGCCCGTGCAGTGTCTCCCATTCTGATGTGATTATTCTTTGGAGCTTTGGTATATTTTGACCATGAAAATAAAAATAAGTCTTAAAAGGGTGGTATAATTTAGGTTGAGAGGGCCCTCTGGAAATCACCTCCTCCAGCCCCCCTTTTTAAAGCAGGGCCAACTTCAAACATATCATGCTTTGTTCTTGCTCTTTCTAAAATTAGTTTGAGGAGGAGTATGTTAATGTGGCAGGGTAGGGGCTGTTTCGAGCTGCTGCTTTCATTTCTGGTTAGCTTTTCAGCTGAGCTTTTTCACTACATTATCATTTCTAATAATGTTTTAAACTTGGGAGGACTTTCTTTTTTGGAACTGTGTTTAAAAAGAAATCCATATATCATTTCACCACAGGGAAAATAAATACCAATAATTTTCTAGCAGTTGTGAGTTCTTTACTACATCAACTCCAAATGCAAACTTCAAATTTTCTTATTTGCCCTTTTTCCTTAGCAATGATCTGTTTGGCTAAGAGGTACTTTTCTTGAATTGTTTTATCCTGGGTTGCTTTTGGCAAGTGAATTGCAGGTAGCTCAGAATAAGAAATGAGAATATTTGTTCAGAAGTGGGTAGCTCTTGGGGTTTTTTTGATAAGCAAGGTATATAATCCTTTTCATGTCTGCACATTCCCACCTATTGCATGGAGTCTGTTGAGTTGTTGCTCTGATTTGGTACAGCTGCACCTTTGATTCATATCCATTTAATGCTTTTGTAGACATTTCACATGCTTTATAAATATTTCCATAACTTGCACATTCAGATATTTATCCAAACATAATTGCCATGGGCTTTCCTGCGGAGAGGCTTGAAGGAGTGTACCGGAACAACATTGATGATGTAGTAAGGTAAGGCTTTCTTTTTCTTTTCCTTAACTTACAAAATTTTGAATAATCTTTGCTACGCTCATTTGTGTCCTGCTGAGGAAAGGCTGTGTGTTCTGACTTGTAGAAATGCTGAGATTTTTTTTGCATCTTGTAGATGTTGCTTTAATAGCTTTCCTGAAAAATGTTGGAAACAAAAAATGGTCAGGCTGCTGTTCTGGGTTGATCTCAAATGCATATAATCTGCTTTTTTAGTGTGAAAAATTGATTGCAGTAAGTTGTGTTAGAGTAAAAAAAGATTATTTACTTTTAGAAAGACATCAATCCATACCTGTGTTCAATGTCAAGAGTTTCCTCAGGTAACTGATGATATTTTGGGATAAGTTTGCCCTTATCCTTTCCTTAGTCGATAAATGAAGTGCTTGATAAGTAAATTTTGCTTTCAAATAGTAAATATAGGTGACTTTATTTAAAGGCTTTTACATTTGGTTGTGTTGAATAATTATGGACAAGGAGAAAGATAACCTAAAATTTGCTACTACTGGTAAAAAAATCCCTATAGGTTGTCATTTTTAATTTCAAATAAAGTCGTTACTCTGAACTGCTGGCTACAATTGAGGAAGAGGTGAGGAGTGTTGTAGGAGCACTGGTGTAATTCATTTAGTTAAAGCCCTACCTGGAGAATGTGAGAGCATGCATTAAAAACTAAACACTTGATTGGTAGAAGCTGCCAAAAGTTTGTGGTTTTAGTATTAAAAGTTGTGATTTTTTTTTTTTTTAGAGATTATTTGAAGTCATGAGCTCAGTAGCTCGGTGAGAGACTTGGCCTTTGGGGTGGGGGATCATGCAGGAAGGTTTTCAGGGAAGGTATCTGGGCAAGGACATGCTTCTCCCAGCTGTGAGGTGCCATGGGGAGTGTCTCAAAACTGTGCAAAGTGTTCTCACACAGCATCCTTGTGTCTGAACTGGAGAGACACGGATTTGATGGATGGAGCACTCAGTGGATACAGGGGTGGCTGGATGGCTGCAGGCAAAGCCTTGTGGGCAGCAGCTTGTGGTCCCTGTGAAGACCAGTGACAAGCAGGGTCTCTGAGGGGCTGGTACTGCTCAGCAGCTCTGTGGGTGACACTGACAGTGGCATTGAGGCACCCTCAGTGGTGACACCGAGCTGTGTGCCTCAGTCACACGCTGGAGGGAGGAGATGGATCCAAAGGCACTTGGACAGGCTGGAGGGCTGAGCCTGCACCAACCTCATGGAGTCCAGCAAAGTGAAGTGCAAGTTCTACACCCCAGGATCGATCCAGGCTGGGGATGAGCAGCTGGAGCAGCCCTGGGAGAAGGAGCTGGGGGTGCTGGGGGTGAGAGCTGGGACCCAGAACCTCCCCGTGCCCTGGGCTGAGCCCCAGCGTGGGCAGCAGGGGAGGGGGGGATTCTGCCCCTCTGCCCCTGGGCTCAGGTGAGACCCCACCTGGAATTCTGGTGCCTCCAACATAAGAAGGATGTGGAACTCTTGGAGCAAGTCTGGAGGCACCACCAAGTTGCTGATGGGGCTGGAGACAGGGCAGGGGTGGCACTGGATGGCTTTAAGGTCTTTTCCCACCTGAACTTTATTGGGATTCCATGATTCTACAGTTGTTGGCAGGCAGAGCTAGGGCTGCTGCAATTTCTGTGGAGATTGCATCTGGGTTGATGCAGAAGTGAGCTGAGCTCCTCAGTTCCCACCCTGGGAGGACTCATGACCCTCACCTGGCAGTCAGTGGTGTGGAGGCTCCCTGCACAGCTGCACTCAGCTGGGCTCCAGGGGGTTGGTTTTGCATGTTGCACTGTCGTGACGAAAATCACCATCCACAAATAGCACTGAGAGTGTCAGAGCCTGGAGCTGACCTGGCTGGGGGAAGTGCAGTGCCTGCATTCTCTGCTGCCTTGGTGAGGGGTTGTGGCTTCTCCAGAGCTGGGCAGATCACTGAGGGTCAGTGCAGCAGGCAGGAAATGCCCCTGGAGAGTGTGTGTGTGTTGGGGGGATTGTTAACAGAGGGGGAAGTTGTGTTCCCTAATTCACACAAGAAAACATTGCTTGGAGAGGTTGGGGCTGCCCCTGGATCCCTGGAAGGGTCCAAGGTCAGGCTGGATAGGGCTTGGAGAAACATGGGATAGTGGAAGGTGCCCCTGACATGGCAGGGATGGAACTGGTGGGCTTTAAGGTCCCTTCCAACCCACAAACTCCACCTCTCCAGCCAGCTTTCTTTCCCAGCAGTCAGAGGCACCTTTTCATGAAGCTAATGGAATATCCAGTCCCTGATGATTCCACCTTTGAAAATTATGGGATAGGGGCAAAGGCTGTCTTTGCATAAATCACAGAATGGTTAAGGTTGGAAGGTATTTAAAGAATATCTCCTTCCACCCCTGCCATGGGCAGGGACACCTCCCACTGTCCCAGGCTGCTCCAAGCCCCAAAGTCCAGCCTGGCCTTGGACACTGCCAGGGATCCAGGGGCAGCCACAGCTGCTCTGGGCACCCTGTGCCAGGGCCTGCCCACCCTCACAGCCAAGAATTCCTTCCCAATATTTAATCTAACATGGGAATAATATAAATGAATACTGATAGGCAGGAGTCTTTGAAGGCCCTCTTCCATTCACAGCTTTGATTTCAGTAGCTTCTGGATGAAGGAAAATACTTTTTAGTGGTTGAGTAGGTAGATATGTGTAAATTGGATTTTAGTACTGGAATGCCTATATAATTATTAAGCTGTCCATAAACACTGATCAAAAGGAGCAGTGATCACCTAAAAGCATCATCAACCAAATTAAGATAAGCAGAGATGTAAATTAAGTGGCTTCAGGGGTCTGGATGCTCAACTATTACTACATTTGTTGCCTTCTCTTTTTAAACAAGAATAAAATGTGATCATGCAGCGTTCTGCATGTTGCAGTCCTCATCTGCTTCAGTCATCTTTTTATTGGGGAGTTTTTTTCCAAGTGCTTTTTATGCAGAAATCCAAGGTGCTTGAGCTCCCAAGCAATTGGTATGGAGCCAGGATCCAGCAGTGGGCTTTTTCTGAGTAGCTGGTACCCTGACAAATTCCAGGCTAGTGCTGTTTGAGAAGTACAACCTGCACTGCTGGCTGTCTCCTGTGACTGACATTGGGAGAGGTTTTGGATGGAATTTTGTCCTTAAAAACAGTCCTTGCCTGGAAGCTTATACTTGCTGTGTGGTTATTCCTGGAAAAGCAGAGCCAGCTCTCCTGGCTCTCCAGTGTGTGTTAACAAACAGGAACATCTCCAGAAACAAATCCCCGTGCCCACCATCTTCCTGGGGCTCTCCAAGGCTGCCCATGGGGGCACCACTGGGGGCCAAGAAATTTTTTTCCTGATGCACTGAGAGTTTCACTCTCAGTGCTGCACAAGGAGCTCACATCTGTTCCCATTTTAGGGCAGGCCTTTAACCACAGGGCTGTTCTAGGTTCTTCTGGAATATTATGACTGATAACCAGAGCTTGGTTTTGCTTGAGCTTTCCAGGATTTTAGCAGCTAGTGTTTCTTTTCAATTCGAACAGCATGTTCTGTCATGGCTAATTAAATTCCTTCTGGCTGATGTGCAGATACACACTGTTGATGATGTTAAGTGTAAACATTTGCATGTTATTTCTTCTTGCACATTGCCAGGTGACACATCATATATAATCACAGCAATTCTGATGAGTTATGCTTGCAGTTTGGCTTGCCGAAGCTTGTATGGGAAATTTGTGCTCCAAAGTGAGCATGGAAATGAAATGAGTGTGAAAAAGTGTAGTGGTCCTTCTTCCAAACCCCAGAATATCACTGGGGACAGGCTTCAGTGGCAAATAATAAAAAACCTGGGATTGAAGTGAGGGATTCTGGCTGGAACTGGAACACAAGAGTAACTTTAACTGCTTTTCTTCCTTGTGGGAAAATATTTTGCATAGGTGCTTAAATAGGAAGTGTTTACAGATACCTGGTGTAATCAGTGCTTTCTGTTTGAAAATAACCAAGCCTTCCTCAGCTTCCTACAGTGATCTGCAGGTGTTGTGGGAATCAGGAAATCATGTACAGTAAATATTTCAGTTTCAGGTCAGATCTTGGTTCCCTTAGTTATATTACTTGTGTTATCCGTGCTGTTGGATTATTTGGATGAATGAGGTTTCCAACATGCTGCCTCCTTGATTTTTGGGGCACTGCAGGGCTGGGACTGGGAAAGCAGAACTGCACATGCTGGGTGGTGCTTTAAGGATGCTGCAAATTAAGGTCCATATTATTCAATGTGTATTAATGAAGATTTTTATTTTTTTTTTCTCTTGAAGGTTTTTGGACTCAAAGCATAAAAACCATTACAAGATATACAATCTGTAAGTATGCTCTTAAAGATGCATTCTCCAAAATAATGACTTCTAAAAATAGCTGAGGAGTGCAAGTGGCTTGTTGCTGTCCTGAAGCAGAGCTGGAGATGTTTTGCACATTTCTTAAAACAATTAAGCCTGATTGAGAGCACTGGTACTTCATTTAGTGGAGCTGAGTGAGGTTAAATGAAATGCTGGTGTGTATTCATGTTACTTGAACGCTTTTAAATGACTTGGCATCCAGCCCATCTGGAGCTTGGGCCATGTGATTAAAAAGTGAAAAGTAATTCACAGCAGGCTTTCTGTTCATGTATTAATGTCCATTTGCCAAGTGAATATTTTCCTGGTTTTTTTCTCTATTTTTTAAAAAAAATCAAACTGCATCAGTACCCAGGCTCTGTTTGCTTCCTCCCTCTTCTTGTCTGTCCCTGTTTATTACTTTGAAAAAGCAATTGGTGGTGATTTCTGCTCTTTGTTGGAGCAATTGGTGGTGATTTCTGACTTCTCTAAGTGTGATGTTTTCCTCTGAAAATTTGGTTCTGTGGAAGGCTGTAACTGTTCCAGGAGTTTTCTGGTTTCGGTGGGTTTTTTGGGATTTTTTTTTTGGCTGTTATTTTTGTTTTGTTTGTTAGTTTGGGTTTGGGTTTTTTTGTTGTTGCTGTTCCTTCCTTTAATTTATTCATTAGCTTAGGCTAATTTCATTTGTTTAAATGATTTGGTGGTGTCAAAGTCATGGTTTTCCTACTCCTCATTTTTCCTAAAAATCTGAGTTGAAGATTGATTCTCTGAACTGCTACAGCTTTATTACTTTTTTTTTCATTAATACATTTTTAAATATCTGCAATTCATAGAAAAAAATTACTGTAGTAATGAAATCCAGGCAATGCATGACATTGTAATCTGTCAGTCAGTTAAACAAATATTTAAAAATAAGGATTTAAATCTGCCTCTAGGGTAGCTAAAGGATTGTGCATCAATCAGCTGTTCCCTGATATTGGAGAGAAGTGACAGTGGATGCTGAGGAACCTTACAGTGGTCATTGAAGTTGTTGTGGGGCAGAAAAAGATACATGAAAAGAAGAGACATTGGTCACCTTTCATAGAGTTCAGCAGCAAAATTGTATTTTCCAGCTTAGGAGCTTTTCAGAGTGACATCCTTTTAATAGGTGGCTAAAATTTCTGGGTGGAAAGGCCAGTGCCTCCCCGAAGAGCTGATGGCTCCTTGGCATGGAGGTGCAGGTTAGAGGTGATAATTCCTGGCTCTCTTCCTTTGGAGTGTTCTGGATCATTTCAAATCAAACCACCCTGGTTCATTAGCCCCCCAAAGGCTCCTGGCAGCCCCTGCTTGTGTTGAGGAGCAAAGCAGAGCAAGGGCAGCTACACTCAGTCTCCTGGTGCTGCCTGGGGCCAGTGCAGCTGTCACCTGCTGGGAAGGGTGGCTTTGGTGTCCCTGACAGGGTCTGGGTTTGCTGAGCTCCTTGTTCCAGTGTAACTCCAGAAGTGCCAGGTAACAACAGGAGGCTGCTGGAGTAAATTTGTCAGAAAGGAGGATTTTAGGAGGACTGATGAGCATCTTTTCAAGTATCACCTCCCTGAGGAGCTCCTTGCTAAGTTTCTGCTTTGCTGTCTGCCAGCTGCCTCATTTTACTGTAAAAAGGCACAGCTCAGTCCTCCAGCCCTGCACAGGAACAGCTTTAAAGTTTGTAAGTGAGAAGAGCAGTGATGAGACAAATGCATTTGATGTATCTGTTGCTGTTCTGTGTGCTTTCAGCTGTGGAAAAAACTTGTCCAGGTGTGCCAAAGGTTTTTTGTCTTTGGGTTCTTTATATAAAAATTGGTTTGCTTGTTGTTAACTGCAAATCAATCACAAATGAATCTTCCTAGAACTACTTTATTCATCCTCAGATGAAAAATCTTGGAGGATAAAACTGTCTGGAGAGATCTTAATGCTTGTGCAGGCAGAATTTATACACACAAAATGCCATCAGGTGAATTGTGGCAATGTTTGGTCAGGAGATGGAAAGGAATTGCATCCATCAGGTATTCCAGAGAACTCCATTTCTTCAGATTAAGCTGATCCTTTGTAAATAGTGATCTATTGTCTGTGTTTCAAAGGAGGAGGTGGGAGTTCAGAGGAGTTATGTGATTATAGTCAGAATTATTTCAAAATCTGTCATGGGATTTGAGTTCTCTTAAGGTAGCTGTTCCATGAAGTTGGTAATAATGTGTGTATTGAGCAGTTTTATCTAAAAGGATTTAGAGATTTTTCTCAAACTATGTCAGTTATGCCCCATCCTCACATCTTGGCTTTTAACTTCCCAGCAGTTTGAGCAGTTTAATTTTCCTTCTTGTGTTGCTTCTCTCCTGTTTGCCTTTGACCCTTTACTGTTTCTTCAGTATTCTCCTTAATTTAAATCTGTTCTTCCACTTGGATCTCTTAACTTCCCACGCTGATAGATTGTCAGCTGCCCTGTTGCAATCATGTCCATCTTCTCCAGTGGGTTTCCTTGAACTGTCCTGCAGGCAGGTGGTTAAAGGAAGGAGCTGTGAGGAAAATGGGGATTTTCTGTGTTTGCTGTGTCCCTGGGGCTGGCCTCTGGCAGAAGAAGCCCCCAGTCCTGTCAGCAATGGGACCATGACTGATCAGGAGGGTGCCTGGCTGGCAGCACTTTGCTTCTGGGTTGCTTTAAACTCACTGTAGTCCTAAGGAGGACCCTAAAACAACCAACCCCCTCCTTAATCCCCAAAATTTATTAAGGTTTAATCTGGAGACCTGATGCTGTTTGAGTTTTAGTAGTGTTTAAAAACCCCACCCCAAATGCACTTGAAGCCTTAAGCCCTCCCAGTACCCCCAGAGTGTGCTTTGGTGGCATTTCTGCTGGAAATCCACACAAATTTAGTGCAGCTAAGCCAGGAGCTCTGCACTGGTTGTGTTCAGCTCCCATGAGAGGGCAGAGAGACAGACATGACTGTGTGCTGTGCTCAGTTTGTATCCTTGGTATCAGCAAAACTATTTTTTTATCCCTCATGGTGTTCTACTCAATGATGCTCTCTCAAAGTTCCAAATTTGATGGGTTTTCTGCCCATTTGTGGATTTTTAGAATATTTAATCTCTTGCTCCCCATTTGAGCTGTGTGTTTCTTAGAAGGAAGCTTTCCTGGATAAGATGCTTTGTGTTCACTGCTTTGCCTCCTAGCAGCTTCCAAAGTTGCTGTGCTGCTGGCTGCCCCATCCCCCTTGGCTGTACATCCTACATTCAGTCTCTCTGCTCAAAGGCTCCAGTGCAGATAATATTTTTGTGAGTCCCCTCTGCCAGCTTAACCTGGTCACTTCTGACCCACAGAAAGTGTCAGCAGTGTGATTGGAGCTGTGAAAGCTGCCAGGCTTTTCCCTAGCACAGGGTAGAGCTGAGAAGGCTCTGGAATTCAGGGGAAGGGAGGCACTGAGAGCATGTGCAGCCCCAGCAGAGCTGCCTGTGTCTGTGTCGTGGGCAGAGCTCAGGGCAGCACTGGGAGGCTCCAGTTACAGTCACACAAGGAGCAGCCCAAAAGTTTGCGTGTCTGAAAGCATCAACTAAGCTCCATATGGCTCCAAGGGCTGCAGTCATAACATACCTGGTAAGCAGAGATGAGTTCACAGCAGTCCTGAAACTGCTGTGGGAGTTGGAATCCTGTGAAGATACAGGCTGTAATCAGAGCCCAAGATCTAGGTGTGATTTGTCTACTGAAATGACTGCAGTAGTTGTATTTCAGCCTGGTGTCCTCTTTCATAGAATCCCAGAATGGTTTGGGTTGGAAGGACCTTAAACATCCTGTTCCAACCCCCTGCTGTGGGCAGGGATGCCATTCACTAGATCAGGTTGCTCAGGTCCCCATCCAAGCTGGTCTTGGCAGGATTGTTCTCAATTTTTCTTTCTGAACTGCACTTCCACTTCCATCACCTTCCCTGCAGGGAGCAGCTCCAAGGAAAATTCTGGAGGGTATCCACTCTTACCTTCTTTCCCCTTACCCAAGATCTGCTCTGGTTGTTCCTTGGTGTGCTGGTGTGGCTGGTTTAGAGCCCAGCTGAGGGGTGGTTTTCTGTCTCATCACTGGTGTTTATCCCTGGTTTATCCAGTGTGGTTTGCTGTGCTCCTGTCTAGCTGGAGAAGGTCTCCCTGAGTGGGGAGAGTGATGCAGCTCCAGAGCCCTCAGACATGTGTCATTTCCCAGGTCTGAGGGGGAACGTGGCTGACTGGCCTTCAGGGTTCACTTAAATTCAGGGATCAATGCCAAGTGGCAGAGAGCACTGTCACAGTCCCTGCTTGATACCAGTGATCTCTGTGATAATATTCAGTGGGGCTTGTGCTCCTGCCATGTCCTTGTGATCCCCATTGCTCTGAGCAGCCACGCTGCTGCTGAGGCACCCTGAGCTGTGTTCTGAGTTCAGGATCCCCTGATGAAGGTCACAGCTGTCTGCTCCCCGTGCCTTTGGCAGCACAGAGCTGCTCCTGTGCTGGAGCTGCTCATGCACAGGGTTAGAAGGTAATAATACTTGCATGAACTGAGTCACACTGTGTAAAACACAGCCATGGACTACAATTACCAGAGGGTATTTGCTTTTCAGTAAAATAATTCACATTTTAGTGAGCAGTCTGCTGCAAAACAGTTTTTTTTTCAATGTGTAACCTCTAGTTTTAAATCATAAAGGTGATGGGCATGCATGATTTTCCAGGGTGTGACAGATGCTGGAGTGCCTCAGAGACTTGTCTTGAACTCTTGTCTATTTTTCTTTTTCAGATGTGCTGAAAGACATTATGACACCGCCAAATTTAACTGCAGAGGTACGTTTTTACTGCCTGATGTGTGCTCTCTTTAAACCTCAGTGAATGAAGGCCTAAAGGAGGAGCTGATAAATAGTCATGTAGGAGATTTGGGCACAAGGAATGATGTCAAATTGCTTTGAGTCATTGGAAAAACTTGCTATATTCTTGGTGCTTTCAAAAAAGTGTGTTCCTGACAGTTAAAGATCAGGATCTAATAAAAAGACTGCAGTTGCAAAAAAAAAAAATCTGCAGAATGGGTTACAGAGAAGCTTCAGTTCAGTGAAGTACAAACTCCTTGTACAATTTACATGTGAGGCTCAGAGGAGTCTGGTTTTTATGAAGGATGAAAATGGAGAACACTTAAGCCACTACCACTATGTGTATAAAGCAGCTTTTGGAAGATCTGGCAGAACCTTCAGATGCTAAAAAAAAAATATTAATTCCCATGTGATATCTCTTAGAGATGAGCTGGGTCTTAGACACTCTGCAGAGCTACCAAAAGCAGTGAGGAATCTTTCAGGGGTGCCTTTTGACCAGGTCTTTGTGAGTGGATACTGATGTAGCTGTTGTGTCAGTATTACCTCCCCAGGTAATCAATAAATAAATGCAGATTTACCTTTGTTCTTTGGGCAGAGGAGCATTTCATGCTCGGAAGTTGTGGTTTCTATGCTTCAGATGAGGGTAGATGAGGAGTCCTTGTGCCTACAGAATCGTGAGCAAATTTTGGGCTTATTCTGCATCATAGCAATGGCTCAACTTCTATTTTTCATTATTATTATTTTAAACCATCCATCTAGTTAGGAAGAGGGTTTAGAACGTGACCAAAATGTAATTGGCTGCTTTAATGTCTGAATATAGAAGGCCTGAAATTCTCGTTGAAGTCGTTGGCGCTTCTGATTTGCTCTTACATTGTTGAATGACAGTGCCCTGAAACCTCACTCCATACTCACCAGCCAGAAAAAGGTATTTTAGGATCTGCTTGAGCAGTGCTTTGGGTAAGAAGAGAAGAGGACATGTTCTAATATGGCCAGAACATATGTTGCTTTAATTTCTGCTTTTTGGTACGGGGGTGCTCAGCTCCCTTCACTGTCAATCCCAGCCCCAAATGCTGTTTATTGACAGCACCTTTCACAGCTCCTCTGCACAAGGCATGCTGCATTTTTTAATTTTCATCCCCGAATTAGTTAACCTCAGATAACCAAATTGGTGACTCAGGACTTCCCTTAGCAGAGGAACAAAAGTTCTACTTGAAAATCTCCTGAAGTGAACTGACTGCAAAGGGAACTTCTGATTTGTACTGAGCATGAAACACCAGAATAGTTCATTATTCACTCAGGATGATCTTGTATCACATTAAACCCCAAACACTGAAAGCTCTTCATCTTCTTTGGGAATTTTGTGTCTGTGGATTTTTCCAGTTTCTGAAATCCTTCCATGCTGGAATTGTCTTCTGCTTTTCCACAGGCTTTTTTTTTTTTTTTTTTTTTTTTTTTTTTTTAAACTCTTCTATGTGCTATGAAATCTTCCTGCGATGTGTAGGGGCTGGGAGAGAGCAAGCAGGATTATTCTCCAAGCTGTGTATTCCATGGAGGAACTGCACCTTCTCAAGGCCCTGCTCAAGACTGTGCAGCTTAATGTTTCCTTCCTCTTACACCATCCCAGGGCACCCATTTCATCTTCTCACTCCAGCTTTGAAGAAAGTACCACAAAGTTTGCCTTGGATTCCAAATCTTGGAGAGCATCTTCAGCATCCTGTGACTACCTGGGAGTTTTCAGGCTGTTCTTTCAGGACTTCTTTACTCCCCTTTTCATGGAAACCTTGGTGGCTGTGGTTGCAATAGACTCAAAGCTATACAGACAAATTCGCAGCATTTTTGCAGCTTCTGTTCTTAGGGATTTCTAAACAAATTCCATCTTTCAGTTCACATAAAACTTTGGGGATCATTTGGAGAGCCTTTGGATCTTCCATGTGGAAGAGTTCATGTGTTCATGTTTGTGTTCACGTGTTGCCTCTTTAGCAAAGATCAGCTTCCCTATTTGTTCTGAGATATGAAGGGAGCAGTCTGTTCTGTGAGTGAATAAACTTGGTGACCCCTCCAAAAGGCTGTGGGCTTGTCCTGCAGTCCTCCTGCAGTTCCATAACTTCATCCCTCACTTGTGCTCTTGGAGTCCTTGGGGATCCATCAAAAGGAGCCTTGCGTGTGTGACTACTGAGTGGTGCTTACGAAACCAATACAGACACTTGCCAAAAAACTGAAATGTGTTCATTTTTAGCCCAGAAAAGGAAATGGTGTTTCTAGCTGAGAATTTTGAAGTGAACCAGGGCTGTGTTTATCAGATCCCAAGGCTGTCGGTGGGGAATTGGGGTGCACTTCATCAAGTGCTGTTCTGCTGAAACCAGCACATGGTGTGTTGTCCTGCTGGTCAGGGTGATACTGTCCCTCATCTGATCTGACATGGGAGAAGTTTGGCTGCTTCTCTCTGCTTAGTGCTTATTTTTTGCTCTCTTGAGTTTTCGTGCACTTCCTGCATCGCTTGAAATCCTTTCCATCCCTAGATGGAAAAGTGTGTGTGAATACACCCATATCAGAAAGGACAAGTGTTGTTCAGTGCTTTGGCTCTAAACCCCAGAAGTATTGCCTCTGCCTTACCTGAGACTTCTCTCCCAATGACCATTTTTGAAATATGGAAGTGGCAGATTTTTGTTTCACGAGGCCTTGGAGCAGATTCTGAGAGTTTGTTCCCAATGTAGACCCAACTGTGTTCAGTAATTTTTCAGGAAAGTTCCTGTTCTCTGCTCAGTGATTGAGGTCTGGCCTTGTTCTCTCTCAGCAGGTAGTTTAATTATTGCTGGAGTAATGGCTTTTCACAAGGTTATTCTGTGTGCCAGCACGCTCTTAAATTCTAGAAAATTCATGTTACAGAGCCTGTGCCACTCAGTTCAGTTGAGGTGTGAAATAGTTGCTCCATGGAGCAGGATGCCTGCTCACAGATTAATGGAGAAATGTCTGCAGTGCTTATGATACACTGAATTATATTGGAATTAAAAATACATACCAATATGTAAGATGGGGTGGGGGTTATTGAACAACTTCATTTGACATGCTTGTCACTGAGCTTGCTTTGCCTTTTGAGCTTCTGATGAACTCCTCCTTCTCCCTGCAGTTGCACAGTACCCTTTTGAAGACCATAACCCACCACAGCTGGAGCTCATCAAACCTTTTTGTGAAGATCTTGACCAGTGGCTAAGTGAAGATGACAATCATGTGGCAGCAATCCACTGTAAAGCTGGAAAGGGACGAACTGGTGTAATGATTTGTGCATATTTGTTGCATCGAGGCAAGTTTTTAAGGGCCCAAGAAGCCCTAGATTTCTATGGGGAAGTAAGGACCAGAGACAAGAAGGTGAGCTGTTGCTGTTCTTCTGTCCCTCTACCTGTAACTTGCTGCTTTTCCCCCTTGAGATCCATTTGATGCTCAGACCCTTTAATTTGTGATGTCTGATTTAGCTCCAGTAGGATTGTATCAGTGCAGTTGGAAATGGAAAAGCTTTCCTAAGCAGCAGTAGCCTTTAGTCACAACACTAAACCAGCCTTGTTTTAACATGTCCTGTTCAAAAGGACCTGGACAGTTGATTTTTAAATGGCTTTTTCAGCACTGTTCTGCTGTGTGGTGCATCAGGGGGGCAGTGAACTTTCTCGTTCAGCGTTGTCAGCCCAAATGAGAGGTTTGTCCCAGCTGATTTTGCCTGAATGGATGAGTTGTTCATCTCCTCAGGTTCCCTCAGCTGCTGTGGTGGGGTTTGGAGATGCACAGGGGAATATCCCAGCTGGAAGGCCCTTATTGTTGGATGCCCCTTGTCAGTAAAGGGTAGTTAAGGATCTTTCTGGCAGGATTAGGCCTCATTAATGAAAATTTAACCTCCTTATTTGATATCTTCTCCAAAGATGATAAGATGTGACTTTTAAAGTCATTCTAGCAAGTTTCCCTGCTTGTCTTCCATTATTTCCCTGAGTGTGTTGGTTGAGCATCCCAAGGGGATCATCCCTGCAAGCCAGTTTGAACCTCTCCAAGCACAGAGCTCTCCCTGTTCCTGGAATATTTACACAAGGTATTCATTTCACAGTGTGTTGGTCTCTAATCAGAAGAGCTTCCTGTCTGAAGGCTCTTGAGAGCAGAGGTGTCACATAAGGAATTTTAGAATTTTGGCTGTTAATTCATTGGAAGGAGCAAGTAACTGCTCAGTTTGCTCTGCTGACGAGGTGGGGCTGATATTCCATGTACTGCTGAGTTGGCTGTGGTGTCATGCTGGAGTGGAGACAAGGTCAAGGTTTCCCATCAAAACTTTGTGGCTTTTGGTAAAAATGCATGGGAGAGACTAGGACTGAGCAGTGTGCTGAATAAACAGAGTAGATTACTCCTGCTGATAAGGGTTACCTCCAGAGCTGGATAAAGTAGCATGAAAATGACAGAACTGAGCAAATACGCAGTGAAATGCTGTGCCTCAGTTTCCCTTTTGTGAAAGGAAGGTTGTATTTCTGCAAGTTGGGTGTTTATCAGTACCCCAGGGGTACCTTGGGCACTTTGAAGGGAGGGAGAACTCAGTCAACAGGAGTAGTGAGAACCTTGTTTACTTGACTGTAAATACTGTCTGTAACCAGCAACTTGTTTTGGTTTCAGTGTCTACTGCAAGAGTTGACTTTTTTCCCTTCCCATCTCCACTTGAGCATGGTTATCTTGATGTGGACAGTGGGCAGCATGTGATTCACATAATCCTTCAGTAGTGTTTATAAACAGATATTGCAGTGCAGGTTTCTGGAGCCTTTTCTTCCCTTGTGGCCCATATTTCAGCGTTATATGTCAAGTGCTGCTCTCTGATTTGATATTTCACCACACCTTTGTATAACTGACTTCCTCAATTCAAAGTCAATGAGGCATCAAAAGAGCTGTTTGCACAAAGAGACAAGCAAATGCCTTTTTCCTTTCTTTTTGGGCCAACATAGATATGATAAAGGAAAACTGGGTTTAACAGGGACCAGATTTTCTTGGTTTAAAGTGAGGACAAGGTGCCCACTTTGCAGCTGTAGCTGCTGAGGACAGCCCAGCTACAATCACTGCTGCCATTAATGCTCAGGGCAGAGAGCTGCTGCGAGGGCTCTGGCTGTGCTGGCAGGAAGTGTGAGTCTAATTGCAAGAGGAAGTGTGACTAATTGGTCAAGAGCACAGCCCTGAGTACTCCTGGAGCCAGCTTTTCCCAAGTGCCTGCCGGGAGAAGCAGCTCCGGGGAGGCCTTTGCACCATCAAGTGAGAGTTGTTGTAGGTGAGGCTCAGAGTTGCTGCACAGGCTGTTCTTGTGCTGGGCAACAAGACATGGCAGAGCCCAAGCTGTCTCTGACCAAACCCTCCCGTGGGGTGTTTTATTTCCTCTACAAGCTGCCTCTTTTGCCTTCTGAAACCCATTGTAGTGGGGGGAACTTAGTCAGAAGAAGGGAGTGATGAAGATTAGGAAGTGTGGGCTGCATGGTTGTGTCTGTCAGTCTCCAGCACTGAAGAACAGGAGTGATTTTTGTTTTCCTTTTGAACCAAAGGAAACAGACTGTTTTCTCAAATGGGATAAAGAATTGTACTTGTCTGTTGTCAGAGCTGGGGAAGAAGTAACCCCCCAAGAAATCCTCTAAAGAACCTGCTGCTTCCACTGTTTGAAGTGATTAGTTTATCCTACACACTGCTGTGGTGACAAAGACTGGCAGCATACCTTCCTACAGCTGGAGAAGGTCTTTATTTATTTATTCCTGCTTCTGCCTTGAAGGGTTTTGTAGTGAGGTTTGGGCTTGGAGAAGCTCAGTGGATAGGGATCAACTGTTCAAGTGCTGGAGATGATCCACTCAGGAACATTCTTTGAGCACTGTACAGTTTTATTGTCAAGGGTGGCTCCTAAGAGTTCTCTTACGGAAAAACGCTGGGAGAATTGGAGTTGTTCAGGCTGGAGAAGAGAAGCTTTGGGGTGACCTCATTGTGGCCTTCCAGGGCCTGAAGGAGCTGAGAAGAAAGCTGGAGAGATACTCTTTACAAATGCCTGGAGGGACAGGGCAAGGGGACTGGCTTCATGGTGATAGAGTAGGGTAGATGGGATATTGGGAAGGAATTGTTCCCTGGGAGGGCTGGGAGTGCCCAGAGCAGCTGTGGCTGCCCCTGGATCCCTGGCAGTGCCCAAGGCCAGGCTGGACTTTGGGGCTTGGAGCAGCCTGGGACAGTGGAAGGTGTCCCTGCCCATGGCAGGGGGGGCTCTGGATGAGCTTTAAGTCCCTTCCAACCCAGACCATGCTGTGTTTCTATGGTGTTGCTATAAGTGAACAGGAAGTGAAAACCAATTACTTCGTGTGAGGAAGCCTCAGAATGATCTCTGAGCAGGGCAGAAATCCCATGTCTGATGTCAGAGCTGGTCAGTTGTGGTGCCTGTTTGCTGGACATGCTCAGGTGCTAAACCTAGGCCTGCTCTGAGGCTGCAGCTTCACTCTCACAGTAGGGTGTGTTCCTAAAGGGAATGTGGAAATATTGTTTCCAAAATATTTGTTCTTCGTAGCCCTGCCTGTGCTATGTTGAGTGGAGAATCAGGAGCAGCACCTGACAACGTTTGGGATGCCCTAGGAAGCTCTGGCATAGGGACCAGAGGAGTTATCTCACATCCATTTAAAAATAGTGATAGATGGGACATACAAGCTTGAACTACTGCCCTGTCCTTATTCTTCTGGAGTAAAAGTGAGCAGTGGTTGATTGCACCCCTTGGAATATTGTTAGTTTGTTATGAAAGTGTTCTGCTTGGAATTCAGACCTTTGGAAATAGAAAATTCTGAGTTCTGCTTCAGCAGGACTGGTTTTAGGGTCTCAGGATCTGAGGGCTGTGTCTCCAGGGAGTCAAACTGTGGCTGGAGGGCTATAACTGTCCTGTTGGACAAGAACTGGCTTTGCTGTGGGATTGACTCTCAGTGTGAAAGTGTTCCCGTGGTTCTGGTCCCAGCCTTGCTTGTCCTGGCCAGGTATCCTGGGGTTTTTCCATAGGACATATCCATTATGGAACAAGGAAGCTCTGGGCAGGGAAGGATGTGTTCTCCTCAGCTCTGTGCTTCCCTCCTGCCTGGCAGCCCTGGCAAACATTGGTGGCCTGCTCAGAGGCTGGGATTTGCTCAGTCCTGACTCAGATCCCAGGAAAGAGAACTTTAGAGCTCCCTTATGGGGTGGGTGTGATAAGCACTTGGGGATATCTGAGCCAAAGCCATGGCCAGTGTGCAAGGCTGCTTGGGAAGGTCATTGTGCAAGTGCTGCAGGGAAAGGGCTTTTGTGTAATTTAGAAGCAGCTCAAGTGATAAGGAGACATAATTATCAACTTTTTTTTTTTTTTTTAATGGCAGGAAGTGACTATTTTCATGTGTGTAGAATAGAGATTTACTAAATTAAAAACACTCTGGCTACTCTTAGCTCCTGGCTGTTGTGAGATGAAACTATAAGTTTATAGAAATATGAGGTCTAGGTTTTGTCACCAAGTGCTCACAGACTTGCGTATGAAAAATTTTTTATCTCCAGTTTATTCCAATTCCACATTGAGTTTTAATCAGATTCCTTACTGATGCTGTTGCAAGTCTGCAGTAACAGGCTGTTCTAGACCATGTAATGCATTTTCTGGGAATGAAACGATTTTTCATTGTTATCAGTTTTACTGGAAAGTATTGGCTGAAAGAGCTTTAAAACTGTTCCCTTATTTGAAGCTTTGAGCTGATTTAAAATCAGTAATAAAACCATTGTTAGGTTTTATGCTCTCAAAGCAAATGTTTACCTCAGAGTTTGAACACTTTGGGCTGTTGGGCACAAAAATGTGGAAATGAGACTTTCCACATTTTTGAGAAAAATATTCCAGGATGTTTTGTAAAGAGGAGGCAGCATCAGTGTTGAGTACAGTGATATAAGCAAACATTAGTCTTTTGACTTAAAATGCTGTCAAAATGTAATTCCTGTGGTGGTGGATTTTAGGATTCCTAAATGTAGTGGTGCTTTAGAGTATGTTCAAGGCACCTCTTGTTAAACATTTGATGCTCTCCATCCCCAAAATAGCAGCAGCATGAGATTATTTTTGACACGACCCTCAGGGTGTCTGTGATGTTTGTTTTTAAGAAATGGGAAAAATCTGCATTCTTTGCTTTATTGCTGGAGATGGATGTTTGGAGAGCACAGAATCACAGAGTGGTTTGGGTTGGAAGGGACCTTAGAGGGTATTTCCGACCCTCCTGCCATGGGCAGGGACACCTTCCACTTCCCAGGCTGCTCCAAGCCCTGCCCAACCTGGCCTTGGACACTGCCAGGGATCCAGGGGCAGCCACAGCTGCTCTGGGCACCCTGTGCCAGGGCCTGCCCCCCCTCCCAGGGAACAATTCCTGCCCAATATCCCCTTCAGCCCTGCCCTCTGGCAGTGGGAAGCCATTCCTCCTTGCCCTTGTCACTCCAGCTTCCTTCTCCATTTTTCTTGTCAGCCCCTCCAGGTACTGGAAGGCCACAGTGAGGTCACCCCAAAGCTTCTCTTCTCCAGGCTGAAGGATCCCAATTCCCTCAGCCTTTCCTGGTGGGAGAGGTGCTCCATCCCCTGAGATGTGCTGCAGCACCTGGCAAACCAGTGCCAGCTCTGTGTGCTGGGGGCTGCTCAGCAGTGAATGACCTGCTCCTTTGGGCCTGGTGTGCTTCAGCTGGAGGTGGTGATGGGCAGCAGCCCTGTCAGTGATGCTGATCCAAAGTTTGTGACACTTGTTTTCCCTCTGTTTAGGGAGTGACAATTCCCAGTCAGAGACGCTACGTGTACTACTATAGCTACCTGTTAAAGAATCACCTGGATTACAGACCAGTGGCACTGCTGTTCCACAAGATGATGTTTGAAACAATTCCCATGTTCAGCAGCGGAACTTGCAGTAAGTACCAGCACCCCTTCACCTCTGCTGGGGAACCTGTTGGTGTTTTGGATGGGGTGATGGCACCAAGAGCTGCACATCTTGGAGAAAGTCACGTGTAAGCACCTCACAATCCAAAATCTGCTGCCTTAGTGGGCTCTGTCCACTGGGATCCTCCCAGCTGTAGTCTCTGAAGGACTCATGATTGTTTTACTCCAGTTTTAAATTGGCAAGTGTTTTAATGGTTTGAAGGTAAGTGATTCTGTGTGTAGAATCACTGAGGCTGGAAAAGACCTCCAAGATTGAGCCCAGCCTGTGGCCTGTCCCCACCTTGTCACCCACCCCAGAGCACTGAGTGCCACATCCACTCCTTCCTTGGATTCCTCCAGGGATGGGGACTCCACCATTCTATACACATTTGAGTATTTGCTCCTTACATTTATGAAAAGCCTCCTTTTTTTGTTAACACAACAACTCTTGGGAAACATGAATTGCTGAAAAACATTTGCCTAATGGCATGTTGGCTTCCAATGCAGCAACATCATTCTTCCCATGATGTTCAAAAAAAAAATAAATGAATCAGTTCAACTGGGTAAATATCTAATTAACTCTGGAATAAACTTTTCTTTATGTGGAGGTTTCTAAAGCATTAATACACCTGTAAATAATTAATCTCATCTGCTGATACACTGTGTTAGTGAGGAACAGCAGATTTTGTGAAGCTTTGAAATACAAAAACAAATTCTGCTCTGTCCTGTGGGTTGTTACAGGCTGTCTTGTGTTGCGTGCTCGTTTTTGTTGGTGGAAAAAATCTAATGGTTTTGCTATGGGGATTACAGCAATGTGTAATTAATTCCAGTGCCTCCTGTGGCTTTGATTAAAATTGCCCTGTTAAATATTGTTGTGAGACAGTACCTGAACATGTAACACACACAAGCAACAATGGAGCAGCTTGTCAGGCTGTAGAGGAGGAGCCTCTGCCAAAACCCCTCTGCCTTAGGGAAGAGGTGTGGAGGTTACAGATTTCTGCAATTACCACTTATTTAATGTTTGGGATGAACTTGTGAGTCTGAACTGCTCAAGTGAGCACTGACTTGCCTGTCCACGGGAGGCTGCTGGGGTGGTGTTTACACAGGAGGATGTTGGAATAGACAACAGATTGGCCAAGCACCTGAGAAGATAAATGAGCTATCAAGCTCAGCAGTTGTATGCTGCAATATTGTAAGTTTCTGTGGAGTTCTCAGTGGTTTTTCAGAATGTGAAATCGATGGTCTGTTTTGTGTCTTTAGTCGTGTTGTCAGCTATGATGGTAGTAATTTGACCAACGTGGTAACTTTCAGTCTGCCTTCCTTGTTACCATTCTGCTGCTTTAGAGTCACTGACAGAGCAGAGTCCAGCCTCTAGGGCACAATGAGGGGATGACAGAGTTTCACAGCTCTGAGGATTCAAGGGAGATGAGGGCAGAAAGAGAAACTTGTGTGGAGACCTCACAGCACCTTCCAGGGTCTGAAGGGGCTACAGAGAAGCTGGAGAGGGGCCCTGCAACAGGAGCTGTGGTGATAGGACGGGGGGAATGGCTTGACACTGCCAGAGGGGAAATTTAGGTGAGAGATATAGAAGGAATTGTTCCCTGGGAGGGTGGGCAGGCCCTGGCACAGGGTGCCCAGAGCAGCTGTGGCTGCCCCTGGATCCCTGGCAGTGGCCAAGGCCAGGTTGGATGGGGTTTGGAGCAGCCTGGGACAGTGGAAGGTGTCCCTGCCCATGGCAGGGGTGGCACTGGATGGGCTCTAAGTTCCCTTCTAACCCAAACCATGCTGGGGATTCTCTGAGCCTGCCAGTAACAGTTTCATCACTGGGCCCTTCAGCAGCACAGTGTGGGTGTGTTTGATAGGCACTTCCACAGCTCTGCAGGGGTGTCTGACATGACCATTTCCAAAGCCACTCTTCCTAAACTCGCTCAAAACCCCTTTTAATTTCAGTGTTACCCCTGCAGATTTAATTGGGGAAGTTATGACATGGCTGGCACTTCTCTGTTGATGGTGATTTACAGGGCCAGCTTAGGCTCTGCTGCTGCTGGTTGGTTTTTGGTATTAAGATTCAGTTTTGTCCATGTTTTTGCTGGGCTGGAAGAGTAGAGTCAGCTTGTGCTGACGTGACCAGCCACTCTGTAATTGGAAGAAGAGGTGAGAGAAAATAAAACCTCTCACTGTGGTCTGTGTAATAGAGAGGAGAGGGAAAATGCAAGGGACAGTCAAGTAGTTGTCACATTTTACAGTCTTTATATTAAAAAGAAATAAAGTTTTAGGAACTCCCTGGTGGCCTGAAAGTATTGCCATGAAGGACAGAAATCTCTAAGGCTGTTTCCAGTAGCATCTGGCAAAGTTTGATCCCCTGTGGTGTTAAACCCTTAATAGAAATTTAGTTCACTTTGAAAATATCACAGCTCACGATTTTGTTTCTGCTGCCAATGTTGTGCCTTTTGACACTTTTGAGGCTTTTCTCACCAAGTGACACTCTTGTTTCGTCACACAGATCCTCAGTTTGTGGTGTACCAGCTAAAGGTAAAGATATTCACCTCCCCTTCAGGACCCTCACGACGTGAAGACAAGTACATGTACTTTGAATTCCCTCAACCTTTGCCGGTATGCGGTGATATCAAAGTGGAATTTTTCCACAAACAGAACAAGATGTTGAAAAAGGTTGGTTTCTTTGCTTTTTCTGGAAAACATTGTCGAGCCAGCCCCTGATGCTGGGGGTTGGGATGTTGGTTATTTTTCAGGGATGTGTAATCGCGGCATTTAATTCTTTGATGTCTGGTTTTCCCAAGGAGCCAATCGACCACAAAATGAAAGCTGGATGTTTGGGGAATTGGTGAGATTAAGTACAAAGGTTGGATAAAAATGATCCTGGGTCTGTATTGCAGTCACTTGGGTAGTAGTGAATAATCTAATTGAGGAAGAAACATTCACCTTCTAAAAATAGACTTGCATACTGAGCAAGTTAACTCCAGCTGTTTTCTCCACTAAATTTTCCTGAGGTTTGAGCAGGCACAGAAGATCCTGTCTGTGCTGTTGGCTGATTTGTACCCATCTGTCAAATTTAGCTGAATTTCTGAGATAATTGAGTTCCCACGCACTTTGTAAAAGTATCTCTGCAATCTCTTCCATCACCTCTCTGTTCCCAGCTGCAGTGCCTTGACATGAGGGGTTTAGAGAATTCCTTCAGAGCTGAGGATTTTATTAGGGTCTCAGTTGTGGAAAAAAAAAAATTAGTCTAGGACTTACTTTGAAACCACAGTCAGCCAGTTCCTAAAACTGAAACCCTGAGTTTCTTTTGTTCTGGTGTTTGTGGGTCCAGTTTGGATCTACCATACTGAAAGATGAGGATGAGACTGTGCTGATTAAAGGCTACCTTGGTATTTGCTACTTAAAACTCCTCATCAGCAGTTACTCCCTGTTGAATGGAGGTTAGAAAATGTAAGAGCATTCAGTGAGTGAATTCATAAAAGTAAGAAATGCTAAAGTGGATCAGGAGACAAAGAAGTGATGAGGTAACATCACTTCCAGCTGTGCACACAGGTGTACCTGCCAGCTGTGTGTGAATGCACATGCACACTGTTGTGTGGGCTTGTTTGTGTGAACAAGTTTATTTCGTGTGCTGATGTCTGCAAAAGTTTCTGGACAATTCCTTAGTGGCCCTGTTTTCCTTGTCTGCCTGTTTGATGAGTTGTTTTAGTCAGTCAGTGTAGTTGTGTGCAGTACAGAGACTGTAAAAGCATTTGAAAAGTAGAAATTGTGCTTCAAAGCTGAGATTCTTGACATGCAGCAGCCAGTTTGGAGAAGAGTCTTTTAAAGGAGCACCCAGATGAGTACTGTGGGCTAAACATGAGGGATGCAGGGAGGAGATGATGCAAAACCCCAACATGTGAGATGAGATCCTGCTTTATCTGCTCTCCTATCTGGACTGTGAGTTTGTTGTTTCTTTGCCATCTCCAGTAACACATGGATTGCAGACAGAGCTGATGGGCAGTGCTGCGCTGCGCATCCCTGCAATACCAGAGTGCAGGTCAGCTGCTGGATCTTGGCTCTGTAGCCCCAGGAACAAACTCCTGTGTTTGTTTTACCCCTGGAGAGAGCACTGAGATTCAGGGACAGCATAATGAGAGCCCCTGATGAGCACACAGTTTCTGCAGTATGAATTGGGTCTGCAGGACTGTGTAGAAGTGCAGAACCACAGAAGGAGGATTACTGTGCTGGAGTTTCATTTCAGAGCGTCAGATTGTGGTTTCATTTCTTCAGAATCTTTGTAGTTTCTGAGTAAGTGGTTGATTTTTTTTTTTTGCCTTTTTTTGTCTATTCTTATCAAATACCTGAACTGTTTGGGTACTGTGGATTACAGATAGTGCAGAGGTGCTCAGTTTCTCAGTGTTTTTGGGCTGGTAGAGCCAGAGAAATGGTAAGGGTGGTTCTTTTCATATCTGCAAACTTTTCTGAGGTGGAAACTGCCCCTTCATTGCCCAGTAAAAAAACCACCTTGATAATCTGTCTGAAATATCTGTTGAATCAAGTGTCTTGTTGCCTCAGCTTTCAGTATGAATGGAGGACAGAGGAAAATAGGTGTGAGATGTTCCACAGTTCTGCTAAGATCACCCCTCTCATCTCTGCTGCAAATGCAGGAGCTGATCCTTCCACAGGCTCTTTGGGCAGGTTGTTGCATAAAGTGGTAAGTTGAGAACAGGGCAGAGGGGAATATTGGTGCCAGAAGAACCTGCCTTAGCTCAAACTGAACACATTTCTCTGTCCAGGTGTTTCACATCTGTGCCTGTTCCTTTTCTACATCAACTGTCTACAGCTTTTGGCTGAAACCCCAAAAGTGAAGGCCCTCCACTGGGGAGACTTGTGTTTTAAAAATCCCTTCATGCAATGATCACCTAATTCATGAGGAACAGCATAATTAGGAATAACAGTATCTTACCTTTCAGAGATTCTGGTTTATTAACCAGATTTGTGAAAAGTGGAATTATAAGACTGTTGCCTGTCACTGGTTCTTGTTCTTGCCAGGTTTTCTGTTAGCAGATTATAGGTAGCTAAACAAGTCTTAAAGACATCACATATTGACCAGTCTGCATTTTAACTTCAGCATAATAAAAAACCTAATAAGATCAATTAAAAGTATAATTCCTGATCCATTCTGAGCCTCAGGCTGGAGAATGGCTGTGTCTCATCTCTGGAGATGAAGAAAACTTCTTTGCCCTGGCCCTGGTTTGGTGTTTGATAACACTGATCTCAGCTGAAATGCCCCAGATTCCCTCACCTGTCCTTGCTTCCAAATTTCCCAATCCTTTGAAGAACAGCATTATCTGTAGGGAAGGCCCTCCTCAATTTTGCTCAGGCTCATTTTGGATAAAATCATTATCCACAAACCAAACCAAACCTGAATGACCAAATGACTTCAAACACCTAATGTTGTAGAGTCAGTGTGAGGTTTAAACCAGCCACATGTTCTTTCTTTTAATTGCAAAAGTTAATTTAAGCAAATTCAGTGACTTTTGGGAGCTGACCTAAGCCACAGGATCATTGGTGCCACTGGGGCGTTGGTACAGGGCTGGCAGCCTTGGAAAAGTTTCATCCCTTCCATAGTTTTTGCCACCTGGCATCAGTTAGGAAGTCCCCAGCTCTTGGTCTTTTCTTGTCTAATCAAGTTGTTTACTTTATTCTCAGACTGTTTCTTCAGTGAGCTGTAGCTGCTTCCTTTTGAGAGTGAGATGCATGCCCACATGAGAACAAAACGGCTCGAGGCTCGAGTGCCGTGACTGTGTATGAATTTCTGATGGGTACAAGTTAGCAATTTGGGGGAATTTTTTTTTTGAGCATGGCTTTTTGTTGTAGCTTGACTGTTGTTCCATCTCAGACAGCTGCTGTAGTCACTCTAGTTTTGCTCCCATGCATCTCTGCATAGCCTTTTTCTTCCAGTTATTCATGTTGACATGATAATCTGAAAGTATTTCAGAGTATCCTTAGATCACTCGGTTCAATGGGAGTCTGTTTAAAAATAATACAGAAATCTCCTCATCTTCCTGCCTCCAGAGCCTGGGGGTGAAGGAGACCTTTTTTTGGGAGTCCTCCCAGTACAGATGAGAGGGAAATGTTGATGTGGGTTTAATTTGTGAGAGTCAGTGGTGTTTTATCCCCAGACTCCAGCGTAGGAGGGCTGACAGCATTGTTTGAGCAGTTGCTTTTCATCTCTCAAATCTAGAGATAAGTTCTGCTGCAGAGTTCAGCAAGACTTTGGGCAGTTGCTGTTAAGCAAACGCTGAGGAATGAACTCTGAAAATGTCAGAAGACTCAGTGTTGATGTGAAAATGGTACAGGGAGTTCCATCAGGCAGGCCTAGGGAACAGGCTGAACCATGATCTCCATTCTTGGAGAGCATCTCCAAACCCTCAGCAGGTGCTGCAGAGCAACTCTGGGTGCCTGTGGATCTCTCTGCAAAAGTTAAGCTCTCAGGAGGACATGGGAACTCCTGATTGATGGCTTAAATCTTGGATTTGGATCTCAGTCTGCAGCTAGAGACCATCTCTAGGGTAGAGAATGTTTTTCTGCCAGTCTGAGAAACTGCATGAGGTAGGGACAAGCACTGTTTGTCAGAACTGTGGGATTAAATCAGCCTCTGTCTCATCTGATACTGCACGGGAGATTTATGGCACAGATTTGGTTATGGGAAGAAGTACATCTGTGGTTTATTTTTTTTTTTAAGACAGATGTCTGTGATGTAACTGGAAGTGAAGCAAAACACATTGAAAAACAGTCTCCAGTAATTTTTTTCAGAAGTCTATTCATTAACTTGTGTTATGTGAGCATTTGGTCTGGTATTTTGATTTGCTATATAAAGCCTGAGTTCAATTCATGCCTTGATTTTTAAAATTCCTATCTTTGGCCCATATTACATCATCTTTCTTCCTTGTCTCCTGTGAAATATCTTGGGTCAGCTTTAGCTGAATCCTGACTTTGAATAATGGATTTGCTCTTCAGTGAAAACAGTGACACAGTTATCAGCCTTAAGAGCTAATTCTGAAAAACATGATTAAGTCTCGATTTGAGTGGCCATGCCATGTTCCAAGACTCATGAATTCAAGTTTATTAGGCTAATGAAGTTGGGTAGTGGGAAGAAAAGGAAAATAACTTGATGCTTTGAAAAGCTGGAGGGAGATAAAAGGAGAAATGACCAGCTCAGCTGAGTTGTATTGTTTAGTTTGAGTCCCTGAAGACCTCTGCAGATTTATCCCAAGGAACACACATTAAAAGCTGTCCAGTGAGAGGTTTGTTGTCTGTCAGCCCCTGTCAGTGAAGCTGAGTCCCCTCAGCCCCTGAAGTGCCAACTGAATCCCTCCTGGTTCTCCACTCATGGAGCTGAGGGTGAGGCATGACAAAACTGTGCCTCTGCTTCTGCTGGCAGTGATTCCCACCCAGTGGCCTTTTTTCCTCTGGCACTGCCTTCCTGCTGGTGACAGGAGCCATTCTTCAACCTGCAGCGTGTCCTCCCCTCGCTGGAGGTGGCACTGATGGCTCTGAGGACCAGCACCAGAGGGCTTTTCAGCAGGAAAACTGCTGCTTGTCTCTGTTCTGACCTGAGCAGGTCCTTTTGTTTGAGCAGGAATGAACATCTCACCTCCTTAGAGTCCCTTCTGAGGGACTCACTGTGTGGCTGAGGAGCAGCCTGAGGGGTACCCTGGGCTTGTCTTCACAGGGGTTGTCTCTGCTGCCTCTTCCTCTGGGAGAGAGACCTCAGCAGAGTGAACCCAGGATATTTGTCCTCAACTTCAGACCCAGGCAGGGCATTTCTAAGGCTGTTCTTGGGGAAAGAGGAGGGCATGAAATGTATAAGCAGGGCCTGGCAAGAACCTGCTAACTGCTGCCTCCCATGGATGGGCTCCAACAGGGCTTCTTCAGAGATAGGATGGCTGGAAAGGACTCAGTGGCAAACATCTGTTAGACTCCCCAGACAACTCATTTGCTAGATGAACTTGATTCCTGAAGTGCTGCAGAGAGGCACTGGTGAAGTGGGGAACTCAACTACCAGAAGTGTTCCTGTCTGGATTTTTAACTTATGTCTTGGAGTCTCTCAGGTGCTTAAAAAAATGCAGACAAGCTGGAAGTGGTTTTGTATAGACTGTGCCTAAAATACTGAAAATCAGTCTGCTGACCTTTGTTGGAGAGGGACACTTGTGAATTCCCAGTATCTTGTTTGAATAAATTTGTGAGGAGAATGAGTGTGAGTTAAAAAGTAGTCCAGCTCTTCCCTGCCATCTTTCATTGGCTCAGGAAAATGCTGTGGTATTTTGCTGATGCCAAACTGCCTTCAGCAGGAGACCTGCTCATGTCACACACACTGGAACCACTTCTGGTCCACCTCTGCTTTCCTCCCAGCTTCCTCCTTACCAGCAGAGATGCATAGGAAGATAGGGCAGGACATGGATTTTCCAGTGAGGAGCTGGAATTAGATCTCCTTGGTAAACCAAAATATGTAAGTTAGCTCTGAGGAAGTGAGTTTGTGTTCTGGTCCTGTGTAATACCAAGGAATAGGTTCTGGAATAGGTTCCTTTCCCTGCAGCTTTAGCAGCAATGCAGGAATACTCACCATTGTGGGAAGAACTGACTATTTGCATCTTGGATCTTGGGCCTGAAAAGCCACATCAAACAGAAGATTTCATGTGTAAAGAGCAAGTGGATGTAGCTCAGTGTCAGATGGAGAGGGGTTTGGTGTGCAGTCAGGACCAAGCTGCCAAGGAGAGCTGACTTTGGAAACACCAGCTCTGGGCTGGCAGAAAGCTGCTTCTCCAGAGCCTTCAGGATCTCTGATACAGGGATGTCCTGCCTCTTGGTACAGCTGTGGCAGAGTGGAGAATCAAACTGCTGATGGTCATCTGTCAAGTTCTGCTTAAGCTGAACATCCTTCAGCTGTCACTGCCTCAGCTTCTCCCTAAAAACTTCCTGCTGAGTGGCAGGACAGCAGGCACTGGCTCTGCCTTCCTTAGTGCTGCTCAGGAAAGGTCTGAGTGGGTGAAAGCATCTCAGCAAAGCACCCATGAATCCCTCACTGTAGCAGTGGGCTTGTGGTTTTGCTCAGTTGTAGCTATTTCTGTGTAAAAATAAGAAAAGCTTTCTGTTACAGGGGAGATTGAGTATCACTCACCTCAGCTGGTTCATGCAGATTATCTGGTGGGTTTAGGGATTGCTTGGCAAGGTGTGAGCAAAAAAAATCTATTTATGCCTTGTGATTGCAAGTTTTAGTTCATTGAATTTATTATCATCTGCTTTTATTACAGGTATGGTAGTTCTAAGCCCTGCTCTCCATGAGTGACTTCTAGAAGCTTAATTGGTTAAAACTGAGCTTGATGAGTGCAGATTTTTGTGTGTTGTCCAGGAGATGTGGTGAAAATGTCTTTGCATGCAATGTAACAAATGACGTACTGTTGTCCAAGCAAGTTTTGCCTGATTTTACAGATCTGTTTTTGACCAGATGTTGATAGCAGTCTAATTAACGTGCCATTAGTGAATACTAAAGCAAGCTTGTTTTCTGTGTTCTTCCTCCCTCAGGACAAAATGTTTCACTTTTGGGTAAATACATTCTTCATAGGACTGGATGAAAATTCAGACAAAGTAGAAAATGGAAGTTTAGTTGCAGATCAGGAACTTGATGGTATTTTCAGTACAGAGCGCTCAGATAATGATAAGGAATATTTAATCCTTACATTAACAAAAAACGATCTAGACAAAGCAAATAAAGACAAAGCCAACAGATATTTCTCTCCAAACTTCAAGGTCAGTATATTTTGTGTGTGAACAAAGCTGAAAAGCTGCATGATTTGTTTGTCTTGCCTTTGGAGGGACCATGTGAAACTGCTGTGTAGAAGCTGAGTTCATGCGTTGGTATTGCCATCAGTTAGCAAAGCTTTGAGCTTTGTATTTATCTGCTTTTTGAGGAGCTGATGATTGTACTTTTACCCGTTTTTGGGGGAACTCATGGATGTTGAGGGGCTGGGGTTGAAGTCTCCAGGTTGTTCCAGGTGTTTATTGAAGCCATTGGAGGTGTGGGAGAGCTGGTGATCAGGTGACATCTTCCCTGCTCCAGCTGCATTGCCTGAGCTCTGGGCTGGGCACACTGAACCCCTGAGCTGATTTGCAGCAGTGCCTGTTCCATGGGAAGCAGAGGGGGAGGAGCATTTGGGGTCTGGAGCATCTCTCTGATGAGGAGAGGCTGCGGGAGCTGAGTCAGTCTGGAGAAGGGAAGGCTGAGGGGGGATCCCATCAGTCCACACAGACATCTCCAGGGGGTGGCAGAGGATGGTGCCAGGCTCTGTTCAGTGGTGCCAGTGACAGAATGAGAAGCAAAGGCCATAAACTAAAACACAAGTTCCACCTCACCATGGGGAAGAACTTTCCATGGGGGTGGCAGAGCCCTGGAACAGCTGCCTGGGGAGGGTGTGGAGTCTCCCTCTCTGGAGACATTCCAAACCCACCTGGAAGTGCTCCTGTGCCTGGGCAGGGGGTTGGACTGGATCATCTCCAGAGGTCTCTTCAACCCCAGCTGTCCTGTGATTCTGGGAATATCTTACCCTGGCAGTTTAGCTTTGGGGAATATGAGCCATTGCCAGCAGTGTTTTAAACATGCAAAAGGCATTTGTAAGAATTCCAGCATTTTCTAACTTCCTCATAACAGATCAGCCAGTGCTCATTTGAAGGTAATGGTCATGGCTGCTTGGAGTATTGCTTGGATCAGACTTCCCACACACAAGTCACCCATTAGAGAATGTTTTGTTCATTCCTGTGCACTCTTGCTCTAGTGTCCTGGTGCTCTGGGAGTTGTGGAAGGCCAGCAGGATGGTGGTGTGGCCTGGTGTGCTGGGATGTCCTGCTGCTGCAGCTCAGGAGCACCTGAGCACTCAGCCAGACACAATTCCTGCAGCTGGGCTGGAAGATCCTGCTGCTTTGGCAGGTCTTTGTTTAGCTGGGGTGGTGCTGAGAGGCTGGCAAACCTTTCTCTGGGGAGGGGAGCATGGGTGTGACTCGGGGTGAAAAGGACCTGTGCTGTTAAAAATTGCTTTGTTGCCTGTGCTCAGTTGAAGTCTGGGTTCCCTTTTTAAATGTTCTTTTTTCCTTCCCCAGGTGAAGCTATTTTTCACAAAAACAGTAGAAGAGCCATCAAACCCAGAGGCTAGCAGTTCAACTTCTGTAACACCAGATGTTAGTGACAATGAACCTGATCATTATAGATACTCTGACACCACTGACTCTGATCCAGAGAATGAACCTTTTGATGAAGATCAGCATACGCAGATTACAAAAGTCTGAATATTTTTTTTATCAGAGATAAAAAAAAAAAATACAAAAAAACCAACCATGAAGAGAGACAAACTTGAATAAACTGAAAAAAAAAAAGGACCTTTCTAAATGGCAAAAGGACATAGTGTCAGATTACCAATTATAGGAACAATTCTTTCCTGACCAATCTTGTTTTGCCCTATAAATCTACAGGGTTTGACACTTGTCCAGTCGGGGGGGGGAAAGAAAGGTTACGTAGCTCTTATATGTATATACCTTTTTGTGTCAAAGGACATTAAAACTTCAATTAGGAACTATAAACATGGCACTTTCCCATTTTATTCCAGTTTTATAAAAGTGGAGACAGACCTAATGTGTATGCGTAGGAATTTTTCCTTTTGTGTTCTGTCACCAAATGAAGTTTCAAAAACCGGAAAAAAAAAAAAAAAAATTTACAGGTTCACATCCTGCCCCTTTTTTTGCACTTGTGTGGCAACAGAAAAGTCTGCAGTTGGCTAAGAGATGTTTCTAGAAGGTTTTTTCCTACATTCTAATGCATGTTTTTTGGATGGGGGCTGGAAGGTGATGCTCGGAAAGGAGCGTGGCCTGTGTACCATATCCGGCTGTTCCATGCACCTTTCCTCAGCATGCTGCCCTAATTCATCCGGGACAATGGGTGAGGAGTCGCCGCTGTCACTGCTTGTTGTTTGTGCATTTTTCATTTTTTTTAAGTGTAATGGTGCTAGAAAAGGCAGCTAGAGGGAGTGATTCTGTCTAGGGGTACAGGAATGAACCTTCACGACACCCACGAGACCCGCGCAATGAAGGGAGACAAGGAATTGGGGTCACGAAAAAACAAAACAAAAAAAACAAAAGGAAACACAGCAACAATGACTTAACCATACAAATGTGGAGGCTATCAACTAAAGTAAGAGCTTGAAAAAAATGGTTACAAAATTTGACAATGATTTATTGGGATTTTTTTCTGAATTGTAATGGCTGCTCCATCTCCTGTGTAATCAAGGCCAGTGCTAAAAGTCAGATGCTCTTAGTGCAAAAACATCAGTCAACATCTTACATTTATATTAGTAGTTTTTCAATCATATTCCTGCTGTGAATACTTCATGTGCTGCATTGCAAGCTTCTTTTTTTTTCCCTCTCATGAATATAAAAAGATTTTGTGATGGTGCACAGGAAATATCATTGGAGATTCTCCAGGTTCGTGTTTGTTTGGAAGATTTCTGATGCATTTATTCAATCAAACCTCTGTCAGCCGTTCCACCCCTTTGAGCTTACACATTCTATTACAATGAGTTTTGCAGTTTTGCACACTTTTTTTTTCTTAAAAAAATGCCATTAACTGTTAGGGAATTTTACTTGAATACTCATTACCTGCAATGTTTAAAAAACGGACATTACACACCAGAGACAGGAAACCAGTGTTGCAGTAAATTCTCAACGCTGTAAATGAAGATTAAAAAGCAGAACTTGTCCCAAATACATTACTATAGAGAACAACCCCTCAAACCACCCAACAAATTGTTTTTCTAAACCAAGTGGCAGTGTTGGATTATTTGTTCCTAGGGACACAGCTAAAGGTAGGGTTTAAAACTGGCTTCTGGTGGACGATTGTCATGCCCAGCCTGAGGTGACTCAGGAGTCCAGCTGCTGGTGCATCCAGATGTGAAGTCACTGCCAAAATGGGCCCCTCTAAGTGGGCCATGAACAGCTGACCCCAAATTGATCCTTTTTTTAGGATGTAGTACACACATCCCCCCGCTTAATTAACTTCTTGGTGCTGACATGGAAGTTCATGAGCTGTGTTCTCAGCCAGAATTATGAATGGGATCTGTCAGAGCCCTGTACAGCAGCATTAATGGTTGGAATTCGAACCACACAAGGCAGGACTTCCACTAATTACCATTGGTAAACCAGGGTGTAAGGGGCTTTTAAAATTTTTTTCTTATCTGGTTTCTGTTGGTCAATTCTGCTCCTCAGATTCATGATTCTAACTTCTAACAAAGCTGGTAATACCTTCTGACTTACAGGTTTAATTAGACTTTAATGGATCAAGGTTCAGTGCTCATTGTGACGAGCAGGAGGTGGTTTTCCCTTGGGAACAAGAATTTTAACTCTTAC
>VXBB01003807.1:52032-67536 GCA_013399915.1 Illadopsis cleaveri | reverse complement strand
TTTTTTTTTTTTTTTTTTTTTTTTTTTTTTTTTTAACAATCCTGTGCTAGGCAGATGAGAAAATCCCCTTATTTTGAACTGATTGGTCCACTAAAAATAAAAAACATTACTTATTTCTTTGCCTTTTGCTCCCTGTCCTTTGAGACTTTTCCTAGTTGGGCTTTTTTATGGCATTTCATTCTTGTTCCAAATGTTTTTTCTCATTTTCCACTTATCTTCTGTGCTTTCAAACTTTTCAACCACTGCTCTGTGTTGCAATATAGGACAGGTAATTATTTTCTGCCTGGGTTTTTTAAAGGTTTTTTTTTGTTTATTTGGTTGGTTTTTTTGGTTGTGGGTTGGTTTGGGGTTTTTTTGGGGTTTTTTTTGTTGTTGTTTTTGTTTGTTTGTTTGTTTGTTTGTTTGTTTGTTTTCTTTTTGCCTACCTAGCTTTATTCTGAAGAAAAAATACTTTTAGGTTGTTGCGTTTTTAAAAAAAGAGAGAACAGCTCTGAGAAAGTCAGGGTTGTGCAGGTTCAGCAGATGTGTTTTCCTTGGTGAGCTCCTGGTGCTCTGCACAAACCTGGATGTGTTTATCCAGTTTTAATGGGAACCATGAGCACATGGACTGCACTTGTGATGAGCAACCTGAATAAAAAAAAACTTGCTAATGAACTGCTGGGCTACACTTGCCACCTGCAAATGTTGCTGTTCTGGCTACAGAAGTATTAAAAAAAAAAAAATGGGCTTAGTGGGGTTTGTTTTTACTCTTTGAGGGCTCCTGTGCTCGGTAATTTACTTTGTCTCCCATCACTGAGCCCTGGAGTAGGTGGCACTTTGCCTTCATGATTTCCTGTTCACGGAGGAGTTTTAAGCTGATAAAAGGTGATATTTCAGAGGCTGAGCTTTGTGCTTTAAATTACCCTTTGTATAATCCAGGCTGCTTCAGGCCCCACTGGTGTTGTTTTGGCCTTTGATGAGATAATTGCGGTGTGTCGAGGTGATGTGGGGTCTGGAAGAGGCTGAAAGCAGCTGGGAAATGCTGGATTGAGGAATTCCAGCAGCCTGGGCAGAGAGATCAGGGCTGCCCCATCCTCCCGTGGCAGGAGGAAAATGGCAGGAGAAAACGGGAAGGATTCTGTCATGGAAATCTGCAGGAATGAGGCTTTTAAATGGAAATTAATGAGTTTGGAGGAGAAGGCGGCAAAGGCTTTAATGTAAAGCAGCATTTGGTAATGGGAGAGTGAAACCTCGTGGGTGGAGGCATGGAACTTGTGAGGAAAGGGGTGATGGCACATGTTTATAGAGCTTTGCTGGGGTTTTGCAAGGATGGGATGAAACAGCTGATGAGAGGTGTCTGGGAGGCATCTGGAGGGCGGGAGATGCATTTGAGAGGTTGGCTTGGGGATCCTCTGCTTTAAAAAGTGTTTGAAACTATGGAAACAGGAGGGCTGACAGCTCCAGACTGGAGTTGGGACTGCAACCAGCTTAGGAAAATGTTGGAATTTGCGTTGGAGGATGGTAAAGATCACGCAGCAGTGAGAGGAGACTGATAACATCCACTCACCAGCACTAAAAGGAGTTATTCCCCTTCCTTGAATATCAGCTCTTGAGGAGGACATGGCTTTTCCCTGAAATCTGAATGTGCAGAGAGGCAGCTCTGGTCCATGTTTTCTGAGTGTCTGAAGGTTCAGTGGCTCTCAGCCCTCGCTCACAGGTGAGCTCCCTTCAAACCAACCTGCAGCTGAGGCCTGTGGGGAGGGCTGGGGGCTTGGAGGCTTCCTGGAGATATTGCAGCCCCCTGGGAAAGGGAAAGGGCTGGAAGCAGCTGGGAACCACTGAGCTGAGAAACACAGAGCAATGATAAAAAGCCAAATAGGAAGGTTGGCATCAGTTTTTACCTCAGCTTGTCCATCCTCTTGGCTTTTAATTTGTCTCTTTCGTGTCGAAAGGAAGGAAAAGCTTTGCACAAGAACTCCCAGCTCACGTGTTTGTGCCCTGAATCAGAAGGGATGGCACCCAATGTGTCTGTCCTTTTCTGGGGGTGGGCTCTGTGCTGCAGCACTCCAGGGAATGCTCTGGCTTCCCCTGAAGGCTGAAGCATAGAAGAAAGATTCTGCAAGGAGCATAATTTGCCACCTTCATCTCTTTGCCAGCTCCCTCTGACAAACTTCATTCCCCGAGAGAGTAAAATCTGGAGAGTTTTTTGTAGAGGAGTATGATCAGATCTGCCAAACTCACACAGGATAAAGGACAAAAATTCACACCTGTTGGACAAAAACCTGAGCTTTGGCAAAGCATCTCCTGATCAATATCTGGAAGGCAGCTGGATGCTGGAGATGGAAGTGCGAATTACCCTGAGCCAGCCCATTGTTCATGTTGTGTCCTTTGTGTCCTTGGTGAAGGTCCCAGCCTGTGACCAGGAGCTTGCTCAGGTTTGTCTGCTTTGCAGAGGTTTTCCCTCTCCATCCATCCTCATCCGTCTTATTCCCTGTCCTCATACCAAAGAAAACTTGGAAGTAGGAAGCTTTGATCACTTTGGTTCAGAGCAGTGCAAGGGCAGCATTTCAGGCCCCTCTGAGGAAGTAGGGTTTGTTTTTTAGGGATTTGACAACATGTTCACAACAGCAGGAGGTGCATGGGTGGACACAGTCTCAGGCACCCCCTGAGGTGGCTCTTGGCAGAGAGGTGGGAAGATGCAGCATGAGGAGGTGGATGTGCCCTAGAGTCACTTCCAGTGGCCAAAGAGGGGCTGAATTAAGCAACATGGCTGGGAAAGGAAATCATCGGGGGATCTGTGAAGTACAAGACAAGCTGAGACCAGCTGGGGACCCTGTGGCAGTGCCTACACCCTCATCCAGATGCTGTGGCACAAGCTGTCTGAGAAGTGCTGCCCAAAACTCCCATTACCAGCTCCTGCCAGGGTGTTCAAGGTGTGCTTTTGACACAGGTTAGTGGCCGTGCCCGGGTGTCCTCTCTTCAACACTTGCCTTCCCTTTGAAAGGTGCATTTTTCTGACAAAGCCCATGACCTTTTTGGCATGGAACTCTGTGCCCAGTTCACCTGTAGCTGAGCTTTTCACAGAGCAGCCCACTTCCTGCAGCAGCTGCCTGGGAGCTGGGTTGGTCCTGCATGATTTCAGCCCAGAGCAGCACTCAGGGCTCAGACCCCTCTGTGCTCTGGGTTTGGTGCTCTGTACCTGCAGCTCAGAGTGGCTCCTCTCCATCACCCTGCCCATGAGATGACCCAGAAGTGGCCCTGCTGATGCTTGTGTCCCTTCCTTTTGACAAACTCCTGGGTGCTGGGCTCCTTTGCACATCTGTTTGTGGGGCTGCAGGGATGCATTCCCAACCGTGCAGAGCCATGTGCAGCAGAGCCTGTGAAGTGCTGTCCAAGTCCTCTCTCGCCTCCTTCCACATGGAGCACTTTCTTAATGAAGAATTAAGAGACCTCAGGGACCAGATGCAACTCAGTGATGGAAATAGTTGCACAATAGAGCGTTTGATTAATGCCTTCTGACTTTTCCAAGAGTCAGAGTCCTCCAGACAAAGCAAGCTTGGCTTAACTGCAGGAAGAATGGAAGGCAAGAGGAGGTGAGGAGCCTGGGCAAAGAGGTGTGAGGGAGGTAAAAGGAGCTGAATGTCCACATAACAGTATCTGAAGGAAAACCTGAAAGAGAGGAACTGAATGGCCCACTGCTGACTGCTTGCTTTGGGTGGTTGGTTTTGTGGTTTTATTTAGCTCAGTGTCTTGCTGTAAAGCTTTAAAATGTAAGAGTAACAGTTTTGAATGTACAGCTGTGAAACTGCACAACTGTTTGGGCTTCTGGCTCACCGAAATGGGTGTCCTGCCCTGTGGCTGGAGGTGACTGTTCAGGAATGAGTAAGAACAGGGGATGCATATCTGAGACCAGCTCCTCAGCAGAACCAGTTGGTGGCCAGGGACTTCCTGGACCCAGAGTGATTTGTGCATTCAGCAACCTCCAACACGGTCATCTTCAGGGCACTGCTCCCATTTCCCCTCAAACTGATACATCAGCTCTTGGCATCCTCTTCATCTTTGGACAAGGGGGTTCACAGGTGCTGTGGGGGAAGTGAGGGAATTCCATCAGCTGCTCCCAGTCCTTGTGCTGGAAGAGGCAGTGGAAGGACAGTCCTTCCTCCTCTTTCTCCTTCTCCTCCTCGTTTGACCTCTTGTAGACCTCTGACAAAGCCACGTGCAGGCTGAAGTCTCCAAGCCTGAAGGCAACACTTCCAGAGGGAAGACATCTCCAGCTTTTCTGCCACGGCAGAATCCTGCTTTCAGGACAGAGGGTGTTTTTCCCCTGCTCCCTGGTGGCACAGCTGTGGCTGCTGGACCCGTGGGTGCTTTGCATTCCCCAGGAGGCCGCTCAGTTTGGTGTCACCATCCGTGTGACTTGAGGTTTGGTGGTGACACAGGCTGGTTCTCCCAGGGGTTTTCACGTGGCACAGACCCTGTGTGGGCCGTGACCACAGGTGTCATGTCACTGTGTGTGCCCCTGGCACTCACTGCTGAGGCGCTTTTCCTCTCTGCCCTGCGTGCTGAATTGAAAATCCAGAGATCCAAGTCAGCACTTTCTATCTCCAGCATCTCCAGCACGTGTTTCCTTTTTTTGAAGCCCATTAAGCAGTTTAATTGGGAGACGGGTGCTCTTGAATGAGCACTTTGAATTAATGAACTGCTTTAGCCGTGCTCATGCCTCATTATGATCTTTTACCTCACGTGACCGTCGGTCCTCACCTGTTTTCTCCCTCTTTGCTGCATTTTGAGGTGAGCCAGGCTTTTATTCACTTTACTTTGCTCAGAACCAAGGTTTGGCTGTGGCACTGTGCAGGTGGCTGGGGAAGGGTTTTTTCCCCCCCTGCAGGGGTGCCTTAAACAGGGGTGATGTTTGTTAAAAGAGGTTTGTGTTCTGTTCTCAGCTGTCCCAGTGAGGATTTTATTCTCTGTGTCCCTGGAGGTGCGCAGTGCTCTTGCAAGCAGGGTATGCACAGGCTACAGTCTCTGGACACTTTATAGTCTCACCAGGGTTGCAGCTTTTCTGTTTTTCCCTTCCAATTGCTGCCAAAAGCTGTCTTTTTATCTGATCTGTGGTCTTTCACCACGAGCTGATGTGGTCCCCGCTCTGATTTGTGCCTCGGCTCTGCCGTGCTCGGCACAGGTCGGGGCTCTCTCAGAGCCTGTTTTCCTTTAGCCTTTGTAGCACAAATAAATAAAAGCAGAGCCACTTGGTGCCATGTGTGCTGCTTTCACTCTCCTCATGTCGATATTTATCCTTTTGGGGTTGTAATCAGCTGCACCCCTGTGATCTGACCTCTTCAGCCTCCCCCAGCTGGAGCTGCGTCCTCAGGCTGGGCTACAGCATCTTTTTAAAGATGTTTTCTCTCTTTTCCCAAAGCAAAATATGCTGATATTGGACCATTTCAGCCTGGCAGATATCTGGCTTCCATCCAAAGGTTTTCCTGGCAGGAGCCAAAGCTTGAGGTTGAATCCAGTACCTGTGGACCTCAAACCTGCCCTGATCCATAGCAAATCCTAAATCCACAGGAAATGCCAACAGCCTGCCTCTCTCCTCCATGGACATGCCTGTTGAGCACAGGGTTTGTCCTTCTTGATGTGGCAGCAAAGGCTCAAAAACAAAGCCACTTCCCACTCCTGCTGATCTCCCACCACAGGGTGTGTGCTCCCCAGGGCTGGTGTCCTCTCCACCTTCCCATCTTCCCTTTTGCCATTTTTCCTGCTTTTCTGATTTAGCTGGATTCCTGGTAGCACATAATAGTTAATAATTTAATGAGTTAGACACTAAATAAGTGGCCTGAGCTGAATTTTTTTCCTCTCCCTCCTGCCCTCCTCTCCCTGTGACACACAGTCAATGACACCACTGCACAGAACACCCCTGTTCAAATGGATGTGTTCCCACGAGAAACTGTTGCCAAATCAGTGACTTTTTTCCCCCTCCATCAAAAGAAAAACAAATCCTGAGCCATAAAGATTCCTCACCTGTTCAGTTTAATAGCAGTGAGCTTGCAGGCTGTGCTGGAAGATCTGCCCACCAGTCTATTGAATAGAATAGGAATTTTTTTTTTCTCCCCCAGTAAATGGAGATACTTTCAGGAGGCATTTGGAGGTATTTTCACCTCCCAAAGAAGGCTGATAGTACATTTTTTATTCCAAATTCAGCTGAGATGAGGAGGGACCAGAGTGAGCAGGCAGGCAGAGCACTGTCTCCTGCCCAAGGGCTGGGAGCTGATGAGGCAGGAGATTATTCAGGATTTAAATCCAACAGAGTGGCCTGAGGGGACCTGATGCTGCTGGAAATCACAGGGATTTATCCAGGCACGTCTGCTTGACCCACACTGAGGTCTCCTGTTAAGGGATGTGGTTTCCAAGCCTGCTCCTGCTCTGGGGATGTGGCACAGCTCAAAGGTGGGAGCTCTCCCCCATTCCAGGGTTAGAGGCTGTGTTCCTTCACCCCCTCAGCTGCCAGGGGAGGATTTTGCTGTTTCAAAGGTGTGATATTTGTGCCATGTGCTTGTGATGCTGTGCCCAACGAGTGTAAATCATGCCAGAGGTTTTCCACATTCTATTCATGAAGTCTCCAGTGCAGGTCCTGAGGTCTCAATCTGTCTGGAGGGATTTCAGTGTAGCTGAGGGTCGGTGAAATTTGGGGTTTGCCCTTCCCCTCCCTCTCAGAAAAGAGCCCAAAGGCTTCCAAAACACTGCAGTGTCTTTGAAAACGAAGCTCCTCATTTGCCTTGATGTAACCCAAGCTCGTGTTGCCAAAGAAATTCAATTAAACTGAGAGCAACTCCTAGTGAAATTCAAATTGGGTGATTTGTGACTGACTGGAACTGAATATTTTCAGCTGGAAGGGACCCACAATGATCAAATTGAGTATTTTAAGCTCTCTGAAAATTTCCCTGAAAGTCTCCTCTCCACAAACTTCTGAACATGGTTTCATAATTATATACAATTTTATTAACTATTAAATAGAGGATCACTATAATGGTAACTTGTATTGCATACAGTCAGGTGAAATACTGTGTATATTCTAATAGGAAATCAAAACTGGTGGTTTTACCTTGGTAAAAATATCAGTGTTGGTGATGCTTAGTGAAGGCTTGTGCTCTAAACAGCATCACATTTTAGTCGGGAGGCATTTTCTCTTTAAAATAAAATAAAATAAAATAAAATATTAAAAAGTCTCTGTGGAGAGCAGTCACTCTCTCTCATGGAGCACGATGCAGAAACAGGCTCATCACTTCTGATTTCATCCCACAGAATGGGAGGCAGAGGGATCCCAAACACTTTTCCCTCTTGGCAGGACACTGGAGCAGCTCTGGGATGTCGCTGGTGCCTGTGAGACATCTCCTGACCAATGCTATTTGTCTGAATTCCCAGGAATGCTGCTGCTTGTTCCTCAGAGCGGAAAAATATTCTATTTTTGGCCATGACAAATTTATTTTTTTTTTCTGGGAATAAAATGATTCAAACAAAGCATGGCAAGGGTTTGTATAGGTCTGAGTGGTGTGGGATGGAGCGAGGCAGAGCTTCAGGCGGGGACAGGAGGAATCTATTACTGCTCTCCTCGCAGTTTAAGTGGATGGTGATGGGGATCCTGGCGTGTCAGAGTGGAGGCAGACGTGGATATGTGGGAAAATGTCTCTTGGAGCAGAAAAAAAAAAAAGATCAAAATAAACGGGTAAATAAACACAGGAGCATATGTCTCAAGACTGGGGGGGTGGAGGGAAAAATATGAGATTGGATCAAAACTCAGCATCTTTCGAGAGCTTGAGGTGGCCCTGGGTGAGCAAAGGCACTGCAAGGAATTGTGGCTGCCCCTGGATCCCTGGCAGTGTCCAAGGCCAGGCTGCACACCTGGGATAATGGGAGCTGTCCCTGCCCATGGCACGGGTGGAAATTTGGGTCTTTAAGGTGCATTCCAACACAAGTCACCCTGGCATTCTGCGACTCTAATTGGTTCAAACCCCAAATTGCTTCGAGCTTTGCAGGTAAAACAGAGTTGGAATCCTGAGGTGACGTTACTGGGAAGGACCAGACTGGATCATCCTTCAGGAGGTGATGGCTCAGGGAAGGATTTGACTGATTTGCTGCTTTGCTGGTTTCCTCCCCTGTGATATGTGATGCCCTGTGTTGAAGTGGTTTATGGGTGAAGCCTTTTTCTACCCACTTTTCAAACAAAACCAGCAACTGGAGAATCTCAAGCGCGTCAGGAGTCGGCGGTGAAGGAGCCCCAAACCACCCTCCTTCAGAAACTGCCCTGCACAAGCTCTGCTTTGAGAACTCTCAGAAATACTTTGAAGTAGGGCTGAAGCAGGAAGTTAATTAGAGCTGCTTTGATATTTTCCAGCGTGTTTTAACAGCTGCTTCGGAGGCAGGTCGAGCAGCAAGAGCAGGGTTTAGTTCATGCTCCTGAAAGTCCATGCTGCCCCAACCAAAATTCCTCTGTGTGTCATGGCATGGCTGCTTTTTTTCTTTCCTGAGAGCTCAAACTCGCTTTCACAGGGACTTGGGAAAACGAAACAGCCAAACCTTATTGACTGCGGCTTGTAAAATTCTTTTTTAAGTAGTAATAATAATGATATTTTTTAAAAAATCCCTTGATACTGGCATGTTGCAGCCACAGCCTGAAATTTCCCCGTTTCTCACTTCTGTTTTCAGTTGTCTTTCTCCCAAATCCTCCAGCCGGCTAACATTTTCCACGGCTTGCTCACATCTAAATGACTTCCCAGGATATTTTAAAATTTAATCATTGCAGTGAAGAGGTTCAAGCTGTCTCCTCTTGGTGAGGAACATCTATAAAGCCCAAAAGCAGAGGTTTTGACCCCGTTGGTCCACCCTCATTGGGGAGACACCTCAAAAAACTCTTTTGCCGTGGTGAATAATGATTGACTGGCAATGTGCTGCTCTGTCATGGAAAATAAATGGCTGTTCCAATCTTTTTCCTCACTGCAGCTGTAACCTTTATCCTCCTTTCTTGTCTTTTGGTTGATCTTCATTCTCATGACTTGAGTTTTGTTAAGTTTGTTACCAATTTTTTTAAAAAAAATCATAAAATCATACAATCATGGAATGGTTTGGGTTGGAAGGGACCTTAAAGCTCATCCCATTCCACCCCCTGCCATGGGCAGGGACACCTTCCACAGTCCCAGGTTGCTTCCCTTGGTCATAGCCCACACTGAGTTTATCTTAAGCAAGGCCAATGTCTGGGCATGGATTTTAAAAGAAAAAATGAAATTATTTTGGTGGCTGTAGAAAGCGAAACAAATAAAGCAAAGAAAAACAAAGGGGTTTCCAGCTTCACACCTCTTTTAGCTCAGTGCATTGGACCTAAAATCGGGGAATACACATCTGTGGGTCACACAAGGAAAGCCATGACTTGCTCCATCATGGAAGAGTGGGAGATATCTGGGCTTTCCCATTGCTCCTTGCTCTTCTTCTTTGGGCTTTGTGGGAATTTTTAGGAAAATATCCCACCCAAGCTGAGCTGGAAACATGGGGCAGGCCAGCACAGCCCATGGATTTTTGGAGTTTGCCCAGTTCCCAGTGGCAGGAGGCCCTGGGCTCACAGAGGCTCACAGGACCAAGCTGTGTCCCCATCCCTGGGGAGCACGAGCAGCCTCAGGGTGTTTCTCCTGGAAGTGCATCCTGAGGCGAGGCTGGAGGACCAATCCCACCCTGTGGCACCTCTCAAACCTCTCTCTTTCCCACTTGGATCAGCACCTCTCCTGCTCACCCCTGGCCCTGGGCTTGCCTTCTGCAGCCACTGGAGCAACATCTGCTCTGCCCATCAGTGTCTCTCCTCTCCTGGTCTCCAGCCCACGCTGTGGCTGCCATGGATTAAGGACAATTTCCTTCCCTGACCTGGAAGCACAGCCTGGAGGGGGCTGTGGTGGCACAGCATGGAGGGTGAATGCACAGCACAGAATATCCTACCCCTGGCAGGAGTCTGGGGAGCTCCTTGCTCCCTCTGAATTTAGGATCACCTTCTGAGTAGAACTCATTTAATGCCCTTGCACCTCTGACCCCCAAATCCAGTTCTCTCCAAATTTTTTGCCCATTTTGCTCCAGCAACCGTTAGCACCTGAAGTTGCTTAGCAGTGACTTAACTTCCCTGGAGCCACTTCAGTGACACACAAATCCCCCCTGGAAGAGCCAGCATCCCCCCATCTGGCTGCTGGATGCAGAGCCCAGCTATTCCTGGAGCCATAAATCCTCACACCTCGTTTGTCTCAGGTCAGAGCCGGGCCGTGGGCCACGTGTTAATTACACTGGGGAAATGAAGTGATCTTGAGCAATCTCTTGGGTTGGGCGCAGTAGCCAAAGGCATGATCAGGCAAAGGATTTGGGGAGGAATGTGGTGTCTTTCTGTGCTGCCTGGTAAAGGGTTACTCTTGGAACAGGCGCTTCTTTTGGGGGTGAAAATCAATGCTGCTCTTCCAGGTGTCCCTGGAACCTGCTGTGGATGGCTGTGGGTGGGCTCCAGCCAAGGCATTGCAGGGTGTGGGGGAAAAAAGACAGGAAGATGAAACCCCTGGGAGCTGATCGCCTCATAGAAGTCAGCACTGCTGCTTCTGCAGCCTTTGAACCTGTTCTTTATTACCATTAATTATGAACTCTCTTTGTTGTGTTATTTGTATTTTGAAGAAATCTTCACTGGTTTGTCCTGCCATGGAAAACCAATGTTTATCAGAACTGTGAAACACTTGTCTTCCTGGAAAAAGAAAGAAGTTGTTAAAGTCTAACTGCGGTTGTTTTTTATTTAAAAAAATCTCTGGCACCTTCAAAAATATTTTTTCACCCAGTGCCACAGATTTGTGACCCCTTAAATCTCCAGAAAACCAGTTGTGTTCCAGTGGTTTTTAAATTATCAAGGAGTTTTGGCTCATCCCCTCTGAGAGGAGAGAACAAGAAGGAGTAATCTGGTGAAGTGTCCAGTGCAGGAGAGGATGGGACTTAGAATTAGAGAATAATTTGGGTCAGAAGAGCCTGCTGGGGGTCTCTAGTCCAACTTTACCCAATGTCATGCCAGCTGTGAAGCTACATGGTGCCAAGTGCTGCAAGCCTGTGCTTTCCAGTGGGAAAATTATTGGGATCAGACGGGATGGCTTTCCTGGGATATCCGACTGCCAAATTCAAAGCCCTGCCTAGAAAGGCACTTGGCCTCCAGGATTCTGCTTCTTGCAAATAGTGTCTGTCACCAAACCGCTGAAAATGTGGAGAGGGAAGGGAGAAAATCCTCTCCAATGCCTGCAGGTCAATGTCCTTCCAGGAAAATAAAATAGGGAATAATGGAGTTTGGCTTACACTTGAGAACAAACATGAAACCTCCCCGACTGCCTAAATTGCCATCTGCAGGAGAGGGAGAGGGGAGAGTGTGTTTACCATGGCAGGCTCCAGGGTGATGCAGGCTGTCAGAATTATAAAATATTCTTGGAATTGCTAAATGTTATAGACAGTAATTCCACCTCGGAAAGTCTCCCGGTGCAAATGAAATCCTCTAAACAAGGGCTCGGCACCAAGTGAATCTGGGCATTGCTGTAGGAATTAGCTGCTCTTTGGTCCTAGTTCATGGGGAATTGCTCAAGGATGTTTCAGTGGATGGTGCAAGGCCTGGTCAGGAAGGCTGTGCTGGCAGAAAAAGCTGGGTTGCTGTGGAGGGGAGGACAAGAGGGTTTGACTTCCCTTCAAAGTGGAAACCACAGCAAGCCTTGAAACAGCCTGCAGGAGATGGAAATAGAAACAGGGAGCACCGGATGTCAGTGGGGTTAGACCTTAGGAGAAAAGCTGCATTGGGATATTGGGAACAAATCCTTCCCTGAGAGGGTGAGGAGGCCCTGGCACAGGGTGCCCAGAGCAGCTGTGGCTGCCCCTGGATCCCTGGAAGTGTCCAAGGCCAGGATTGACAGAGCTTGGAGCAGCCTGACAATGGCACTGGATGGGCTTTAAGATCCTTTCCACCCCAGGCCATTCTGTGGCATAAATTGACCACGAAGGTGTTGGAGGTTCTTGAAGTCAGAAAAAAATCTCCTTTGGGATGCTGTGGGGGAAAGGCCTGGTGGGTGAGCACTGAAATCCCTCCCATGTCACTAACTGAATGGAAAACAGCCAAAATAACACCTTTGGCTTCTGGATAAGGAGCTCCTGGCAGCTTTGAAGAAGGCTGAGGAGCCTTTGGAGAGGGATGGTGGAAGCTCCCAGAGAATCTGCAGGAAGACAACTCAAGATGCAGGCTGACCTAAGACCTGGCAACAATGAGGGGGAATATTAGTCCCACATGGTGGGAAAGCCCAGGAAAACACCTAGTTCAGCCCTTTCTGCTCAGGACTGGCAGATTTTAAACAGTGAATCTCGTGTGGATGAGATGTTTGGCACCTCTCAAAGTCTTTTTTCCTTCCTTCAAGACAGACTGAATGTGACACATCTAAATGTGTGTGAGGCACACATTAACAGGCTGGAAATTGGCTGCTGGGTCTGGCCATCCTTCGAATTGAAAATAGCCCCAGGATGTGATTCCCACAGCCAGGGTCTGCTCTGAGTTGTCTTGGCTGTGTGCTCTTTTTTATTAAAAAAACCCAAAAAAAAATATTAAAAATTTTGGTGGTATCGGCTGCTCTAGGAGGGCCTTACCGGCATGGTTGTCATGTTTTCATGGACTTTTTTAGTTCTTTTCCCAGTGCTGGTCCCAGTCCCATGGCTGTTTGGTCACAGTGCTGGGGTTGAGTCCAGCCCGGCCTCGCGGGTCCTCGGCCATCCCCTTGCACAACTTGTGGTGGTTGTTGTTGCTTCCATTTCACCTCACTTTGGCAAAAAAAGTCCTCTGGAAATCAAGAGTGAAAAAAAAAGAGAAAAGCTTGATGGAAGTGGTCATGTAAATCAGAGATTGCCCATGAGTAAAATTAAGACAGTGCTCAGAAAAGGTGAGTGAGTAACTCGGGATTGGGGCAGGTGCTGCTGAGGCCGCTGAGTTTGTCAGCTGTCACTGCTGTGGAGCTGAATAACAGCTTTGGGAACAAGCCAACCAGATGCTAGTCCTGAAATAAAAAGGAAAAAAAACCTGAAAAGCAAAAAAAAGAAGAAGAAATGGAAAATGAGGCACGCCAGGATCCAACATCTGCTGAAGGCCATGGCTGCACCAGGACCGGGAGGAAGGCACAGGCCTCAGCTTCTGCTGCCACAGGCACCTCCTCAGCTGGAAAGCCCCTGGAGAAACCTCTCACGTGGCAAACCTTTGTGTGCAGCCACCTCCTGCCACCTCCTGCCCAGCTCAGTGCCCCTGGGTCTGTGGATCAGCCCTGGGCAGGGAGAAGGGAAAAGCCCCTGTGGTGGGATGGGTGCCCTAAGCTGAACTTCCACGTGGGGTTTGTTTAGGCCATGTCCCACCCTCACAGCAGCTTTAAATGGACAGTGAATTGGCATTTTTGGGTAGACTGAGACCTTGTGGAGTGTTGTGAGGGAAAAAAAAGCAGGATGTGCCATGGCATCAGCCTGTGTAAAGTTTGATGATGGGAAAGATTGGGTAGGGAGGCCTCCTTGGAGGTCCCTACCACTGACCTTGCATCTCCAGCAGGTTGCTGGGTTTTGGAACTCTGGAAGCTGAGAATTTTAGACTTTCTGTGCTGACAGGCACTGTCCCCCAGGAAAACACTGCATTTGACCTGAGGCCATGGTAAATGCTTCCAAAATTGAGTGACAGCACTGGGATTTTGGGTGTGTAGTTTGAATAGAAGTGTGTAATATCACATGGTGGAAAACTTAGAGTTTAAGGTTTTAGAATATAGTAATTCTATAAAGCAAGATGGGGGATTTAAGGCACAGGCTGCGTCCTTCTTTTTCCTTCTTCTTCATGGGTCTGGGTGGTATTTTGTAACTGGGTAGAAAAATCCACATTGCGGGCCATGTGTGGTTAGTTATTGGGTTAAAAGTAAAAATAATTTAGGTGTCATTTCTCAATTGGACAGTTTATCCTTAAAAGGCCTTGTAGAGAGAGAGATAGGGGCCATTTCTACTTTGTTAGCTAGAAGTGCTATAGAACTTACAGCTTGTGAGACTGTAATACAGATAAGAATTAATAAACATCTGAGTCCGAACAAGAAATACTGTCTCATCCATTTAATCCCTACTCTGGCAGAAAAAGAAGGAAAAAGTGACAGCTGGGGGCCACATCCAGGTGAGTCCTGGCATCCCTGAGGATGGAGATCCCCCTCTGCTTGGAAACCCATCCAAGGAACGCCCCCCCCACACAGGGAAAATCCCTCTTTTCCAGTCAATGCTTAATGCTCCCAGGTAATAACAAACCAAGCAACACCACTGTCAACACTTCAATTTGTGGCTTATATTCCACAAGGAGCTTAAAATTCCTGCTTAAACCTGTTCTCCCTTTGAGAAATCAAATCTGGCTCATGGAGTGACAGAGCATGACCTTGTTGAACTGTGATGCCCTACGAGCAACCAAACCACTAATGATGGACATGTGGTTATTTTTGGATGGGGAGTTCCTGTTACTTGGTTTGTTGTCACTTTTTCTTGAGCAAATTTGGCCATGGAGATCTGTGAGGGGTTTTTTTACTGAATTTGATAACAGGGACCAAATTGAGGCACTCAGAGCTTCAGTGTGGTTTGATACTTGAACCAACACACTGAAATATTTTCTCTCAGAGGGAATTTGGGGTGAAGCAAGGGTTTGCCTTTCAAACATAGTAGTGATAGGGGATGAAATATCATGAAGAGCTACAACCACACAGAAAAGTCAGAAAATATTCAGGAAATTTATAGTAAATCATGGGCTGAGTGCAGAATTATTTCTCTGTTTGCTAAAATCTAAAGGGACTCGTCCCTCTGGTTTGGTTTTGGCCCTGAGGGTGCAGACTGGACTTGCTCTCCAGAAAGCTAGCAGGTCTAAATTCCACTGAGATGCTCCCAAAAGGAGTTTGTCTTTAGAGGGAAAAGCCAATGCCATTTGTTACAGACAGGCTGTGGTGATGAAGTTCCAGGGGAAAGGTGGCAAAGATGGAATAGGCTCATATGACAAACTTCAGACATGGGACCCACGTGGGAAGTATTAAAAGGAAAAAAGGGATGGGGAGGTGGTAGAAGGAGGGTGATGCTGGAGGAGATCTGAGGTCTCAGGGGGTGGGGAAGGCAGAATCACAGAGCCATGGAATCCCAGACTGGTTTTGGTGGGAAAAGACCTTAAAGATCATTTCATTCAATCTCTCTGGCACAGGCAGGGATGCCACCCCCTAGACCAAGTTGCTCAAATAATTCTCTTTGCTCATCATGGGGATCCACATCTGGATACTGGGAACATTTTAGTGCCCCCAGTACCAGAGAGGCACCTGCAAACTGGACTGAGTCCAGTGTGGGGCCCCATGGAGGATGGGGAGGAGGGAGAGCAGCCTAGGGTTTTCTTTCAAGGGAAGATTAAATGTTTGGGGGTTTAAATTTTCAGGTAACAGGCACAGTGTTTTGAAAGGGGCACAA
>VXBB01003807.1:26314-50597 GCA_013399915.1 Illadopsis cleaveri | reverse complement strand
GTTGGACAGAGTTTTTTTTTGTTTTTTTTTTTTTTTTTTTTGGGGGGGGGGGGTGGGGGGCAAGACAAACAAAGCCTTTTGATCAAAAATACGAAGCAGTGACAGGGTTTGTTTCTGATGCAGGTTTGTTTCTTGAACTCACTTGTTTCGTTTGTCTAAACTCCACGGGGAAGTACCTGTGGTGGGCAAGTGCTCCTTTCAAGATCGTTTACTGAGAGGAAAAAAAAAAGAAAGAGAGAGAAATAAAAAATAATTAGCTCAATGTTTTTAATAATTCTCAGGGAATAATCGTGCCCATCATTCCAGTGTGAGGGTTTGGAGGGTGCAAGTACAGGCTGTGCTTGGCATCCTGTGAAAGAAACCCCTCAGCTTTGCCTGTGCAGACATCAGGATGTGGGAAGTCTCATCTGAGCATGCTGAGACAAACCTCCCTAACTGGGGAGACCCTAATTTGGAGGTATTTTTTAATGTGAATCCTGCAGAGTCAGGGGGCTCCACTTCCACCTCTTGGTGAACACGGACAACAGATATGGAGACCTTGAGCTGTCCATGGAGAAAAGGTGGGCACAGACCCCAGGGTGCTGGCACAGGCCATGCAGAGACCAAGGGGATCTTTGTCCCCCCTCACTGCTTGGGTAGAAAACGTCACAGCTGCTCTGGTTCTCTGCATCACAGCCTCTGGATCAGACTGTGATGATGGGGAGGTTGTCCAAGTCCATTCTGGGGCTCCCAGGCTGAAATTTGCTGCTGCTTGGCCAGGTTGGATTAAGAAGTTGTAGGTAAAGGTGTCATTAGCCTGTGGATTCAGGGAAAGAAGGAATGCCTGTTGTCCAGGCCAGGATGAGCACACTGTGGGAGCTGCAGAGAGCCACCAGGCAGGACAACTTCAGCTCCAGCCTGAGCATGGGGAGAATCTTCTAATGGAGAGCTGATGTTGCCTTGTCTTGGGCAACATGAAGAGAGAGAGGAGCTGCTTGATGCTGTCACCAGCTGCTCCAAGGCTGACAGTGTGGTCTACAGAAACCCCCCTAATCCAGAGAGCAGAGCAGATGCTCCACTGTGGACCTCACTCGTTTTTGGGACACTTACAGTTCTTGCACACTGTAAGAGCAAAATGATTTCCGGATTAAACACGCATTAGAGCACGCAATGCTTTCTTTTTGCTTGATTGCAATCTCAAAAGAATAGGTAGCCACAAAGATACAGGTTAAGATTGTGATCTAGCAGGGTGTTGAAGTGTGTGCACTGATGAGAGAGTTACATGGACCTCACTGCCTTCTGTGTTTAACAGTTGTGCTAAATTTGCAGTAATTTATCACAGATGTGGTGTGTGGGGAGGCCCTGGCACAGGGTGCCCAGAGCAGCTGTGGCTGCCCCTGGATCCCTGGCAGTGTCCCAGGCCAGGTTGGACTTCGGGGCTTGGAGCAGCCTGGGACAGTGGAAGGTGTCCCTGCCCATGGCAGGGGTGGCTCTGGATGAGTTTAAGGTCCCTCCCAACCCAAACCATCCTGGGATTTCCATGGCTCAGCATCAGTACTTTGCTTGAAGAGCAGTGTGGGTGTTGCCTGCTCACGTCACATGCTGGAGCCCTAATCTGAAACCACAAACCAGAATTTGTACCCTGGCCAAAAAAATGTGGAAATAAGAGCTCGTCAAGCCCTCGCTTCGACGCTCAGGGCACAGCGCTGCCGCCTTTGACGCACGATGGGCAAATGCCACAGAGAGAAAAACCACAAAGGCTCAGGGCTGGGGTCAGAAACACAATCTATAACCTGGGCTGGGTGAAAAGGAATTAATGACTGTTAGTAGGTCAGGGAAAAGCGTGCTCCAAGCCTCCAGGTGACCAGAGACCAAACAATTCAGTGTAAGTGGTTTCCTGAGGAGAAGGTTCAGAGCCTGGTGGGGTTGATGGTACTTTGCAGGTGACAGCAGACCCTAAGGGATGGTGGAGCGAGGCCACAAGCTTGGAAGTGAAACTGGAAGTAAGATCACCAGCCAAAATGTTTTGGGAACTTTCCCTTCGGTGATCAGAGGCCTTTCAAGGTGAAAATCCTGCAAAGGGAAATCTCTCTACCACAGGGTCGTTTTACCTTGCCAAGCCCAATAATTTAAATGCAGCCACAGGCTTCGAGAGGGGGAGATCTCAGTCTGGGAAGAAGAGATCCCAGAGAGAAAATATCCCAGATCAAGTACTAATCTGAAGGTGGAAAATTTGGGTCCAGATCCAGGGGCTGAATAATAGAGGGAATTTAAGTGTCATCCCAGAAGGCTTCTAAGCATCAGACTGCTGCTTGTTCCTACAAGATTCTGTGAAAAGCTTCAGTTTTAATATAAATTTTTCCAGGAACAACATTTTGTGGTGAAAAAATCCTCGAAGATACCTGAAATCATAAAATTGTTAAGGAAAAGCATGGATTATTTCCAGCAGGTTGAGACTTCTTACTAGAATTCAGTGGGGTGTTTTGGTGTGAGAGTTTGTTAGCCTGGGGCCATTCTCAATCCTCACAGGTCTCCTGGGCACTTGTTTTGCAGATGGGTTGGTCTGCTGCCTTCTCTGGAGATTTATGAACTGCTCTTCTCCTCTTCATCAGGAGTATTTCATAAATAACCCTTGTGTTCATGCAGTTTCTTGTATTTCCACCTCTTTTTTTTTGTTGTGGGGAGAGAAAATGGCTGTTCCCTCCAGAGAAATCCCAACTCTGGCTGATATTATCTTGCATATCCCCCTTGTTGTAATTTCTCAAGCTCATTTTTGTGGTCCTGAGCAAGCATCTGTCAGGAGATGTGGAGTTTGGTACAGCACACACACATCCCCTGCTTCTGAGCTGAGCTAACATGGAACCATGGAATCTCAGGATAGTTTGGGTGGGAAGGGACCTTAAAGCCCGTCCAGTGCCACCCCCTGCCATGGGCAGGGACACCTCCCACTGTCCCAGGCTGCTCCAAGCCCCAAAGTCCAACCTGGCCTTGGACAGTGCCAGGGATCCAGGGGCAGCCACAGCTGCTCTGGGCGCCCTGTGCCAGGGCCTGCCCACCCCGCCAGGGAACAATTCCTGCCCAATATCCCATCTAACCATGCTGAAGCTGGAGGGTCTGGAGCACAGGTGTGATGAGGAGCATCAGAGGGAGCTGGGAAAGGGGCTGAGCCTGGAGAAAAGGAGGCTCAGGGGGGACCTTGTGGCTCTGCACAACTCCCTGCCAGGAGGGGACAGCCAGGGGGGGTCGGGCTCTGCTGCCAGGGAACAGGGACAGGCCAAGGGGAAAGGGCCTCAAGCTGTGCCAGGGGAGGCTCAGCTTGGACAGCAGCAGGAATTTCTGCATGGAAAGGGTGCTCAGGCCTTGGCAGGGGCTGCCCAGGGAGGTTTGCAGTGCCCATGGCTGGAGGTGTCCAAGGAAGGGCTGGAGGTGGCACTCAGTGCTCTGGGCTGGGGACAAGGTGGGCATTGGGCACAGCTGGGACTGCATGGGCTGGGAGGGATTTTCCAGCCTCAGGGATCCTGTGATTTATATTAATTTGGTACACTTGTTAACTTTTACCTCCCTCCCCTCCCTCCTTTCCCTTTTGTTGGATGGAAGTTTGGGGTGGGTTCTTTTCTCAGTGCTCTCTGGTGTCCAGAGCAGAAGAAGCAGCCCTTGCAGCAGCTGCCAAGGGAGGGAGAGGTGCAGCCCAGGGAACACAGTGTCCTCATTGCAGCACAAAGCCTGGCTCTGCTGGAGCTTGCTTCAGGTGGCTACATGTGTGTAGGTGCCATGAGTGACTCAGAGATGACTGCACAGCTAAAGACTCCTTGCACGGGGTTGATCTGAGGTGAGGAGAGAGGGAGGAAGGAGAAATCTTGCATGACTCTCTGGGCTGGCTCTTGGAGAGTGCTGGAGAAGTCACTTGCCTGTGAAATTCTCTCTCAGGCAAAGCAGCTTGCAGCAGATTATTCCCAGAAGTTCCTCAGTTCTCAGCAACCAGGGACAGGACCCAGGGAACAGCTGGAGCTGTGCCAGGAGGGTTTAGGTTGGAGATCAGGGAAAGGCTCTTCCCCCAGAGGGTGCTGGCACTGCCCAGGCTCTCAGGGAATGGGCACGGCCCCGAGGCTGCCAGAGCTCCAGGAGGGCTTGGACAGCACTGCCAGGGATGCCCAGGGTGGGATTGTTGGGGTGTCTGTGCAGGGACAGGGGCTGGAGCCACGATCCTTGTGGATCCCTTCCAACTCAGGATATTCTGTGATTCTAAAGCTGGGAAAGCCAAGATGACCAACACATCCAGCAAATGGAACATTTCCTGACGCATATTTGAATGCAACCAAAGATTTTATTCAATGTGCCAAATTGCTGTGAAAAGCCCTCCAAAACAGGAATTGAGCTTGTGCATCAGGGCCATCTTACAGAAACTTATTGGTGTCTGTGAGAGCTCTGTCTTCAAGCTTGCCCTGTTGCCTCCTGCTCACATCTCTCTTGGAGGACCAGAAGGGTTTTGGAACAGCTGGACGTGATTCCTGTAGTTTTTAGAATCATGAAAATCCCAGAATGGTTTGGGTGGGAAGGGACCTCAAATCCCATCCAGTGCCACCCCTGCCATGGGCAGGGACACCTTCCACTGTCCCAGGCTGCTCCAAGCCCCAAAGTCCAGCCTGGCCTTGGGCACTGCCAGGGATCCAGGGGCAGCCACAGCTGCTCTGGGCACCCTGTGCCAGGGCCTCATCTCCGTCTCAGGGAACAATTCCTTCCCAATATCCCATCCATCCCTGTCCTCTGGCAGTGGGAAGCCATTCCCCCTTGGCCTGGCACTCCAGGCCCTTGTGAAGTCTCTCTCTCCATGTGTCTGGTGGCTCCTTCAGGCCCTGGAAGGTCACAATTGGGTCACCCCAAAGCTTCTCCTCTCCCTCTCCCTCTCCCTCTCCCTCTCCTCTCCTCTCCTCTTCCAACAATGCCAACTGTCCCAGCCTTTCCCTGAAAAATGTGAGTGAAGAAAACAACACAAAAGCTCAAGATTCTCCTGTGTCTTGTGGGAAAATCTTAGGAAATTCTACAGGCTCTTGCAGCCCTGCATTTCCCAGGGCCTGAGATTCCCATCTTCATGTAGTGGCTTGGATCTAAGCTGGACACCAGCTCCAGCTGAGGCATGCCAGGCTCTCGGGACTGTGTTGCAATGTCCTTTGGGCTGTGGGAGCAGAGAGCTCTGGAAATCTGCGTGTTTGAGCAAGTTCAATGCAAGTTGCCTCTGCCGGAGCCTGACTTCCTTCCTTGGACGAAGCCCGAGGTTTGTGGGCTCCAATACCGTGGCAAGTCACCAACTTGGCATCTATAGGAACCAGGAGGGCGTGGTCCTGCTCCCTTTGCACAAAAAATGTCAGAGCCTGTGGAGAGGAGACAAAGGTGGAAGCAAGGTCTGGTTTATTTTCTTTTCTCCCAAAGCCTATTGTGTTCCTGGTTGCTGAGAACGATTCCATAAGTGCCAGCATATGGGGAAAATCCTGGGGCTCTGGTAAAGAGTTGGGGGCAGAACCTGTGGCATTTGGGGTGGGGAATTCCTCTTGTGACAAAAGCTTTTGGTATTTTAACACCAGGAGCAGAGGGAATAGAGGTTGGTTGTGGTCACTGGCGTTGATTTCTTGGGTGAAGGAGGTGTCTGTCCATGGGCAGAGGCTTGTGGTCATCTCTTCTCATGAGGCCATGGGCCACAGAGCTGGTGTGAGATGGGCCTTCCTCCCTGCCAGCCACAGGGTGACCACGGTGATCTCCAAGAACAAAACCAGTCCAGCATGGGCTGCTCTTTGTTTTCCATCTTTTTGGCATGCTCAGAGCCATGTTTTCGATCCATCCTGTGGCCACGTGGATGTTTCCTTCTGACAGCAACAATGGAGACTGGTGCAGCTTCTGGTTTCCAGGAGCTTCAAAACAAATCATCAGACGTCACAGAACTTGTCGTAAAGTGGGGGCTTCATGTTTTACTCGTCACCGTGGCTCCAAACGTCAAAGCACTTCCAACATCATTGTCACTGTGCTCTTCCCTGGGAGGAGAAAATGCCGTGGGTCTGCTGGGAATGACAAACAATGCTGGCACAGGGAGAGGCAACAAGGCTAAAATCAAAATGCTTGTGTCTATAATTGCTTTTACCATGGTCCCTGGAAGGCTCCTGCAGCAGACTCAGGGTCCTGTAGGGTGAGGGGCTGTGCAGGGATAGAACAGGGCATAGTCCCAGTCCCCAAAGGGTTTGAGGGCTGTAAGACTCCTCCACCAGGCAGACTGACACCCTTGGAGACCATATCACAGACACACTGATTTTAATGGGGAAAACAAAAAAAACCCCACACCACACTAACAAAAAAAGAAATTTATAGACTTCTTTTTCTGCTGCAAATTAAATTTCTTCTGTCTTGTCAACAGCTTTTGGATGGCCAGTGTGGAAGGATCCTTTTGGTGAGACAAAAAAGCTGCAGAAATAATAGAAATGAACATCTGCAGCTAAGAGCTTGACTGAGACTTGAAAAGTTTACTTTGGGTGGGAGCCAGGTCCTGCTGAGGTCTGCAGGAGTTTTGCTCTTGGCCTCGGTGGGGCCGAGCTTTCACCCTTGGAGATCATGTCCTGAGGAAGAATTTAGTCTAAAATAATTCTCAAAACTTGTATTGTTTGACTCCCATCCAGGGGATTTTTTGGAGGCCGAGTGGCTTTGTGTTTCTGATTGACTCGGATTGCCCCCCTTGGCATCTCCCAAGGATGAGCTCCCAATGGAGGGCCAGGAGGCACAAGGGAGGGTCAGATGCAAACAGGCCTGAATCTGAATTCCTGAACCAACAGATTCTTTAATTTGGGGAGTGTAGGACTTGTTGGGTGTGTGCTGAAGGTGCTCATTTTTGGAGGGAGCCACACCACGGTCACAGCCAGGACCTGGTGGCATCATCGAGGGATCCTTCCCTCCCCTCTGCTGATTTCCCATCACGCAGGTTTTTGAAAGAGAAAAGAGGGAAATGATAAAAAGCAGTTGGATTCCTACTGTATGTGCTTGCTGTTCTTGATGACTTTCCCCTCCTTTTTTCAGGACATGGTGGCAGGAAAAGCAACTTGTTCAATTCACAGCCCTGAAGCTCCCAGAGATGCAAGGCTGGGTTTTCCCCAACCTGCTACAGTATCACACTTAAACAGTACATAATTATCAAGATTTAAGGCTTGCTTCCTGAACTCAGTTGGTTCCACAGCAGACTCTGAGAAATTAATTTCTTCTTTTTTTTTTTTTTTAACTGAAAGAGGGTGTGAAATCATTTTAGCAGGTTCCTTTCGGAAAACCTTGAAAACTGTCTAATAAATAGATCTATAGTGTATAGGCTTTCTTTTGTTGCACTTGAAGTTGTCCAGCGTGGAGTGCATGACTTAGACTTGAAAAATAAATTAATCTGTGAATCAGTGACTGCAATACAGGGACTATCAACCACCAAGAAGCTCCTTTAAATCTCTGCTGAGCTGGGCTCTCTGAAAACTGCGGCCTTGCGTGGGGAAGAATAACAAGAATAAAAGGAAATCTGAGAATTATTTGTCTTGTCATTATTTTTAGAAAAATAATTTCTTTTTGCTGGGAGAACCTTCATTTTCCCTGCTCTCAAATAAAGCAGTGCTACGGTCCTGCTGTGCCTCAGGCTGTCCGCTTAAAATAAAGGAAGGGCTAAAATGATGGACCATCTGGAAGCCTGTGCAGAAGGAGCGTGCCAGAGCAGGCTGACGTGCAAGAGCATCCTTTGGATGTATTTTTGAACACTGGTCAATCCACCCAGCGCTTTTTTTATCGTTGTTTTTTGTGATGAGTTGATGGCAACTTCTCGGGGGCTTTTGCTGCGTGTTGCAGTGCTGGTGGTTATTCCATCAGAGGCTGAAAGGGAATTCTTGGACATGCTATTTCTCCCTGGAAGCAGCCTGTGACTGGCACCAAAACCTCCCCTCAGCTTTGCAGGCATGCTGAGGGGTTCTGCTCTGCTGTGGCAGCCGATTGCCCTGAGCTTTTTGGGCTGAAACTCCAGCTGGGAGTGGTGATTCCTCTGGGTCAGTGGTCTTCAAACTTTTTTTTTATTATGCTCTCCTCTCTGCAAAAACCATTTTCAAGCACGCACCTCAGTTGTGCTTGTGTTTATAAATCACATATACAGGCTACTGCCATCCTGGTATTTCCTCCTGCTGCACTTTGGATCATCTCATCCACTTTGGAATCACTGTTCCAAGGGGTGAAAGCACAGGGAGAGCCAGGGGGGTGATGGCACAACCTTCACCCCACCTCCTCTTTAGCAAGATCTCCCTCCTCCTCCCTTTTTTTGTTTGTTTGTTTGTTTGTTTGGGGTTTTTTTTGTTTGGTTGGTTTTTTGGGTTTTTTTGTTTGTTTGTTTTTTGTCGAGAGGCCTGGCCCCTGTGACTCCAAAGTGTGGAGTGGGAAGTTTTCCATTCTGCTGGACTTTGCAGGACTGATGCATTGATCAGCAGGTTTTGCTGCAGTGCTGCTTCATTTCTGCACACCCCAGACATGGGCAGAAATTTGCCCACATTCCTGGGAAAAGGGATGAATCTCCAGCACAGGCAGCATTCTTCTTCTTAGGTTGTGTCCTCAAGTGTTCAAGTCCCAGCCCTGGACTTGATGCATCCCTAGGCAAACAAGGTTTTTTTATAGGAAATGTTTGGAAAATCTGGGGGTTTTATAATGCTGGTGGTTCTGGGTTAATGGTTGGCCTGGACATTCTTACAGCTCTTTCCCAACCTTAACGATTCTATAATTTTTGGTGGGAATTTTCATGCCACAAGCCTGACCAGCTCCACCTCCTCAAAGGCTCTCAGAGTTCCAAGCAACGTCCACGAGGAGATGATTCCTGGTCTTTCGGAGGGTGGTGGAGAGGAACATTTGAAGGCTGGTAATTTTTAAAAAGGACAAGTGATGGCACTTTTCCTCCTCTCATCATGGCCCTTGTAGAAAGTGCTGAAAGACTAAAGGGCATCACAGTGTGGGGGCATTTGTGCTGTTTGTTTCTCCAGCCGTATGCACAGCCCAGTCCTTTTTATAGTGCTGCATATGGCACAACCATAATTGAATTTTTCATCATAATTGATCTGACCTGGATCATTCTGTTGGCTTCAGCGGTGCTAATTCCAACAGACTGAGATCAGGACTGAAAATATGGTCCTGTTGGTGGAGGAGCCATGACTTCCCAGCCATGAGGAGGCAGAACCTGCTTTGCCCAGTTTGTGCTATTTATACATGGCACGTGGTGCAGGCTGACACAGGCTTAGGATTGTTTTTGTCTTCCATGGGATGTGATGCAGGGGAAGCAGGTGGCTGCCTCTGCCCACAGCAGCCAGGCCAGCAGGTCTGGAATGCTGTGGTTGGTGGCTCTGGATGTGTTTTATGGGAAACAGGAGGGTGAGGGATCAGAGCTGCAGTGTCCCACCCCTGGGCAGTGGGATGCTGAAAGCTCCTGTGTCATCTCAGAGCCTCACACAGCAAACTGGGGCAACAGCAATGACAAAAACACTGCAACGGGTGAGCTCAGCCTGCCCTTGTGTTTAGAGGGGAAAAAAAACCCCTTTGGTGGTCTCTGAATCTCCCCTCACTACAGCCAGAGCTTCTCTCCTCAGCTCGGATTCTCAAAGGGAGAAATAGCCCTGATGGGCTGCTGACAATTTGAGAAGATTAGAAACTGTCCTACAAGATGAGGAAGCTGCAAAAATGGGCTGTAGCTACTTTCTTTCCCAGTGCTCTCAGCTGCAGCTGAGAATCTAGACCAGACTTTATTTTTGGCAAGGGGGAAAAAATAAATCTCCTTTGATACTGTGCAAAAAAAAAAGGAGGGAAAAAAAGAAGAAAAAAGGCAAGTAAATGTTAAGCCTTGAGCAAGGATCTCTTCTGCTGTACAGCAGCAGCATTTTAGAGCTGAAATCCACTTGCTTTGATCGCTGATGGGAAAAAAAAAAAAGACATAAAAGGGATTTATTGTGAAATAATGGATTTGATCCCTGGTAATCCTTTCTTTGGGATTAGACTTGGAATATTATTTTTGTGATCTCTGGAATTAGACTATGCTGGCGTAACAAACCAGAGCATGTGAGTTGCTCTGCAGGATGAGGGTGAGCTGTGAATAGAGAATTACTTGCACAGAACAAAGCAGATGATGAATTTACAGTTCTATTTTTGATTACGCAAGGTCTACAGGCAAGTCTAAAACCCAGCACTAAACCAACCCCAACCCAAGGCAGAAAAGACCCCAGACTTTCTCTTCTTTGCAGGTGAGCTGTTGTGATCTCTGAGGACTGTTGGTCGGAGCTTCTTTTTTGAGGATTATCCCATTCATGGGAATTTAGGAGCTTGTAGGGAGCTCTTGTTGGTGTTGCCATGGACATGAGATTTAAAATGTCACTGGAAACCTCCTTGGTGCAAGGTCTTGTGTATGGTCACAGTGCTTTCCAGGGAAATCTGGCAAACCTGGCTTCCTCTGCCCAAAGGATGAGAAACACCCACAAACCTCAGCACGGATAATGTGCTGAGAAATCTTCCTGGGCAGGCTGTTTATGGGCCTCTTAAAACAGAAAAGGTGCAAAATGTGCTGCAAAACCTTGATGTGGAACTTTGAACTCCCAAATCTTTCAAAAGAAGCTGTTCCAAAGAACTTCTCTCAGTTTCCCTGCCAAATTTCAGCTTTCTGCACTCAGGGGTAGCTTTTAAACTGGGGGGAAATTCTTCTGTGTCAGGCTTTGAAACAGCTGGTATCTAAAAAACCCCTAAAACCACTGATAAAAGCTGTAGGCAGAGAGCAAGCTATGGAAAAAGGAAAAATATTCACTGCCTGCCCCATTCCTGGGTGTGCTGCTGGAATTGCAACCTCCCTTCTGCTTGCAAAGGTCATTTTGTCACTGAACTTTGACCAGGCTCCCAACCTCACCCCCACGTGGGGACCTGTGATCCCAGAGTGGCACAAAGGCATGGCTGAGGAAGAAGCAAGGAAATGAGCTCTGGAGATGCCCTTGGGAGCAGGGGCTGCTGCTCTGGTGCCCTGTGCCAGTTGCTTCTCCAGGGCCTGGGCTGTGAGCAGCCCCTCTTTTGGGAGCTGTGGAGAGCCCAGGACAAGCTATCAGCTTCCCCAGCACTGTGTTTCCTGACAAAATGTTACCTCCTGAAAGTGCTGGGGGTAGGATTGCTGTGCTGGCTCTCTGCATTTGGGAAATTATTCATGGAGTGCTGGGATGGGGATCCCTACCAAAAAGCACTTGCACTTCTGGGCAAGGCATGCCATGTAATCCCCTAGGAAGCAGCCAGTGACTATAGCTCATTTTCCAGAGGTAAAACAGTCTCCTCTTCTCTCTGGGGGATGAAAAACGTGCTAATCCTTTCCATTTTTGGCTCAGGGAGGGCGAGCTACCTTTTCCAGTGTCTAAGGGTTCCGAGGGGTGGATGAGGAGCTTGGAATCCATCCTGCTTGGCTGGTGCTCAGGAGCTTTCCTGGAGCACTCCGTGTCTGGAGGTGGTGCTGACAGCCCTGTGCACAGCCTGCAGCTGGCACCACTCCCCTGGAGCTGCCTGTGCCACCTGGATTCTGGAGATCCAAGGGCTGACATGACAGCATCTCCCCTTGGAACCCTGGGGAAGCCACAGGGAGGATGGTTCAGGTGTATGGGAGGGGGGAATGTGGTGGTGCCTGTCCTGCCTGCTGGAACAAAGCTGGGAGCTTGGCTGGGGGTGGTGCTGCTGATGGGGGGTGCCCAGCAGGACCCCCACCCTCATTCCAAACCCTGGCGGTGCTCCAGATCTGCCTGGGCACCCCTCGTCCCTCACGCTGCTCCCTTCCCTGGCAGCCACCTGCGTGGAAAACAACAACCATGGTGATATCATCCCTAATTCAGTGAAGGGTCTGAGCTCCAAACTTCATTTGCTTTCTAGATTTGGACTCTTCGATCCTAAATTCCCTAGCAGCAGAGTGGTGGTGCTTGGGAATTTTCTTGGAGCTGATGGAAGAGTAGCCTGCCTGCACCAGGGATTTGTGCCAATCCAATTTACACCTGAAGGATCAGCAGCTCATGGTTTGGGGTGTGTGGAGGAGAGACCACACAGCAGGAGAGAGACTATTTACAAGAATGTGTAGTAATAGGACAAGGGAGAGCAGCTTCACACTGAAAGAGAAGGGGTTTAGAGTTGAAATTAGAAAAAAATCCTTCCCTGTGGGGATGCTGAGGCCCTGGCACAGGTTGCCCAGAGCAGCTGTGGCTGCCCCTGGATCCCTGGAAGTGTCCAAGGCCAGGCTGGACAATTTATTGGAAGGGGTTCCTGTCCACAGCAGGGGTTTAGAACGAGTTGATCTTTTACTGATCTTCTTTACTTTCAGGGAGGTGTGTGTTTGGGCTATCCGTGGACACAGCCTTGCAGAAAACAACCTGCCTCATGCTCTTAGCTCTGGCAAGTTTTTGAGAGCTGAAATCTAGACAGATTTCTTTGGTTTCCAAAGAAACCTTCACCTCTGGCTTTTATTTCTACCTTCAGTTGTTTGGCTTTCAGAGCTCCTCCCAACAGTGGCTTGAACCAAAACCACAGATTCCTGCTTGCTGAAAAGGAGGAACAGAAAAATCCAAGGAGAAATAGCACTTCAGCATCACTATTAGATCTCCATTGTCTTCAGACTCAAAGTTCCCTTTCTCTTTCACTAGATCCAGGAGAAATAAAATACTGTGAGCAGTTGCTTTGCGTTCTTTCCATTCCTTTTTTTCCCCTCCTCCCCTTCACTGTGAGTCAGAGTGCTGAGGTTCTTGGAGAGGCTGGGAAGAGGAGAGTGCCTGATTTCCAGGGGCACACAGAGTGCTAGCATCAGGTCACAGTTACAACAAGCAAAAAGTATATGTGGTGCTCATGGTTAGGAAGAATCTCTGTTTTCTTGACCATATGAGGCATTCACAGATGCTCTAAGAGAGAAAAAAGGCTCAGGGTTTTTTTTTAATTAAAAGTGACTGATAGAAGGATAAACCCAGACCAGCCGCTGGGGAAGGACATTTTTGTTTTCCAAAATCAGGCCCAGTTCCACCCAGGGATGGAGATTTATGGCACAAACTGAGGTTGTATTGATCCTGTGATCTGAGGGTTGCCAACCCTCACCATCTCTCAAAAGACCCATTAACTTATTTTTTGTTTTCACACTGCATATCTGGGTTGGTGAATTGTTGAGTATCATCCTGTTGTAAGTCAAGGCAGGTGTGGTTTCTACTCTGGAAACACCCCAAATGAATTGCTTTTAATTTAAAATGACTTAATAGAGAATGAGTGTAGACACTGTCCCACCAGCAGTGCCTGTCCTGATGATGTGAATGTCTCAAAGCACAGACAACACACCTAAAGAGGATACAGGCAAGATAAAAAAATCCTGTCAGGAAGACTCTGTGGCCATAAATCCATTGATTTAGAGTCAGAGTCCTCTTTAGCATCAGCTGAAGGAAACCCAGGTGAAGGAAACAGGTACAGCCTGCAGAGCAAACCAGTGGTCCGATCTGTAAGATCCATCTATAAATTATATAAAAACCTCCCATGGCTGATGGTGCCAGGCTAGAAAATGGTGTCAGCTCCTACAGGGGCAGAGGGGCAGCTGAGTGCAGACCTCCTGCAACCCCCCAGGCCCCTGGGGAAGCTGCACCTGCCCTTGCTGACTTCAGGGTGTGTTTCAGTAACTGATATTGAAAACCCTCCATGACAAGCAGTGGCTGATGGGAAGCATTTCTTCATTCTCACAAACCATTACCCCCCTCCAAGATATATTTTATGAAGTGTGGGAACCCAAAAAGCTGAAGTTCAGTTTCCATTGCTCTTTGGTTTAGTTTCACAGAGTCATTTTTTGTGCCTCAGTGGAGCAGTTCTCTGCTAAAAGTTGTGCTACAGACCTGATTCCTCTCTGTGACCCGCTCCCCTTGCAGGCAAGGTCAGAGCTTGCTGATTTAGCAAGCCCTGATTGTTGCTTTTCCCCACCCCTGATCACTTGAAAGGGTTTCTCAAACACACCTGCGTCATGACCTCGATTTTGATAATCAGTCTCATCGGGCAGTTCTCACAGGGAGGAGGAGGCAGCTGTGGGGAGGTTCTGCTCCTCTCAGCCCCCTGAGCACAGGAACTGTACCAACCACAGCCTGCAGAGCACCCCGGGGCTGGTGAATTGTAGCAATAGAGGCACAATGGAAGTTAAATTACTAATTTCTGTGCGAGCCCTTTCCTTCGGGCTGCAGTGGGAATAGCACTGACCTGCCAGGGGAAAGCTTGGCCTTAAAACAGGGGATGTTTCATGAGGTTTCAAGTGCTTGTGCTGCACTTGAGTCAGGGCAATCCCTGGAATTTTGGAATTCCTCAATCCAGGCTGGGGATTAAGCAGCTGGAGCAGCCCTGGGAGAAGGAGCTGGGGGTGCTGGGGGTGAGAGCTGGGACCCAGACCCCCCCCGTGCCCTGGGCTGAGCCCCAGCGTGGGCAGCAGGGGAGGGGGGGATTCTGCCCCTCTGCCCCTGGGCTCAGGTGAGACCCCACCTGCAGAGCTGCCCCAGCCCTGGGGCCCAGCACAGGAGGGACCTGGAGCTGCTGCAGAGAGGCCAGGGGAGGCTCCAGGATGAGCAGAGGGATGGAGCAGCTCTGCTGGGAGGAAAGGCTGGGAGAGCTGGGATTGTTCAGCCTGGAGAGGAGCAGCTTTGTGGTGACCCAGTTGTGGCCATCCAGGGCCTGAAGGAGCTACAGGAAACATGGAGAGAGACTCTTTCCAAGGGATGGAGGGACAGGACACAGGGAATGGCTTCCCAGTGCCAGAGGGGAGGGCTGGATGGGATATTGGGCAGGAATTGTTCCCTGGCAGGGGGGGCAGGCCCTGGCACAGGGTGCGCAGAGCAGCTATGGCTGCCCCTGGATCCCTGGCAGTGTCCAAGGCCAGGCTGGACATTGGGGCTTGGAGCAGCCTGGGACAGTGGAAGGTGTCCCTGCCCATGGCAGAGGTGGCACTGGATGGGGGCTAAGTTCCCTTCCAACCCAAACCATTCTGGGTTTCCATGATTATTTCACTTCCCCTTTGCAATTCTTCTGGAAACTTTCTCCAACGGACAAACACAGGAAGACTCAGATTTGGGCTATGAACTGCCTTCCTGCTGCTCAGTAAAGGTGCATTGCAGTGACACTTTAACTTGTGTCCATGGAGACCCAGGTGGAGCAAAGAATGGCACAAGAGAGGGAGTTACTCTTTTCCAGATGCATCCCTCCCTCCTTCCTGGGGCTGGTCTCCCACCTCATCCCAAGGGCTTAATTCCCAGTGCAAAATTCACATCCATGAAGTGATCAGGCCTGAGGTCTCCAACTTCCCCTTTTAAACCTATGGATACTCCCCATCCAAGCCAGCAGATCCAGAGGAAAGCTCTCCAATGCTGCAGAAGGAAGAAACCTTCCTGCACTCCTTGCCACGTGCCAAAAGGTGAACACAGCCCATATGTCCAGACAAGAAAAAGAAAAAATATCCTACCCAAACCAGCTGTGCCTCCATGGGGAGCAGCCTTGGTGCTTTCACGTCGTTTCACGTTTCTCAAGTGGGGTGTAAGGTTAATTACGAAATCCCTGGAACAGCCTTTTGAAGTAGGGGCAGCCAGGCCCAGTCCTTCCTCCTCCTCCAGCTGTCCCATCCCCCAGGCAGGGCAGGTGGGACTGAAGAAAGGACTTTTATGGCTGGAGAAAGAGCAGGAATAGGTGGGAACCCCACCAAAGGGAAGAGGGCTGGCACCATGGGGCCTCCCGGAGGGGACAATGAGAATCTCTGATGATGTCACTGGAGATGTTAGGATCCCCTGGGACCTCAAAAATGTTGAGCAGACCTCAAGCTGAACGGGTGTTTAGCCGGTATTTTGTGTAAGGAAATATTCTGTGTAACTGTGTGTGAGAAAAGAATTTGTTTTTTCTGGGGTTTTCCAGAGTGTCCCTGCAGAAACACCTCTCCTTGAGCACAGAGCAGTGGCTAATACAGGAAAAGGTGCTGGGATTTCAGTTTCCAGCTGCTGAATTCCAGCACCTTCCCAGGCATGCTGCTGGCAGAGCACAGTAATAGGGTGGTTAAACTCACGAGTGTCCCACTGTCCAATATTGGATACAAGGACACATCCACTGGCTATTAAATACTGGCCTCATCTCCTTGGATTGATGTTCCCTCTGTTTTTTCAGTCTTGACAGGTTTATAGCCCTCTGAGGGGCAGAGACCAAACTGTCCCTGATGCAAAATAGAAGGAATCCTGCACAAATGGGGATATTTACTTTATTTGCCTTTTAGCTCATTAACCAGGGCAAACCCCTGGCTCGCTGCCCCTTTGTGAGGCAAAACCAAGTGATTTCCTTGTCAGTGCAGACTTTTGGACCTCCAGGCTCATTCCTCAGGACTTAAGCAATGTTCAAAACACAGCTGCACGTGCCACCATTTCCATCCCCATTCCCAGGTGTGTTCCTGCCACACCCTGGGGACACCAGGAGCCTCTGGTGCCAGTGTGGATGGAGCTCAGTGGGGATGGAGGTAATTACAGAGGAATTTGGGATTTGGGATCTGGACTCTGCTCAGAGGGGCACAGCCAGAGCCTCAGATTCACCAGCATAAGCTGCAGCAGGGGAACCCCCACATTACTGAAATCCAGGCTTTTCAGCACATTCCTTCCCTACCTGCAAAAAAAGGGATAAAAAAAAGGGATGATAAAGCTGAGGGACGTGAAAGGATCCATTCATTAACTGGGCGCAAAGTGATTCACAAAGGGAAAATCATCCACATGCCACCAGTGAGGTGATTTGCTCTGACTGCTATCAGCACTCCAGAATGACATCCCAGCACTCTGATGGATGGCCTCTGGAAAGAACTAGTCCAGTGCTCAGGAGCACCCCAAAAAAAGAGCCAAAATGCTGTGAGGAATTACCAGTAAAGGAAGGGACAGCACTGCGATGCTGCAGCACAAATCTACCACGCCCCTGTGTCTTGGATGCTGGGAGCAGTTTTAGTTTCCCCATCTCGGGAGGGAACAGAGCCGGGAAAGCTTCGGGAAGGATGAAAGAACGGGAATGGCTCCTGTAGGAGGAGCTATTTAAGCCAGATCCCTCCGGTTGCCTGTGACAGGCGCTGCTATAAGAAATTAGAGTTGTAGCAGATGGCACCAACTTCAGCTGGGGACAAGTTCAAGTCGGGCAGGAGAAGGGTGCTGCCCTCAGGACACACATTTCCCCTGCAGAGTCCCCTGGTTTTGGGGATGTAAGGAGTTTTCATGAGTTTAAACGGGTGATGAAGGAGTTATTGAATAAGGAATTCCTTCCAGGGTGCTGATGGCTTCCAAAATGACCCACTTCATAAAATCCCTGAGCAGCAAAGCACCAGGAGCTTCGAGAGCCCCCAGGTGAAATTTCCCTGCATGTTTCCCTTGTTCTTACACCTTTCCCTGGGTTTTTGGGCAGAGTTCAAGACGGGATACCGGGCTCAGGGGATTTGCAACAATCCAGACATACATACATCACACTCTGCTGACACAGGAAATCAAAGAGACCTTCCCTTGTGAAGACGGATTTGATGAGCAAGTGATTTCTGCTTTACATCCTCATTCAAGCTGAGCACCTGATTATGAAGCCCAGGGCTCAGAGACTGAGGGATGGAAAAATTCAGCTTCCCCCAAACCACTCTGTTTCAGAACACCTGTGCTACCAGCTTTCTGAGTAAAACAGCTACACACAGGCTGTCTCGGGATCCAACTGCTGAGCAATACTGGCAGGATAAAAGCCAAGCCAACCAAAATGCTGAATAAGCAGAGAAACCTGTGCCACTTGCAACGTGTTCACAGCTTCTTTTGCCAGCAGAAGAGGGTCCCAGGCTTCTGGGTGATTCACTTTGTGTCATCTGGCTCCACCTCAGCGGTGAGGGTTTCGGAATTACTCACAGCCCCGTGCTAACGGATCAGGTTGTGTGATGCTGTTGAAGTTTACCTCGTAGCTTTGCACCCTTTGAACCCAAAGAGCTGCTGAGCAGATGATTTCAAAATGAGACCTCCACGGTCTTTCTTTCCCCCCAGTTTGAGGCAGGTTTCATTCCAATGAGTCCTTGTTTCAGACACGCTGGTTCGCTCATGGCTGATATCAATTGGGACTCAGCAAAACAATCTCAGTTCTTCACTGGGAAGAGACAAATGGGCTTTAATTATTGATGATGCAGAGCTCTTAACCATCACCCAGGCATCACAAATTCATTTCCAAAATACCAGAGCCTGTCTTTTTTAATTCAACTCATAGAAGGAAGGAAGAGGTTTGGTACAGGCTGCTTGGGGGCCTGGGCATGGTCTGGCAGAGATGGAACAAGGTGGAGTGAGAGGGCTCAAGCATCTAAAAAGTACAACCCTCTTTTGACTCAATAGAGGCTTTTTCCTCCCTTCCCTCAATTTCTTCCCCAGGGAAACCAGAATCTGGCACACAGGAACAAAAGAGAAAAATCCCAAAGCCTTCCTTAAGCCATATATCCAAAACTTGTAAATGAAAAGTTTGGAAGCCAGAGAAAATAGGTTTTTTGTGCCAGATAGGGCTATTTTTAAAGTCCCCAAGAGAATTCCTTTGCCCTTCTCTCATTAAAAAGCTACAGTGGACCCTGCACAGATGTGTTTTTAAAGGTGTGAAGAGTTGCCCAAGAAGTTGGAGGGATCAGGAGACACTGTTGTGAGGACTGTGGTGCCTCAGCCTGGCTGGGATGCAGCTGTAGGGGAAAATACCCACCTTGATCAGTGTAGATGGATTTATGAGGTGACTGCAGTTGCGAGGCCTCTCTCAGCCTGTGCTTTCTCCTGAGCAGAGGCTTGGCTTTTTTTCCCCCACTTCTCAACTCCATGTCCACCTTTGTTTTAGCTGTGATGCCTCCTTGGCCAAACAAATATTTTTATTAATACTCATCAGCAAGAATATAAACAGATACTGAGTTAGAACCACAGGCTCAGCTCTGATTGTTTGACCTTTAGTTTCTATTGACAACAGCAAAGTAAACAATTTCTGTGGAGACTTAATGCTGATTTCTGCCACAAATAAATGGGAACATGAGATGAACAGAGTGAGCTTTAAGTGATTAAACAGGAGCCATTGAAACTGGGAGCTGCTCTGGAAATATTGATACTGGTGGATCAAGGAGTGTCTCTTGCAAAAGGCCACTCTTTGCTCATCTTGTAGGCAGGGACATGTTGGATAAGGATGGATCTGCCCAGTGAATCAGCTGAAGTGGACTTGAGAAGGGTGTCTGCCCTCCTGACCTGTGCTCAGGGTGGGTTTTCAGAGCCAGCAGTTCCCTTGAGGAGCGTGAATGGGGAGAGAAGCTCCTGTGCACAGTTCTGGTGTTCCAAGAAAAGAAGGACATGGAGCTGTGGGAGAAGGTCCAGAGAAGGCACCAAGCTGCTGAGGGGACTGGAGCACCTCCCCTGTGGAGCCAGGCTGGAAGAGCTGAGGCTGTGAGAGGGTTTTGTGGAAACCTCACAGCTCCTTCCAGGGTCTGAAAGGGATACAGGAAAGCTGGAGAGGGATTTCATCAGTAACTGGAGTGGCAGGACAAGGGGGAATGGCTTCCCACTGCCAGAGGGCAGGGTTGGATGGGATATTGGGCAGGAATTGTTCCCTGGAGGGTGGGCAGGCCCTGGCACAGGGTGCCCAGAGCAGCTGTGGCTGCCCCCGGATCCCTGGCAGTGTCCAAGGCCAGGCTGGACTTTGGGGCTTGGAGCAGCCTGGGACAGTGGAATGTGTCCCATGGCAGGGGGAAGGAACTGGATGGTCTCTAAGTTCCCTTCCAACCCAAACTATTCTCTCCACCTGAAATTTTATGATTCAAGCAGAGCAGGGAAGCAAAACCCCAGATCCCATTGCTTTATGGCCGGATAGGAAAACGTTGAAACCTCAAACGCCGAAGTACCTGCAGTGAAAGTAAAATGCAAAAAGCCCTGGTTTTAGCATAGCTGCTGCTCTCAGCAAAGAACAACAGGCACGTTGAATGCTGTCCAGCCTGTGCTGGGGATGGCTGGTGCAGCAGACAGCCCAAGGCCTGCAGTAGTCGCAGGGTTACGGTAGCCCCATGTGCCACGCTGACCTTTCGGGAGCTGCAAACCCGCCCTCCGTCCCATCCCTCCCCCACAGCCTGGGACAGCTGTAAACATCCCCATCATAAAGACACAATTGTAAGACCCTATTTACTTGCCATTAGGAAATAGGGCTGGCACGGGCTTGGGTTGCCCGAGGGGCTGGGCGGGCAGAGCCCGTCCGTGCCCTCCTGCCACGACCCGGCCCGGGACCACTGCATGCAACAAACGCCTCTGGCCTGTCCCTGTGCCCCTCCGAGCTCAGCCTGGCGCCAGCATCCCTGGGACGAATGAAAACAACAACCCAATTCCCTCCTCGCCTCTCACCAGCTCTTCCCATCCCTGCTGCTCCCCCGGGTGCAGGAGCCGAGGGTGGGGAGGGGGCAGGAAGTTGCTGACGCGTGTGGTTGGATTTGGGTTTGAACGCCGTCCAGAAAGGAGCACCAAATATTAGTAAACAGATCAGGAAACATTTCCGTGTCTGGCAATAACTCCGCTTTTCCATGGCAGCCATCTCCAGTGGTTTTTCCACCAGGGGAAAAAGACCCCACTTGGTTGCTTTGCTCCAACTGGAGCAACTCAGCTCCTGGACCTCCCTTCAGATCCTGCCCTTCAAACCCAGGTGCTCTGAGCAGGATTCTGATTTGGGCATGGGTCCGAGTCCTGCAGAGCAAAGGGTGCACGTTCCCAGACATCCCAGGGGATTACAGAATCCTGCAGCCACGTCCAGCATCTCTGCCGCCATCCAGGCTGAAAAGGAAAGGATCAAGATGCTTGGCCTATATTGCTTTGGAAAAGAAGATTATGAAGCCGTTTCCTTGCCCTGTGTTGAAGAGGGAATTACTGTGTTCTGATGGGCTCCTCGGGACAGGGACAAAAGGCCTGTCAAGTCCTGCTGCTTCAAGCTGCAGTCAGTCCCGTTAGGAAAACGACACAGGAATGAATCAAGCACTGCACGAAATCCTAACTTTACCATTTCTCAGCATCCTGGGATGAACCCGAGCTGCTCCTCCTGCAACATGAGAGGGAAACGTAACAGTCCCTGATTCCAGAGGACTGAATTTCCCCAAACCCGTGTTTTGTGCTCTTCACCGTGACTTCCACTCAACGGGTTCAAATGTAGGGGCTTGGATAAAAAGCACATGGTCAGGGGCTGGTTTTGCAGAGGAGACCACATTTTTGGGCACAGCACTTCCCACTGCAGGTGTTGAGGGATGTTGATGTGGGATGGAGGTGCCACCAGCATGAAGAAGAGGAACTGAGAGCATGAGGACCAGAAGTGAGGCTTGTAAGGGGAAAATCATTTCAAATGAGATAATCGTGATCCACAGCCAACAAGCAACCCTAAAAGCAAAGGAGAAAAAAGGAACAGAATTTGCCTTTTTTCATGTTGAACTTCATGAGATGGTGTGAGAAACCATCTGATCTAACACCTCGTGTGACCAAGTCACTGTGGCTGCATGAATCATCCCACGCAGACACCTGGTGATGCTGAAGGTGACACTGTGACACCCACAGTTTGCCACTTATTTTGCCACTGGTTGTTTTCACTGATGCCATCAGTGCTGCCTGCAATAACTAACAAATGGCACGTCCATTTGGGAACCAGGGTCTCCAGGGAGGTGCCACCACACCTTGTGCTCTCACCATTTCAGTCTCCTTCCTACACCTTTCTCCTGCTTTTTCTGGTTTGCAAAGATAAGGGGAAACAGCCTCAAGCTGTGCCAGGGGAGGCTCAGCTTGGACAGCAGCAGGAATTTCTGCATGGAAAGGGTGCTCAGGCCTTGGCAGGGGCTGCCCAGGGAGGTTTGCAGTGCCCATGGCTGGAGGTGTCCAAGGAAGGGCTGGAGGTGGCACTCAGTGCTCTGGGCTGGGGACAAGGTGGGCATTGGGCACAGCTGGGACTCCATGGGCTGGGAGGGATTTTCCAGCCTCAGGGATTCTGTGATTGTGTGAGCTCCTCAGTGTGTCTGGAGCTCACATCTCACTGGGTGAGCAGCCTGTCACTGTCCCCAAAACCCCTGCAGGCACTGGGCACTGCAACAGGCTCAGCCTGGCTGTTACTCCATCTCCTCAAGGCTTGGGAAAGACACTTCTTCCCAAAGTTGTTCCTTCCCTGGCCACTGTGAGGGAGCTGCCCTGGCTGTTTACAGCCCTTTGATCTGGGAAGTCACAGCCTGGAGCTGCCTGCCTTCCCTCTTCTCCCCTCTCCTGGCCTGCTCAGCTGGACTTGTGTGGCCCTCAGTGCTCTAGGCTGGGGACAAGGTGGGCATCGGGCACAGCTGGGACTCCATGGGCTGGGAAGGATTTTCCAGCCTCGGGGGATCCTGGGATTCTCTAAACACCGACTGAAAGCATCCCCAGGGAATTCCCCACGCAGCCTCCCGGCACAGCTGGGAAGTTAATGCCGGATTTCAGGGGCTTTGCTGGGAATGGGCTGGAGCTCAGTCGCGTGCTCAGCTCCTGCAGGGCTCATCTCCAGCCCTCCCTGGCCCGGGGAAAGCACTGAACGTGCCGGGGCATTCTAACGAGGTTTCCAAATGGTTCCTACCCCTGTGCTCCCAGGCCAGGCTTCCACGGAGCAAACAGAGCTGTGCCGAGGCGTGGATGGAGCCGGAATCCTTTCCTAGCCATGGCCAACTGGGAATAAGAGTTACTTCTTTATAGCAGATGTGTAGCTCAAAGTTCACCATCAGGGCACTCACATCGAGAGCACAGCGTGTATTGTACTGCAAGAAGGCTCAGCTCAGCCCTTCAAAAGGCTCTGGAACAACTAATTTCATTATTCAAAGAATAAAGTGAGGCAGAGGGAGCCGAAGTTAACCCTCTGGTCACTCCCTGGAAGCAGGGATTTCTTTAGCACCCTGTGCTCACAGATGCAGGCAGAAAATCTGCCTCACGGTGTCCCAGCTCTGTTTTTCTTACTAGTTTAGGAGCTGGATATCTTATTCCTCTCCAAATGACTACCTGGACCCAGGCCAGGCTGAGCACCCCCACATGAAGCCCTCTGTGTGTACACTGCATCAGCAAATATGGCTCAGGATTTTCAGCTCCACTTGTGACCTTCAGGGAAAATCAGAAGCAAAAAATATATATATATATTTTTAATTATCCATACAAAAAAAGATTGTTCTCCTACTGACCAAATTTAAAAAATAATACTTTCCGACAAGAAGAAGACAAGTCCCACAAGAGAAATTCGCCTATTTTTAGGAAGATTTGAGCAAAGAAAAATACACTCCTCCAAATCATGTCCCCTTCTTGGCCAAGGCTCACTTGACCGTGTGGCTGCGGGATGAACTGTTCCTGAAATTCTCCCTGCCCAACCAAATTCCTCTCTCTGGGGCTGAGCTGATCGCTCAGCATCAATCCTACCTGTGAGTTAAGTTCTAAGGGAAAAGCCCAGGACTCTCAAAGAAAATCCACCCCGGAGCAGCAGGTTGATAAAGGGTCAGTCAAGGACCAGGACCGTGTGCCAATGGATCCCTTTAATTTGCTGTTTCACTTCCCATTCCCAGCACAAGGTGCAGGGAGTGGAATTAAGATGAGCTCTTTTATCTGGAGAAACAGCCAGGAACCATCTCCAGCCGCATTTGGGGCAGACACTCCAGTTTTCTCCCCAACCCAGAGCTGCTCAAAAATCCTTTGGCAAGCGCCAGGGGACCGGCTGGAGCTGTGATATGTGACGGGGATTATTTACACTTGCTCCCGTCCTGCTGTGCTTGCAGCTTGCATTCCCAAGCCGGCCCCCAGGACTGCCTTTTAAATCAAAGGAAAGTGGGATTTGCACTACACAGGTGCGCTGAGTGAGGCAGCAAAACCCCAAATGACCGGGACGCAGGGTGCTGATGATCCAGGGTTTGGACCCGACTCGCTCCAGCTCTCCCTGTACAGAACAACAGCCCGTGGATATTGCAACAACACATCTGTGAGCAGTTCGAGAACAAAAATCCCTTTGTCCCGGCGTGTTCCCGAGGCTCCATCCCTCCCGTGCTGCGAACGGGAGCGGCGGCCGTGCCTCGCTAAGCTGCGAGATGCTGAGCTGGGATTTTCTGCGCTCGGAAGAAGGTGGCGAGGGAGAGTGGCTGATCCCCTCCTCTGCTGCCAGCTCATCCCCTTTCCCTGCGCTCTGGGCAAGGCAAGCAGCTGCCGGGACAGTGGCTGACCTATATTCCGGCGCTGACTGCCCACCACGTTATATATATATAATTTTTAAA
>VXBB01003807.1:11877-26277 GCA_013399915.1 Illadopsis cleaveri | reverse complement strand
ATTATAGATAATATATATATATATACATAAAATTTTTTAAAAAATTTTTTCCCCTCCAGTCTGGGCTGAAAAAGGATGCTCAAACCCTCGCACGGTGCCAGCATCGCTGCAATGTCCCGAGAGGAGCTCGCAGCTTTGCTCCGTGCGCGATGGCCCCGCAGGGGAGATGCGAGCGGAGATAGCGCTGAGAAAGGAAGGATGTCCCGGGCCCGGCACAGGTGAGGGAGGAGGTGCCGCCGGGCTCGGCTGGAACCCTGTGCACAGCAGATAATGTCACGCCGAGCTGCGGGTGACCGCAGCGGCCCCGTGACCGGCTCGGCGGTCGGGTGGCAGGGGCACAGCGGAACGGGCTCGTTTTCCCACAGCGGCGCTCGGATGGGGCGAGCCCGGGCTCTGCTCGCCCATTAAATCTCCTTCCCCAGATGTTGGGAGGAGTGGGGGACGAGGGTCACAGCCACACGCACACCTGGCTGGGTTTCCCCGTGGTGACTCTCAGCTGTTGTGGGATGAAAATTGGGAAATGACGGGAATCACGAGGCTTTTTTCCAAGGGTCTCCACGGGTTTTATCACCACAGCCTCCAAGGTGACAGCAACCTGCCCTGCACGCCCTTTACCCAACACACAATCTCTCCACCGGCGTTGAGCCATAACTCTCTGCCTGTTTCCATTTATTTACCTCCAGGGGAGAAATTTTGCTCGGCTCTTCTTGAAAAGAAAGCCAGTCACTCTCCCTCCTCCTCCTCCTCCTCCTGGGCAAAGGGACTGTTCCGTGCCCCGTGGGGCTGCATCTGCCACAGCCGTGCCGATGTCAGCCTCGGCTGCTCCCGGAGGTGCCACCTGAATGCGGGCATTAGGCACAAATCCCAAGCAGGCTGCCAGGGAGGCGCTGCGCTGAGCCGGGCACAGCGGCAGCAGAAGGCTCCGGGATTTCAGGGCTTCAGCTCTGCCACACAAAGCGGCTTAGGCACGGCACAGCTGAGCCAGAGGCTGGATTAGAGGCAAAACCGGCTCTGGCTGCGGGGAAATCTCTGCACAGGGGCTCAAGGTGTTCGCTGGGCAGCTCAGAGAGAGCCCTGGGAGCACCTGGTTCCAGCACAGCCTCCTCGTGGCCTGTCACCAGCCCCGTGGAGTTGGTCACTCTGGAATTTGCAGCCGAGCAAACGCTGCCCTCGCCCAGGCAGCCCTTGGTGCCAGGCTGGGGCTGGTGACCCAGACAGGACTGCACGGTGTGGGGGGAACAGGGTCAGGTTCCTCTTCGTTTGCATTGACTCAAGGAGGAAACTCCTCTGCCAGTGTCACACCTCACACTGGTGCCACTGCAGCAGCAGAGAGCTTTGCTCTGGGTCTGGGGCTGTACCCAGCACAACACTGCCCCTGCACCAAGAGGAAATGTGGTCACAGGGGTGCTTTCAGCTGGGCAGCACCTCCCACCTGCAGCTGCCTTTTAAAAATAATTAAAAAAAAAAAAAATCCCCAAGTCTCCAAAACTAAATTAATCTCTTAATTTATTTATTTCCACATGCTTGCGCAAAACCACAGCCCAAGCCTCTGGAGACAGAAGAGACTTGTCTGGTTGATTTCCTGGGATTTTCCCTGGATGGACTTTTGATTAACTGAGAGATCCATCCATTGCAGCCTTGTTCCCATACTCCCTGATCCCACTGTAAGAACAGTGGCTGCTCAGGGTGCCACGGGCCGGCCCTGCCAAGGGGATGTTCCCTGGGTGGAAGTTACCACAGCTGGGAGCTGAAAGGCTTTGAGAACCCATGGCCCTGGCTTCCCTTGTGATGAGGAAGACAAGAACATCGTGGTCTGGGAGCACTTCAGGCAGTGGCTGAGCTCGTGGCACAGCTGAGAGCAGACACAGCCATCCCCCTTGTCTGGGAAGAAGGAGAGAGCGGCTGGAATGGACGATCTGCCAGTTCATCGAAAATCAGGGAAAATCCCAGGAAATCAACCAGACAAGTCTCTTCTGTTGCCACCCCTCTGGATACAGTGGCCTCTTTGAAACACCACCCTGTCACCCGCCTTGTGTGGGAATTCCACATTTCCCAGCTCCCAGCGTTCCCGCTGCCCAAAGCACATCCACAGGAACACATCCAACAGCTTTTCCTCTCCATCTTAAAAAAACCCCAAGCAGTTTTTACCTAAATCATCTCAATCTGGAGGGATGCTGCAGAACAGAGGCATTTGGTAGACTGGCATGATATTTTCAGGAGGAATTTCTGCATGGAAAGGGTGCTCAGGCCTTGGCAGGGGCTGCCCAGGGAGGTTTGCAGTGCCCATGGCTGGAGGTGTCCAAGGAAGGGCTGGAGGTGGCACTCAGTGCTCTGGGCTGGGGACAAGGTGGGGATCAGGCACGGCTGGGACTCCATGGGCTGGGAGGGATTTTCCAGCCTCAGTGATCCTGGGATATGAGGGAGGAGCAAATTGAGACTCACTGGGATTCGAAAAAGCTCCAAATTGAAAATGTCATGACTCAAAAAACATCTCTGAATTTGTGATTTGGGTACTTTGAGGCATCAGGGTGACCAAAGCTGAGAGACTGCTGAAAGGACAGAGTCAGAGACATCTCCACTGGGCTGTCACTCCTGGCATCAGAAGCTGCTGCTGCTACAAAGACCCTGAAAGAGCTTAACAGCTCTTCAGAGAACCACCATTGGAGAGGAAAAACAGTGTTGAGCCAAAGATGCTTCACATCCAGTTTTCTGCCTGCATTTAAAATCAACAAGCCTTAAATTCTTAGTGTCACCTAAAATACTCCACTAGAAATGGCCAAAGGCAGCAGTAAATCACAGCGGTCAGGTGCTGTGATACAGGATGTCAGGTTTGGGTGAAATGCAGGGGTAAAATAAGAAAAACAGAGGCTGAACTGTACTCCTCTAATTGTTTAAATTCTGTCTGCTAAATTTTGTTATTTTTAGTGCTGTGGTAGAGAGGTACTAGACTTGTGATACATGACTGAAGAGGAAGGGCACATTAAAATCCAATGTAAAATAAATAAATTATTTCTTGGTAATTTCTGAGCACATCCAGTGCTATCCTCCTGCCATGGGCAGGGACACCTTCCACTCTCCCAGGATGCTCCAAGCCCCAAAGTCCAGCCTGGCCTTGGACACTGCCAGGGATCCAGGGGCAGCCACAGCTGCTCTGGGCCCCCTGTGCCAGGGCCTGCCCACCCTGCCAGGGAACAATTCCTGCCCAATATCCCATCCAGCCCTGCCCTCTGGCAATGGGGAGCCATCCCCTGTGTCCTGTCACTACAGGGAGTAAGTAAGGAGTTTCCAAGGAACAAACTCTGCAGCTTCATGGATTTTTGTGCTGCTTCAAGTCAGGCTCCTCTCCTTGACATAATTTTCATGGGCTGTAGAAGTATCAGGAGACCTGGCAAGAGTGCTGGAGCTTTGTGCCTCTGCCTAGAGCCAGGGAAAGTCTTATTTCAATCAAAGTAACCACTCTCAGCACAGATCTTGGAAAATTCAATTTAATTCCATCCCAATAATTATTCCACAGCACACTGATACATCTTCCTTTATTTGTTTTTTGCAAGGCTATGCTGATGTTAAACTCAAGTTCAATCTGTCGCAGCAAAATTCATAACAAATCTAGAGGAGGTTTAGCAGGCTGACTTTGAAATTGCTGTAAATGAGGCTTCACAGCCCCTGCAAGGCTCATGGCAGACTCTATGCAGCCATCAAAGTTGGAGCGAGTGAATCCATCACCCCCACAGATCAGGAGAGGCTGAGTGTGAAGAATCATCTGTCCTGGACAATTGGGCACAGCTCTTGTAACCTGAAAATGAAAAAACATAAAGGGAGTGGGAAGAGAAAAGTCTTTTATTTACCTGAATTTCACACCAGAAAGGTCTGTGTTCCTGAGAAGCAAATCACAGAAGCACAGAATTGATTGGGTTGGAATGGACCTTCAAGCTCATCCTGTTCCACCCCCTGCCATGGGCAGGGACACCTTCCACTGTTCCAGGCTGCTCCAAGCCCTGTCCAGCCTGGCTGCCCACTCCAAAAGGCAGATCCAAACATTAACCGTTAAAGTATAATAGTAAAATACTTATTTCTGTGAGCTGAATAATTAGAGTAAAACTTTATTGTGTGGAAATTTAGAGACTTTACAGCCTGCTCTGTTTTATTCTCAGCCTGTCTCAGCAGATAGGACTTGTGTAGATCTCTGAGCCTGGTGCAGAGATCTAAAAAGGTGTGACGGTGATCTCACATCAGCAAAGCGGGGCTTGCAAAATCCCAGATGGGTTCAACACAGGAAAGGGAACCCCCTGTCTCTGGGATCACAGAATCCTGGGATAACTGAGGCTGGAAAATCCTTCCCAGCCCATGGAGTCCAGCTGTGCCCAATACCCACCTTGTCCCCAGCCCAGAGCACTGAGTGCCACCTCCAGCCCTTCCTTGGACACCCCCAGCCATGGGCACTGCAAACCTCCCTGGGCAGCCCCTGCCAAGGCCTGAGCACCCTTTCCATGCCCAAATTCCTGCTGCTGTCCAACCTGCTAAAGCATGATACAGGGAGTATCCAATTTCTTTTGATCATTTCTTGGATTTCCACCCAGTAAACCATTACTGTATCCCCTCGTGGGACTGTCAGCTTTCCAAGGAATCTTGCTAAATCCAGGGGATTTTTCCACTGATCCAAATGTACCCTCAGCTGGCCACTGCTGAGCCAGCCATTCTCTGCCACTGCCAAGTGTGGATGAGCTGCAAAGCACCCACATTTATGTTGCTGGCTGTGTTTTCTGCCACTGGGTGTTAGCATCTCTTCAAAGGAGGAAATTAGCTGAAATAACCAGTTATTACCTTACCCTTTATTCAGCATAACAGAGGAATCTATCCAAGTATGGCAAACCCAGACAGAGATTCTCCCTCACACCAGTTTTAAGTCAGTACTTACCTTATTCCTGAATTTTTCTTACAGATTGAGCTGAGTACAAACAATGCAGAAAGACTGAGCAGAAAAAGGCTTTTCTGAGCGTTCTTTCTTCGTAGCTACCCAGTGTTTATTTGATGCTGGCTGTACCAAACAGCTCCCACCCCTCCTGGTATTTGGTCAAAGGTTGGACTTGATGATCTTGGAGGTGTTTTCCAGCCTCAGCAATTCCATATAAAGTGACTCTGGTGGGTTGGGAAGCTGTTGGCTCTGAATGCTAATGGTGCCTTCACCATAATTAGAGCAAGGGGATCCAGAACTGCAGCTGTGCTGCTAAGTAGTGTCAGTAGAATTTTGGAAGTCCTAATCCCTCATCTGCCACGGATAATTGTAATGTCTGCATTTTAATCCCAGGATTGTGTTTGGCCATGTGAAGGATGTTACAGCCAGATTTAATTAACAAGTAGGATAAATCCCATCTAAAAGAGTCAGGGGAAAGATGCACCCATCTTGTCAGTACCCCTGGCCTCTGTGGCAACAGCTTATTATAACTGAAAGTAAAGAGAGCTTTAAGAGAAAGAGGGAGCTCTGCCCCAGATATTTCATTCAGGCAGTGATTATTTTATAGGGTGGCATTAGAGATCTCTTTATTGAGATAACGGGTTTGACCTACACGGACTTATTTGCAACCTAAGACACATTGACATTCATCCACCAAATTACAGACTGGTGGTAATTCCTCCTGTGGCAGCAGCAGCTGCTGGAGTCAGAGCCCTGTTTGGCAGCAACAACAGAAGCAGGAGCTGGATGGAGTTTGGGAACCCTTTCCAGAGCTGGAACTCTTCTCCCTCCTCCCACCCACAGCTCTCGTGAGCACCAGCAGCTCTCAGCAGGTAAGGCAAGAGAAAAGACCAGATGTCACAACCAGGGAACCTTAACAGTGACACCTGTTTTTCCCAAAAAACCCCCCTGAACTGATGAAGAGGAACTTAGACAACACACCACAATTCTGATAAGTTTTATATAAATATTAATACCCATGCTAAGGTTGCTTTTGCAATCCACCAATACTTTGCTTGCAGAAAAATAAACTTTGTGCTAACGAGACCAGGTTCTTAAATTGGATGCAGATCAAGGGGTATGAGCAGACTCCACAACAGCTATCCACAGCAACTTCAAAAAAGGAAAAAATTTTAGGGGATTGCTTTAGAAGTAAATATTTTGCATCAACCTCCACATTCAAATTCACCAATGTAATTCAACTTGAGAGGCTTTGGATAAACATGGATATACACTCCAATACTTCAGGAAATCGCCAAAAATTTCCTTGGATTTTTAAAAGAAGACAGCAAAATATACACATTTTGCTATTATTACCCTTCGGTAGTTTACTTTAAAATACTTTTCACATAACATTCTGTTAAACTGAGCTGGGCCAAATCAAATAATAACAATTAGTGTGTCTGTACTTCTGCTCTTCTGTGGTAGGGTGGGAATTTTGCTAATAACACCACATATTTTTGCATGCAGAGAGATGCATTGAGTCATGATTTTTAAATACCAGTGAAAATCCCACCGAATTACGTGGGATTTACTTCCTTCCTGTACACTACTCCTACCCCTGTTTAGCAAGAGAGCTGCATAACTCACCACTGAGCCAGGCCCAAACGTGTTTTAAAAATGGCCAAAAATGACCTGGCTTTTGCTGGCCATGCTGCTCATCGTGATGCCTTAAGTTTGAACTTTCATGTATTTCAGACTCTGTGCTGCCCAGGGGTGCAGTTCTGAGCCTCATATTAAATGTTAGTCAGCTCTCTGCACAGAGCAGGGAGAGAAAACAAATCCTTTTCCTGCTGGAGACCAAGGATAACTTTCAGCCCAACAGCACAAACAATAGTGGACTGAAGGGAGGAACAAGAAGGATGGGACCTCACAACCTGCAGCTGTAATTGGACAATTAAACCCCAATATGTAAATGGAACAAAACTTATAAAAGTGTGAGACCTCATGACCCGTCAGCCATTTTGTGACCATTTTAAGTCCACCTTGGGTGTAGCCCAGGTCAGGCTCTTGTCCTGCCCAAGGTGGATCCTGGAGGCCTTTCAATAAATATCTACTTTACTCTCTAGCTCTGTCCAGTCTCTCTTTCAGGTCAGCCTTCCTAAGGCATCAATGGCTACGTGGCAGAATATGTCATGGATACTGAGCAACCATCCCCTTTCCTCTTGCTCCCTGAGGATGGAAAATGCAGCCCCAGCAGGCCGTCCCAGCTGACTGGTCCTACCAGGGAGTACCTGGGAGTATCTCCATCTCTGGCACTTGATGCTGCTTGGTTTAGGCAGGGAGGGCACAATCTTCTGCAGGTGGCTGAGGATGACCTGCTGCACCTCTGCAGGGTCTGAGTCCAGGTGCTGGCTTCCAAAGCTCACAGTCGTGTGCACCACCACTGAGGGCCCAGCTTCAGGAGACTCTGAAAGAAAGAAAGAAAGAGGTGCTTTTGAAGGACTGCTCGTTCATACCGCCTTCCCCACGTGCTGACAACTGTGCCTTTGGCCTAGGAGTCAGTAAGAACAAAAATATCTCTGGTGCCACCCTGTTCTTCCAGATGGGACAAAAGCACAAGGAATAACAACACAAGTTGTTCACAACAAGAACACAAGTCAAGGAGGACAATCTCTACAACAACCTGGCCTTGGACACTGCCAGAGATCCAGGGGCAGCCACAGCTTCTCTGGGCAACCTGTGCCAGGGCCTCACCAGCCTCATTGTAAAAAAAATTGGGCTTTTAATTTCATTTAAATCAACCCTCCCTCAGTTTAAAACCATCACCCTATCACAAATGTTCTCATCTTTTGAGCATGAAATCATAGCTCAAGTGCTGACGTTGATCCCAGCAGACTTGGAAAGGGCCAGGCTTTGTTGCATTTGGGGCTGGCTGCAGGTTCTCTGCAGCAGGTGACTCCTGTCTTTACAGATGTGGCCTAACAACCTGCAGCCAGAGAATCTGCCTGGATTAGGGGATTTTTGGGCTCAGGGACTTCCCTGTGCCAAGGCAGGATGAGGATCCAACCGATCCTTGTGTGAGTCATTCCCGCTCCGATGAGCAGGATGGAGCAAGACCATGACATGGGTTATTCCTCATTTCAGCTGAGCTGGCTGTTCAATTAAGTGATTCCTTCTCCCTCCCTTACCCAGCAACTCCCTCCTTTGGAAGCAGAAAGCCTCTCCTGGTTAGAGCTTTGCTTGTACCAGATCATTCTTAGAAGATTTTACTTTCAGCAAACAAGTGTTTTCTGACCAAGGAATCCAAAGAAGAGGCAGTTGAACACTTTCTGACCTTCTGGCTGTTGAGCACCAAGCTTGATAAACTCCTTATCTCTGCTCTGCCAGTGAAGAAATCTCCAGCTCCTCAAGCCAGAGATCCCCTCTGGGAAGATGACACATTCCAGCTTTCCAAAGGCAACCAAAATGTCTTTCTCTGGTCAGCTCCCTGTCCGGGTCTGATCACTTCAGAGGTGCAGCAGTACCAAATCTGCAAGTGTGAAAGCCACAGTTTCAAATTCCTGTGGAAGGAACCCTTCTCTGAGTCTCCTGCTTGGGTGGGCCAGCTCAGCCAACCCTTGCTCTTGACAACTGTGAAAACGTGGCAAAAAAGGCAGGAAGATGTTTCCTGGTTCCACAGCTACCACAGGGCATATCTCTGAGGGCATCAGAAATGCTGCTCAGGCTTTCCTTCCCCTTTTTGGGGCAGAAACCAGGTATCCTGATGTCTCCCCACAGACACTGTGAGGGACAGAAGACCAAGAAGACCAAAAAGCCCTTCCTGTGTGACAAGAGCACCCCTGGGACAGGACCCTGGGTGATGGAAAACTGAATCTTGACCTAGAACCTGGGAATGAGGGGAAAGGTTTCTGGATTGTGAGCAGAAGGCGAGAGCCATCAGCCTCTGAACATTTTGGGACTGTCTCCACACTCGTCATCAATTCCCAGCTGGAGGAATCATCCAGGCTGCGCAGGAAAAGGGAAGGAGAGACTGCTGACAGCGAGAATTCATACAGGGTTAAGCCTGTTGGGAGTATTATCTTCCAGAAAAAGGATGGGGCTAATAAAAGGTGCCCTGGAGAAGAGCACAGAGAACAGAGCCCAGGGCCACTGCCCCAGCACAGCAGGCCAAGGACATCTGGTGTCAGGAAGGTGGCTCTGAGCTTTGAGTAACACATCTAGTGCAGAACTGTCCTGGTCCAGCTGCTGTCACTGTCACAGAGGGATGAAAAGGCTCGTGGGTAAATTCCTCCAGGCAGTGACAACATGAGCAGTCTGTGGTGCCAGGTCCTTCCACAGGATCTCCTGCCCTGGCAAGTTCTCAGATGGTACTCAGGGTGTAAAGTCAGCTCCTGTGGTGGCCACATCCTCCCTACCATCAGTCTCAGGGAAGGAGTGAGACAGAGAAATTACAATGACACAAAACATACAAAATTGTGATTACAACAATGAAACAAGACATTATGTTTTTGGAGAAAGCTCACATCTGCCCACCAAAATATTCTTCCTGGCAAAACACAAAATCTACTTTGCTGTGGTGAATCTATGCCAAGGTCAGGGTTCAGAGTCCCTAAACTGAAAAAGAATTTTAGAGATGAGATGTGATCCCTGGGCCTGAAGTTCCCTGAGCAGAGAGAACACCACCAGAGCATGAAAGCCATAGAATCCCTTTGGGAAATGGTCAGCATGGTGTCTATCATGTTCTGGGAGTGTGACAGGTTAGAAAAGAACTGTGGAAAAGGAGGAACTGGCAGGTTAAATGAATCTCAAGGTGCCAGGATGGGGACAGAGCACAGTGCTCTTGGCACTATATTAATGGGGTACCCTAAGAAGGACCCACCTGCTCTTCACCTCCCTGAGGAGACTTGGCCAAGACAGGGAGAAGCAGCCATAGCTCTTACTATCCCCAGGAAGGCAAAAGGTAACTGGATTTGCCCAAACAACAATATTCTAGGAGAGAAAATCATGTCTGAGGGCCATTGTGGAGCACATCTGTGGCTCACAGACTCTGCAGAGGCCATAAACCCATAAACTGACCCTCAGGAGAGGGAGATCTACTTTCATAAAGGCATAAAAGTAAGCAGCCACAACCTGCAGTTCCATTTGCAAGCTCCACAGATGCATCCACAAAACATCCAGAGAGGATGAAAGATTTTTACTGGTTCAGCTGTGCTAACATTAAAACTTGTTGGGCAGCAAATGCAGACAGAGCATGAAGAATTTCCTGTCTTCGCTGAGGGGCCACGCTTAGATTCACTTCCCAGTTCATTTATTGGTGTGTTCAGTAAATCCTCACCAGAACATTGTCTGCCTCAGGGCCACAGAACTTTGGGAGGGAGGGAGGGAGGAACCTCTGGAGGTCTCTAGTACAATCTCCTGCTCAAAAGTGGGGCCAGCTTCAAAGGCAGATCGTTTTCTATGATTGCTGGAGTGCTCAGGGATCATCCAAGGGTTACAACCTGGCCTCCAGCAGAAAACTGTCCATGGATGTGATAGGCACACATCTCCCACAGGAATGTTCTCCTCATTTTAGGGGAACAGCCTCGAGTATTTTTCTCACATTGCTACCCAAAACCTGCAGCCACAACAGATCACAAGATGTGGTTGTTTCCTGACCCTCAGGAATCTGTAAGCTTCCTGGGGAGATGTGCTTTGCCACCTGAACCCCATTCTGGTCCTGGGTAGCAGGAGGGGAAGGGAAAGGGCTTTTGCCACACCAAACCAACCCTGGAAGAAGGAAATGCTGCTGGGTCAACATGGAGGGCAGCAGAGAAGCTGGACACCTCTGGACAGGCTGGAACTGCATCCCTGCTCCCTGGGAGGCATCACACACTGACAAAAGAGAAGTCAATGTGCAGGCCTCATAAACCCTACCTAAAAGTTTAAAAAAGACCAGTGATCAACTTTACTACACCCAGAAAGCAACCGAGTTGGAGGTTCACTTTCAAAATGCCATGCTGCTGTTTGGAAGGAGGGCCAGCGAGCTTCCCCAGTTATCCTCAGAAATTCCCGTGGTTCCTAAGGTCCCACATTCTCCCTGGAATAAAATCTACTGTCTGACACAGCACATTTGGGAAGAGTCATGGAAAGAATGGCAGTAACTTTTTTATATTCAGAAACCCAGCATTTCATTAGCCTTAGACAGTTTCTGATTATTTTTCTAAAAGGCAGGCAGGGCTGGCAGAGGATTACAACACAACTGCGTAACGAGACAAAAACATATAGTTCTTTAACTCTTTCATCTTCCTAAAAATTCTTATTTCAGGAAGGAAAGGTACCTCTATTTCAAGATTTCAAAAGAGGATACTCAGGAATTATACAATGCTAAAAACCTGTAAGGCAGATCTTGCCTTTAAATTACATAACCACGCAATCCTGGAGCAAAAGAAAGGAACCACTTCCCCTTTTATGTGTCATCTATCTTTAGTCCTCCTGGAATGTAGAGAGATGCAAAGACTGCGGTATTCCAGAAATAATTTATGCTGGAGAATTCCCACTGTCCCCCCGACCTGGTATAAATATGGATGGGGTGTTTGAGGCAGCCAATCCCACAGAAGTGTTTAATATTCATGCACACCACACGGGGAATTCAGCACACGCTTCCTTCTCGTGGGCTCTTCCTTACGTAACATCACCTCTGCAGGCAGGGATGACAGCAGCTGGGATCCTCAGCTGATGGAAAAAGCCTTCCCTCCTGGAGGCTCCTGAGCACACCAGGAACTGGTGGCATCAGAGAAGCTGCTTTATCAAACCCACCCTGCTGTGTGGTTACAGCGACAAGGCCGGTTTGTGTCCCACAATGTGAAACGCCCATGAGCTGCATGTCTCTGCTTCACTGACTCCAGGCAGGGACTGTCACATCTCAGACAAGTGACAAGGAGACTCTGGGCCTCCACAGCAAGGGCCAGCCTTGGCTTTCTGCCCTTTGAGGGCTGGGCTACCCGCTCTGGGGAGATGTTACACATGTGAGGCCCTCAGCAGAAAGCTCACAGGATCACAAAATCATAAAATGGATTGAGGATCATCCAATTCCAAACCTCCTGCAGGGGAGGAATATAACTATCAGCTACAGTTATTTCTCTGGATCTCTCTTGCTCAAGGCTGTTTATTAAAAAGCTACTATTTGAGGTGGCAGTGAGGGTGAGGTAAGCCTCCATTAACTGTGGATACATCAGGTGAAGAAACAACTGGAGAAAGTGATGGCTTTTTTTGGGAATGATGACTGCCCTGGAAGATCTCAGCTGTCTCACCCAGCAATTCTGCTTTCTCTGAATGTTTACTTTTTGGTTGTCACCATCCTCTTCTTCAGATGAGTCCAAATAATCAAGGCTGAAGAATGAAAGAATGGGAAGACTGATGAGTGGAGTGGAGTCAAAAGGGACAGTGAGGTGCTCCTGTGCCTCCCACTGAAATGTTCTGGAGGGCACTCGGAAGCACAGGAAGAAAAATGCAGGTGCAAAACACTTGCATATGTGCTGAAACAAGCATAAAGGAACTTTTTATTCTTGTGTTTTGGTTGCAGGACTTCACATGTAAATAAATTTCACATTCAGCCTCCCTTGCCTGTGCTGTCTAAAGTCTGTCTCCTAGGAGGAGACACACACAATTTGTTCTTCTTGGAAAAATTTGCTCATATAAACAGAACTCTCCCCCAGTTCAAGGGAAATTTCAGTGAGAAAGGTATGTGTCAACACTGATGTTCTGGTACTTTCTACGTATTTGTTAACAATGTGCCCCAAATAATGTGCTTTGTACTTGGTTCAGTTGCATCTGGAGGCAGCCAAGCTGTTGAATAATTCCATCAGTTCATATTTGTTGTTCTTGGTGCAGGGGCTTTGAGACCACATGTGCAGAGAGGTGGGGAAGCACGGGTGACTTCTTCCTTGACACTGGTAAGGATAATATCAGTAGGTCCTATTAACTATCAGGTATTTTTTGTTGAACACAACGATGGCAACAGAATCTCAGATGCAAGAAAATCTCCAGCTGAACCCTGTCAGTAACAAGGAGACAATGCCAGAGAAAAAAGATCACTCTGTATTTGGCTTTGCTTGTGCTCTTTTTTCACATATTCACTGTAAGTCCCTGCTGGAGAAAGCACATCAGGGTGGATGCATCCTTATTTTGGGTAGTCCAGCCATTCTTCTGTTTTGTTTTCACTCTTCTCAGATCAACAGGCTAAATTCTTAGGGAAAACAACAAATTTGCACTTGAACAGAGGGATGGAGAATCTCTCCTTCCAGGAAAGGCTGAGCGAGCTGGGAGTACTCTGCCTGGAGAAGAGAAGGCTCTGGAGAGACCTCAGAGCCTCTTGCAGGGCCTAAAGGGGCTCCCAGGAGAGCTGCAGAGGGACTGGGGACAAGGGATGGAGGGACAGGACACAGGGAATGGCTTCCCACTGCCAGAGGCCAAGGCTGGATGGGATATTGGGCAGGAATTGTTCCCTGGCACGGTGGGCAGGCCCTGGCACAGGGTGCCCAGAGCAGCTGTGGCTGCCCCTGGATCCCTGGCAGTGTCCAAGGCCAGGCTGGACAGGGGGAAGGTGTCCTTGCCCACGGCACTGGGTGGAACTTTGGGTCTTTGAGGTCCCTCACAAGCCCAACCATGCTGGATTCTGTGACTCTAACTGGTCTGCAAGTGTTTTTTTTCTTGAGCTATTCTATGCCACCACACTGTCTGGGTGAAACACATTTAATAAATAAAACACACACTTCCTCAACTGCCATCCTCCAGAAAAGAGAGGAGAAGGGTCTGTCTTGGGGGACATTCTCCAAGCCCTGCTAAGCACGTGCAGCCATTTCAGGGACTCTCCCTGACCACAAAAGCACCCTGGCTAACTCTGAACTGGGCAGAGCAGCTCCAATAATACATCTCATTCCCACTCCCAAGCCTGGTGGAAAGAGCAGGAGCTGCAGAGTAAGGGGTGACAGGAGACAAACTGGCGAGTGCATGAATCAGCCTTTAAACAAAGGAACCCCAGCTCTTTCTTGGAATAGCAACATTTTGATGTCTCCAATCCCCTGACACTGGTTTCATGAAGGCAGTAACGTAAACCATGTGCTGGGGGCTGATTTTCTGAGGGCCGGCCCGCTCTCATTGTGTGCTTTATTACGGGCCAAATGTGACATTAAACGCCATCCGCTGCGGCTTGGAGTTAAATGCTCGCTCTGTTCAGAATAGCAACACTCAATTAAACAGCATTTCTCATGGTCTACACCCTCCATTGTGGCCGTGTTTAAGGGGAATAATGGGAGCACTGACCTATATTGCGCTTCTTGTTATCGATGGAGATGAAGCGTATGCAGGGATTATCAGCGATGTACTGAGCAGCCCAGGGGACAGCAATCCCTGTCCCAGCCTCATAAAACAGCCCCAGGGCGTAGCGGGATGAGTAGCTCACAGATTCCAGTTGCTGCTTTTGACTTTCATTAATTACTGTGGAGAGGAAAAAAAAAAAAAAAAAAAAA
>VXBB01003807.1:0-11732 GCA_013399915.1 Illadopsis cleaveri | reverse complement strand
AAGAAGGGGGGGGAAAAAAAAAAGAAAAAGAAAATCAGACAATCCCTCTCCTCTCAGAACGTTAAATATGGGAATGCTGCGGTTAAGCTGATTATTCCCTCCTGAAAATGACCAGACTGCTAAAACTAAGAATTTAATATTAAGCCTAGTGCTTTGTAGTATTTTTTTTTTTTCTGGAACACCTCTTCATGAAGTTTTAATGGTGCATTTTATGTAGAGTGTGTCCTTCGTACACAACCCTCCCCCAGCTGCTGGGGGTTCATCTCCCTGCTCCCCCTTAGTTGCCTCTGACTCGAAACTTCCATGACTTGGGTGACTTTCTGTTTCAAACCTTTTCTCAGAGGGTGAATAAACAGCAATAAAATGCTTGGGTTGCCTCAAGGACATCAAGTGAATGGTCGTACGGCTCGACAAGCACCGAAATGACTTCACATATCAACAAAATGAACTCGGAGCCTCCTGAACCTCTGGGGAAAAGAGCCCCGTGACTCCTGCGCTGCAATTCAAATGAATGAAGAAAACTCTGCACTTCAGCACACAAAAGGTTCCAAGTGAAGTTCAGCTCCTTCAGCTGAAGGTATTTTAAAGCAGTTTAGAAAATTTCAGAGCAAGTACGAATCCTAATTCCTCCCTATGATTAACTCTTCTATCTTCTAATTACAGTAAGATCTGCTTTTTGCTGCAATTTCATAATCTTCAATAAAAAGCTGCACGAAGTAGCATTAGCCCCACCGTGTGCATTCAAATACTATTTAATTTCATGCCACAGAGAAATCCACCAGCTTGGCTAATTGTGGAGCTCTGTTCCATGTCTCTCTCGCTATGACTGAACAGGATGTCCAAGGCTTCTGTGAGCCGGAGCAGCACAGGCAGAGACAAAGTTCAGCTGATGTTGTGTGAAGAAAGGAACAGCTCATCTCACAATGGGTCAGGCTGACCTGGCCCCACCTCCCTGCTGCAGCAGGGCCATCTCAAACTCATGGCACAGGATTGTGTCCTGCCAGCTCTCCCAGCTGAGCCTCCTGGTAGGTCTCCCCACCAGCCTGACCTAATACCCAGCACACCAGAGGATCACAAGTCAGATTCCACCTCAAATCCCATCAGAAAACAACCTTGAAATGACCCCAAGAAAAAAAAAAAAGCCTGAAAAAATTAGGGGAGTAGGGTTTTTTTCATATTTTCCCCACATATACGCTGAGGAACAGAGAAATGGGGAGAGCAGAAAGAAACACTGACCAAGCCACAAAACCTGGGGAGAGGAAAGGAGGAGAAATGCAGCATCTGGCAGTAGGTGGTGGTGAAGCTGCCAGATGGAGGAAGCAGGACTGGCTGAGCTCGAAGGGCTTTGAAGAAGCTCCCTTTCTCTCTCCAGCTCTCCTTCCAAGAAGGAGCTGAGGGGTCCAGCTGCCTCTCACCCCTGCACTCAGACCTTTCCAAGAAGGATCAACTCCAAGGTCACTCTGCTTCCGTCCTCCCCAGGCCCAGAGCAGCCTGGCATGCCCCAGGCTGGGCTCTGGCTTCCATCCCAGTTTTCTGTGCTGCTCAAAGGCTGACCCAGGCACTGGCAGGACTGCCCCAGCTCCACGAGTCTCCTGAAAGCTGTTACCTCCATCCTCCTACATCCTTCCCCTCTTCCACAGCTTCCCTGCAGCTCTTGCAGCCCTCAGGACAGCAGGATTTCTGGTGTGGCTTGGAGGGGAAGGCAGGGGATTAAGCAGGGCTGTGGGACAGGCTGGAGGACTGCCCTGGAGGAAAGGATGCCAGCAGCAGAGGACCTTGCACATCCCTCCCTGCTGGAAATGTTCCCTGGGCCAAGCTCCTGCTAAAGCCATGTTTAAGGTGGTGCCAGCATCCGGGAACCATCCCGGGGCTCTTTTCCAAGCGGGAACAGCAGCGTGAGCGATCTCCCTGGGGCTTGTCCCAGCTTCTCCTGGCAGACCACAGGAGCCCAGACAGGGAGCAGAGCTGCTGCTGAACACATCAAACACAGCAGAGGGGACAGATCTCACACAGAACCCACCCCCCTGTCCCCTCTCAGGAAGGAGCTGTGCCCAGCTGGGCTCGCAGATGTCCATCCCCACCAGGCCCCTTCTTACAGCCACCACAAACAATCACCATGTATTGCACATTCTTGCTGTGCTTCAAAAGAATATAAAATTCCTACAAACAAGCAAACAAACACCAAGTTGTAACATCCCATCTAAAACACCACCCTTTGTCCAGGTTACTCTGGCTACTCCATTTCCCTTGGGGAAAGGAAAATAAACAAGACCTCCTCCAGCCTGTTAAGCAAATTCCCCACGATGAAGCTGAGCTTCCCTGCTCCTCAGAGCGGGAATTTGCTTCAGATTTATTACAGGGAGCCCTTGAGCAGGTACAACCTTCACAACACTCAGTGCTGCCAAAGCTGAGGTGGCCAGTTGGCTCTGAAGTGAGACTTATGGAGCTGTCTCCACCAGCCATAAAGCTTCAGAAGGTGTCAGGGGTCATTGGGATGGATGCTGGACAGCAGAGAGCTGATCAAGGGTGAGGTGAGATTTTGCCAGGTGTAAACAGGCACTTACACATGGCAGTTGGCCAGGGAATGATGGGGGAAGCACAGGAGATTTTGTGGAATTTGTGGAGATGGAGCTTGGCAAGGCATTCCATCACACCTCGAAGGTGCTCCATGCAGTATTGGACAACTTACTGTGCCAGCACCTCGTGCTAAAACAGTCATCAAGAAAAAAAAACATAGAGGAAAAAGATTTACCCAACAATATGAAGAAAACTGCAATAGGGATTTTACCCCCTGGAAAGCTGTAAAAAGGATTTCAGCAGGTTTGTTACTGCCTCAACTTGCTTCTGCCATGGCATTGAAACAGTAAGACCAGGATGGATGCTGGCTGAGTAAACAAACCAGTGCCACATCCATTGTGATCAGGAAAGAAAGACATAAGCCCAGCTGAGCAGGCCAGGAGAGGGGAGAAGAGGGAAGGCAGGCAGCTCCAGGCTGTGACTTCCCAGATCAAAGGGCTGTAAACAGCCAGGGCAGCTCCCTCACAGTGGCCAGGGAAGGAACAACTTTGGGAAGAAGTGACTTTCCCAAGCCTTGAAGAGATGGAGTCACAGCCAGGCTGAGCCTGTTGCAGTGCCCAGCGCCTGCAGGGGTTTTGGGGACAGTGACAGGCTGCTCACCCAGTGAGATGTGAGCCCCAGATACACTGAGGAGCTCACACAATCACAGAATCCCTGAGGCTGGAAAATTCCTCCCAAGCTGTGACCCCCACCTTGTCCCCAGCCCAGAGCACTGAGTGCCACCTCCAGCCCTTCCTTGGACACCTCCAGCCATGGGCATTGCAAACCTCCCTGGGCAGCCCCTGCCAAGGCCTGAGCACCCTTTTCTGTGAAAAAAAGGTTTGTCCAGATTCAGCCCTGCCCTGGCTAAACCAGAGCTGAGAGAGAATCTGCAGGCTGGAAGCAGGAGGGCCCTGGACCCCTGGCCAGGCTCAGGGCAGCTGCTCCAGGACACTGGGGCCATGTCAGGGCATCCCCAGGGATGGGGATTCCCCACCACTCAGGGCCCCATCCCAAGGCTGCTCTCCTGGGGCTGCCTGGGGTTTTCTATGCCCCAGCTGCGCCTCTGGTCTCTTTCTGACCACACCATAAACAGAACTGNAAGGCATTCCATCACACCTCGAAGGTGCTCCATGCAGTATTGGACAACTTACTGTGCCAGCACCTCGTGCTAAAACAGTCATCAAGAAAAAAAAACATAGAGGAAAAAGATTTACCCAACAATATGAAGAAAACTGCAATAGGGATTTTACCCCCTGGAAAGCTGTAAAAAGGATTTCAGCAGGTTTGTTACTGCCTCAACTTGCTTCTGCCATGGCATTGAAACAGTTAGACCAGGATGGATGCTGGCTGAGTAAACAAACCAGTGCCACATCCATTGTGATCAGGAAAGAAAGACATAAGCCCAGCTGAGCAGGCCAGGAGAGGGGAGAAGAGGGAAGGCAGGCAGCTCCAGGCTGTGACTTCCCAGATCAAAGGGCTGTAAACAGCCAGGGCAGCTCCCTCACAGTGGCCAGGGAAGGAACAACTTTGGGAAGAAGTGACTTTCCCAAGCCTTGAAGAGATGGAGTCACAGCCAGGCTGAGCCTGTTGCAGTGCCCAGCGCCTGCAGGGGTTTTGGGGACAGTGACAGGCTGCTCACCCAGTGAGATGTGAGCCCCAGATACACTGAGGAGCTCACACAATCACAGAATCCCTGAGGCTGGAAAATTCCTCCCAAGCTGTGACCCCCACCTTGTCCCCAGCCCAGAGCACTGAGTGCCACCTCCAGCCCTTCCTTGGACACCTCCAGCCATGGGCATTGCAAACCTCCCTGGGCAGCCCCTGCCAAGGCCTGAGCACCCTTTTCTGTGAAAAAAAGGTTTGTCCAGATTCAGCCCTGCCCTGGCTAAACCAGAGCTGAGAGAGAACCTGCAGGCTGGAAGCAGGAGGGCCCTGGACCCCTGGCCAGGCTCAGGGCAGCTGCTCCAGGACACTGGGGCCATGTCAGGGCATCCCCAGGGATGGGGATTCCCCACCACTCAGGGCCCCATCCCAAGGCTGCTCTCCTGGGGCTGCCTGGGGTTTTCTATGCCCCAGCTGCGCCTCTGGTCTCTTTCTGACCACACCATAAACAGAACTGACTAAAACCCCTCATCCCCAACAGTCAGCTTTATACCCCAAAATTTGAAAGTGCATGAATTCAATTACTGATGTGTGTTTGCTAACTAATTTCCTTCACTACTGCTTAGGCTCTTAAAAAAAAAAAAAGTCTGTGGTTCACTGGGTTCTAAGCAGCTGCACATTTACCAAATCGAGGAAGTTTTTATAGCTTGAGAAGACAGGCAAGCAAGTGACGTCAAATTTGAAATCCAGCAACAAAAAAGAGCTGAGCTACATGCAAAAACAAAGCTAAGAGTTGTAAAATTGAGGTTTTCCCCCTGCTCCATCCATTATGCATTTCAGCAAGGCCAACAAGTTGATCTAAGGACATGGAGAGAACCTTCATTTTGAATTTCCATACTTTTATTGGTTTAAATGAAAACCAGACTGTTGTTTTAACGCTGAGTATGAAACCACAAAATAACTATTAATTTTTCTCCTTCCAACAAAAACGGTTAAGATGATTTTAATAACATTTCGGAAAAAAAAAACCAAAACAAAACAACCATAGCTTTCAGAACATAGAATTGCCCAGCATAAAGCCATAGTGATATTTTTAAAGCAATGCATGAAGACATGAAAATCTTGTATTTTCCACTGCAAGATTCAGCTACAGCTGCACTGCGAGCGCCACTGAAGTGAGTGTCCTCTGGAGATTTCATCACATCAAAGCAAGGGGCACATATACTTTATTTGCTGTTTCTGCAGACACTGACAGCAGAGTGGATTACTTATCTGTAACACTCAATAAATACAGCCAGGGCCTTTTATCTGCCGTTCCAGGGCTTTAATGTCACCTCGCTGCCTCACTCGTGTTGTGGGAAGGAGAGGACCCAGAGATCCCATTAGGGCCAGCAGGACAGGGAGCCAAGGCTGGAGCTGGCAGGCTGGGAGCACGGGCACCACGCCATCCAGGCATGCAGGAGGGAGCCCAGCCTCCCACCACAGAGCCAGGGAGGCAAAAATAAACCCAGCTGCTCCGACGGCCAGGAACCGACCGCGGTGATCAAGGTTTAATCCTGGGCTTTTTTTGCCAGGGAAGTGCAGGAGGAGATGGCAATATCATGGAATCACAGACTGGTTTGGGTTGGAAGGGACTTTAAAAATCATCTCTTCCCACCCCCCTGCCATGGGCAGGGAAACTTTCCACTATCCCAGGCTGCTCCAAGCCCCATCCAACCTGGCCTTGGACACTGCCAGGGATCCAGGGGCAGCCACAGCTGCTCTGGGCACCCTGTGCCAGGGCCTCATCTCCCTCTCAGGGAACAATTCCTTCCCAATACCCCATTTAACCCTACCCTGCAGAGAGGCACTGCAGGAGTGCACACCTGGACCCCTCCCCACCAGCTTGTGGCAGCTGCCAGAGGCTCCAGCAGGGGCTGGACTCCCAACTGCACTATTGGGCAAGCAGAGAAGGGCAAGAGCCACATCAGGTCAGAGCAGGACTCAGGCTGCTGGGGGCAGGGAGAAACCACGTCAGGACTGCAGGGACAAACAGATGCTACGATGTGAGATGTACTTAAAACGCTTGCTTTGGCAAGTTTCACTATTGCTAATCCAGTGCTGCTAAAAGCTTGTGGAGACTCATCTCCCCAGGAAGTCACCACGTGACATCACGTCAGAGCTCAGCTGGGACGCCTGGATCCAGCTCTTGCATGGCCCTAAGGGCGTGTGGGCAAACTTGGGCAAAGAAACCAAGGTCCTGGTTTGAAAGGCTTCCAGGGATGAGAGGGAAAACCCTCACTTTGTTTCAGAGGGGGTTTTGCATCCTGACACTCAGCAGCTCCAAAAAAAGGTAACAGCCAGAATTATCTTCTGCTTTAGTGCACAGCAGCTACTGCCTAGGATGTTCAAAATCACTTATTAAGGTATTGCCAAGGTGACTGTAAATCTAGAGCTAAACAGACATGACCAGCCACCAAAGCAGTAAGGAAAAAAACCCCCTTTGGCAGTACTTTTAAGGAATGAAAGTGCTATTCAAACAGCAAAATATGAGGATGCTGGACTTTTTCCTTCAGGAGAAGGTTGCTGTTTTTTGTCTTAATTTCTTTCACTGTAAACTTCTTATTCTAATAATTATGTTTTGATGGGAATAGTATTAGAGCCTGACTTGAACTTTGTGACTTTGTCACTGCCCAGCTACCTTGCAACTTCCAGAAATCTAGAACCTGAAATCCTCCACCTTCTTCATTTTTTCTCATACTTTATTTCAGTGACCATAGCTATGCCCTCAAAAACCTCACCACTGACCAAAGTTTTGTGATTTCCTCAGACTGCTTTGCTTAAGATTTTACTAGCAGCAAATCCACATGCCTCACTCACACACTGCTGCTGACAGGGCATCTGTAAGTGCCCAGTGACCACCACTGTTCTAAAAGCTAAAAAGGAAACTGTGGTAAAACGGCTACAAAGATATTTTCAGCTCAGGTATCAAGTTAAGGCATCTCAAGAGATTCACCCAGCAGAACGGGCAGCTCAGATAATATCTGCAGGGACAGTTTACTGTCACAGCTGCCACAGCCCTGCTTGGAAGCTGACTTACTTAGGTTGGCACATTATCACGACCTCCTTGGGTGGCCACCTCTCCTGTCCCAGCAGGCTGGCAGAGCCCTCTCCCACTGCTCTCCAGAGTCAGGAGCTGCTGCCCTGAGCTCCCCAGCTGCGTGGGGACAAAGGACAGGCCTTGCAGGCCACAGTGACCATGCCACTGGCCCTCTGCCACCGCGCTGACCGCTTGGAGATGCAGCCTGTTCCTGCTGCCGCTGTGCGTGGGAGGGAGCAGAGGTTATGAGAAAGGCTTCAGCTTTAAGTCCAGCTTCCTTATCAAACAGCTCAGAAAGTTGTTGGTTTTTTGTTTGTTTGGTTGGTTTTTTTTTAAGGCAGCATAACTGTGGACACAGGCACGGCTGTGTCTGCACTGAAACGGCCACTAAACACAGTTATTGTCGTGATATTCTTCCCACTGCTGGAATAATCCTGCCTGGATCCAACATGTCCCTCACCTCTGTGTGAAGGTAGTTCTAAATAACTACTTTATTCTACTTCAAATCACGGCAGCCCTGGCTCACTCAGCACAAAGCTTCATTATCTGAAGTCTGTGGCACATGAAGGAAAGGCACATTTCTAAATGGAGATGGTGAAGTGGGAAAGAGATGCTGGGGGAGAAAAAGGCAGCACAAGCAAGTTTTTAATGAAGTTTCTGGTTTTGAGAATTAAGCTTGGGTAACTGTCCATCAGCTGCTCTTGATGAGATTATTAGGAATTCATAGAATCACAGGAAAGCTGGGGTTGAAGGGACTTCTGGAGATCATCCAGTCCAACCCCCAGCCAAGACAGGGTGACCTGAAGCAGGTGACACAGGAGCGCTTCCAGGTGAGCTTGGAATGAATCCAGAGACAGAGAGACTCCACATCCTCCCTGGGCAGCTGTTCCTGTGCTCTGCCACCCTCAAGGAAAGAAGTTCTGCCTTATGTTGAGGTGGAACTTCCTGTGTTTAAGTTTATGGCCACTGCTCCTTGTCCTCCGTATTTCACTCAGTTTTAAACTAAAACCTTGCATTTTCACAAGAGACATTTCCATTAATGTCCCACACAACTGCACAAGTTCAAGTCAACTTTTGAAGCAACAGAGAAATGGAACTGCACCTTTTCTAGAGCAGGAAGCAAAGCTGGCACAAGGGCTGAGAGCCACCCACTCCTGTCTCCTGGAGGAAGGGCAGGAAAGAGGAGGGATGAGGAACCAGGAGAGATGTTCCATGCCATCTTTGCCACACACTTCGATGCTCAACCCACACTTTTTTTTTAAAAAAACCAAACCACTCTGATCCAAAGCAGTAATATTTTCTGTTACTTTTAACAGAGAATTCAATTTTTAAATTTGGCAAACTGCTATCCTCCATCCCCAATTCCATAGTTTATTTTTACACAGCCAAGGAGATCCACACTGTTCTCTTCAGCCAGTGTGCTCACTCTCAGGTGGGTTTAATGCACATGCTGACATTAGATTCACACTTCCTCGTACTTGTATTAATGAAGAAAATAACTTTGCAGCTTGGCTATTTGGAGGACTGAGCTGTGAGGGCAGAGGTTGACTCTCAACCCAAAATCTGGTCATGTAACGCCCACACACCACAGCAAGGAAATGCAGATCCCCCTGGGTTAGTGCATCCATGGTTTTGATCCAAAATTAATGACAGTTGAAAATACGAACCTCTGCTAAGCTTCCACCCTGGGAAGAACAGGATGTGACATTTATAAGCAAGCAAAACTAAAGGAGAAGACAATGACTGAGTGTTTTTCACCATCCAAACCCTTCCTGTGGTTACAGCACAACCTGCCTGGGGAAAGGCAGGCAGGCCTGTCATGGTTCAAAATGCCCACATTTCAGCTGGGAAATTTCTTCCAGTTTTGTTTGGCTGTGGAGCCACCAGTAGAGAGAAACTCCCTCCAGCAAGAAAGAAATTAAGAATCCCAAAATTTTCCAGGAGATTTTGGACATGCCTGGAAATTAGATTCACTTAGAAAACCCTAAGAAATTAGTCAATAAAGTCCAAATAAAAAAAAAAAAAATGCATGTGTACACTCCAGTTCCTGCTTTGTAAGTATTTAAGGGTAAATGTAGTTCATACATATGGCAGGCCATTGTATCACTCTGATCAGCAGGACTGCAAATCCAGTTTCCATATTGAACCACATTTTTAGTGTGTTATTCTCACAGAGCCCACTAGTTCCTGTGACTGGCACTGATGTTGAGAGAAACTGAAGACATCTTTGAGAAAATCTGATTTATTCTGGGATCTCTACATAGATTTAAGACCTTACCTTTGAGGTAAGAGACTTGGAAGAGTTTGGCTATAAAAAATAAAGCTCATTGTCACATTTCCCCTGGATTAATTTGCAAATTAATTTGCAGAAGTTACTCTGTAACTTGATGTAGGAAGGAAGCTCTTCTAAGTCCTCTGTAATGACACGGCACAGCAGGAAGATGAAACTGGATTAATTTGCAAATCAAGCTTCCTTCCTACATCAAGTCACAAAGTACTACACACAGCTCTGGTACTCTCTGGTGCCAAAACGTAAAAGCTCATTGCTTACATAATCACCATCATAAAAACGTTTAGCAAATAACTTATTCACCTACTGTACACAGCATTGAGCTGAATAATAAAGCCAAGAGGATTTATTTTCTTTAAATATTAGACCAGTTGCTGAAATAGCATTAAAAGCTTTTCAAGGCAGTGAAGCAAGAGGTTGGATTATTGCTCCATGCTGTGACTAGGGCAGAAGAAACACATAAATAAATTGAATTAGATCTGCCTGATGTTTGTGGTTTCTGGGCTGCAGCTCCTCGTGGAAGACCCTAATGGCTTGTAGGGCTGGGACATAGCACCTGGGATTCTCCCACAAGGTCACAGTAAAGACAGACTCCTGGACAGACTCCCTGCTTCCCAGCTTATGTCAAGCCCCCTAAAGCAATACCAGGCAGTGCAATGCAGCTTCACAATATCAGATACCAAAGCTATTTCCATTTAAATAAGAACTGCAGGAAAATGCTTTCAGGCATTAATTATTGAGGAAGGATTCAGCTGGCCTCTGGAAATTTCCACTTAAGACAAGATATTAACATTTTTTCTTCTCTTTTTAAAGTGCATCTGATTCATTACCAGGAGGATGGGGAAGGAAGGAATGCAGGGTAGAGCTGTGCACATAAAAAGTCAAAGAAATTGCATTCAACTTTGAAAATAACCCCCTTGGGGTGACTTTTAGGGGATTTTTTTCACCCCCATTCAGGCCAGATTCGTAAGTTCCAGCATTACCTCTACTCAGACCTCTGCTTTTTGAAATTTTCTGAGTACTCCAAACAACCTTCCTGGGCTTTCCAGTGCCTGTGCTGGAGGAGAGCTTTACACTCCTAACACAATGCAGCTGTCTCCTCCAGGCTGAGGAATCCCAGGCCACTGAGCCAAGTCACTCTGTGCCTCTGGCCATCCACCCCACAGGCACCTCTGGAGTTCTGGAATGCTGCACGCACCAGTGCATGCACTGCTGGAGCTGCAGGCACCACCAGGGTGTCTCCAGCAGCACCAGGGCATGCACAAACAGCAGAAACCTGAACAGGAGCTTCTGATCCACCTCCTTTCCTCCCACACTGACCTGCACCACGGTCACCTTCCCAAGGCACAGGTTTGCTCGTGTTAAAACCAAATTATAATGTTCTTCCTGCTGATGGCGTGGGAATGATCAATCACACTCCTCCCTGAACAGCAGAACTGAGGTGGAAGACACAGCCAAGAAGTGGTTTGCTGCCATCCCCTCCTCCCTGACAGTCCAGCTATGGCTCCCATATGGTTTCTACTGGTAAGGAAAGACTGTGTTAAGTACTGAAGCATCTGTCTGCTGCTTTACTTAGTTAAGAAAAATGGTTGCTGGGGAACTAAATGACCTTACACATCTGTAGGGAATTTCTGGACGTCTATTCTGCTGCTAATTCTCAGCATTAAGCTTTGTTTTCTCAATTCATCATAAACAGCCTCCCTTTCTTGATATTATTAATGACTCTGAGTTTCTATCTGTCACACAATTTAGCTTAAATGCTTCCAGGCTGCTTCTCTTTGTTCCAGGGGTTTGGCCTGAAGTTGCCTCTGTATTTTACCATCCTCAGATGGGTCCTCTACCAGCTCTGCTCACTTCCAGTCTCTCCTGACCAGAACCTCAGCACTGATGGGTATTTTGCAATACCTTGATGTAAAAGTTGGACACCTGACTTCTTTAAGAGATGCAAGTCATGATGGTACAAACAAAAATATAATCCAGTATGTTTTTCTTTCATTAAATCTGCAAAGAATGATTCCCTTATGGAGATGATTCTTTACAGGAAATACCTTATCAGCTACCCAATCTATCCTGCTTCCACCACAGGAAAGCATGGACCAGTATGAAAGCAAAGAAGGAAAAAAAATGCAGCATAAAACAAATCCCCAAGACAAAAGGGGTTTGAAGGCAGTCTTAGTATAAAAGGCTGGGAGAATTGGGATT
>VXBB01003806.1:249688-367459 GCA_013399915.1 Illadopsis cleaveri | reverse complement strand
TTTCTGAAGTTAGGGGCTGATTCCTTTGCTGCTGATGGCACAGTGTCTATGGGAGGGAAACTCAGTCCCATACAGAGGACAATGGTGACGAAATTTTTATTTTATTTTACTGAAATACTGAACTTGTCCTTGTCTTTCTTTTGTACCTGAAGCTAAGTAGAATATTCTCATTTAACCAAAATATATGTTCATGGCTTTGGCCATGTATATGACTGTATGCAGGAAAATGAGTCATCACATACTAGTTTGCCTGAGTCACCCCACCAGGAATGTGTCAGTCTGAATGCAATTCCATGTATTTCACATAGTACTATGAGGTCTTGGGCATTGGAGACAATTTCAGGAAAACTTGTCTTCTGAGTAATATTATCTTTGATTTCCCAATAGCTTCTAAGAGCACAGCTGCTTTAATTGCCAACCGTTTCAGCCACAAATGGTGTGAATGTTTGCCCATCTTGCTATAGGTGAGGTCAGTAGGAGTATTCAGTGTCTTGCAGACTCCTAATGAGCAATATCAGGAATAACTACATTTCATGCAACAGCCTAGGGTAAGCATCTGATTTCCTGGACAAAATAATGGGGAAATAATTTCCTGCTGAGCTTGTATCTGCCCAGTTACTCACAGATGTAAAAGGAGGGGTAATTCATATGTTTGTTTTCTTTGAGAGTGGATTGCAAAAACAGTTAATTGCCGTTTTGCAGAAGGTTTATAAGAAGAACATTAGAGTGTAAAAGAATTATTAAGAGCAAAGGGGTAAATTAAGACAGCTCAGGCACCATCAGAAGATTTATATCAGCTCATTGCAAGTCCTAGATATATGTAAGTTATATCACTCTGTAGCTGAAGGAGGAAAACAGGTGGCTGCTAACCCCTGAAACAGGGCTCTGAGAATGTAAGTAGAGCACCTATTTCTGTCCACTAGTGATATATTAGGCTGAAGTGCCTCTGACTGGTGAGGAGGTATTACAAGCCAAGGGGAGACCATCAAGTGACCCATAGGAAACAGTAAATAAGGTGAGGTATATGAAAAGGTGACTGCCTCAGCAGACCTCTGCTTCTTCCTGGGGAAGTTCGGGAATGTTTTGTGCCAAGCTCTCCAACTTTGCTTAGGATCAACCAAATTAAAGGTTGGGATTCAAAGGAGAAATGTCAATCCTAGTATGAACGCTTACATAAACTCATGCATGTGGAGTTTTTTGGGTTAGTCTGACTGTGTGGAAACTGGCTCAATTGCTTGAGCTACTAGAGAAAAAGCTAAACTCAGCCATCTTGGAAAGAAAGGGTGGGAAGAGTTGGACAGTCTGTGGTAGAAAAGATAGAAGTTCCACCTAGGTCAGAGAGTGAAAAGGAGGGTGATGCTGATGGCACGCAGTCATCACTTCCTGCCATCTGCAAGCTTCCCCCTGAGAAGAGGTACAGACCCTCCTTTTGGGAATAAACAGGTAATATTTTTTGTGTAGACAATCTGGTACTGAGGATAGGATAACTTTCCCAAGGCTCGAAATCAATGAGCCAGAAGAAGCGTGTGCTACATGTAAAGCTGAATGAATACTGTGAACACTTTCTATTTGGGTGTGTGGAACTTGGAAACATCCACTTCAAAGTGTCCTGGAGAGCTGCAGTCAAGCAAGCATCCTTTCATGTTTAGTTTTGCTTCTGCTGGGAGATAAACACCTTCTGTTTGACTTTTAGTAAGGTGACAGCATAAGGTCACCTTACCTTTTTATATAGCAGAATTAGGATATCATCTTGATTTCCAAATTATTTATCATTATGTAATGGATCGGGTTTAGAGTTTGGTTCACCTTGGTGGGCAAAGGGATTAGGCTCCACAGGCCGTAACTTCTGTCAGTGCTAATGCTCTGCCAATGAAGGCAGCAGCTCTGCAGCACGGTGAATGCCCTCATTGCCTCTTTGTCCAGAGGCTATGGAGGTATCTGTGATGTGTCCTGCATAGCTGGAAACAACATCTCTTACATGCTGTAATGGTTGTGAGCCAGCTAGCACATCCAGTTTTTTTCTTTGACCTAATTAAATGTTAGAAATGAACAGCTGGAGCCAATGTTGTTGGCTTCAAACACTAGCCTAACACTATCTAATCCAGGTGTGGAATAGGAGGCTACCTGAGATACCTTTCAGCTTCATATATCGCATACTCTTAAGAAAAAAGTTTTTATCACCTAGATTCAGAACAAGATTTTAAGTGTTTACAGGAAGACATGATTTAATAAACTAAAACCATACCTTTTTTTTTTTTCCACGATGGTACTAGAGAACACAATATGCCATGAAAACATTGACAGTCTTGCCACTACAGCACCAAGGCTGAGCTCCACAGAAGGAAGCTCTGTGAATCTGATCTCACTCTGGACCCTCAGTCAAAGCACTGGGGCTGTCTGTGCTGGGTGTGGGTGGGCTGGCCCTTGCCCACTGCCAGCAGAGGTGGAGGCCAAGGACTGTAGGCCACCCTGGAGCCCACAGCACTCTACCAGGCAGGTTAATGAAAAACAGACGGGGCTCTGCCAGAATTTTGTTGCAAATGCACAATTTCAGTAAGACCTCCATTGAAATTTAAAGTCAAATGAATGGAAATATTCCAACTATATCACCACTTTGACCTCTTAGTGAGTAACTGCTGACTAGCTTTATTTGCTATTATGTCAGCCATTGAGAACCAGCAGGGTTTAATGAAAATGAACACCAGACCCAGCTACTCTGATTTAGCTAGGCCTGCTGTCCTTCTTTTAGATAGATGCTATTGGATAGGTTCTTATTATGGATAATAGCAATATTCAGTGGACTCAATTCAATAATCTGTGGAGATTATTTATGGACTGGAGATGGTTTTGCCTTCTAATGAATATCCCATTTTCTACCCCTTACTAAATCCAGAGCTGAAATATTCATTACTTCTGTTTTGGTTTTTTTTCTATATTACTCTGGCATTCTTGACACATCCATTTAATGACACACCTCTATGACCACTAAAATTTCTAACATTTTTGTTGATTTTTTTTTTTTGTCCTTGAAGACATACCTTTTACTTTTCTTCAACTTGCCTCATTCATTTACTACAGCTGTAATTGTTTAATTAAAATAGCCTCCTGACACAAGAAAATTATATCTCAAGCATCATCAAGACAGAGCAGAGCTGATGCTGTAGGGAATGAAGGCTGCCTGACTAGAAGGGAAGGGGAAATGAGGGTGGATGTTTGTGGAACAGGTGTTGAGCACTGGGGATGCAGTGCCTCCCTCCTTAGTGGGCAGGTTGCAAATGCTGGCTGGCTATGAGCATTGTTCTCACATGAGCTCATTGATGCTGGAGCTGTGTGTAGACCAGGATATTTTGGGCTATGAGTGTGCATCAGACAAGTATGTAACAGTGGGAAAACCTGCAACTGCAATGATAGCAAGTATTTATACATAGTGGTACCATGTGGTGTGCACTCCTATACTATAGTCAGTGATATACTGTATATATTCCCACACTATATTTAGCTGCTGTACCATGTATCCCAGCTAATCCAAAGAATGAGGCATTCAATATCTCACAGATAACCCCACTTTTAACACCAGCCATTCACCATACTCGATGACATCAATGCAGTTCCATGAATAGATAGAAAACAGGGAATGCCAAAGGGTTATTATATGAAGGGGCTGCCATCTCGTTCATCTGCAAATACATGGGTACACCAATTTCTCTCTTAAAAGGGAAAGAAGTTTAAGCAATACCTGTGTTAAGGCTACCACCTTGACTCTGCATGGTTTTAAAACAAAAATTCTTCTCCTGCTAGACTAATGCAGATGAAAAATAATCTGCAGTCTTCGAAAAATTCATTTATTATACACTCATGGATCGTCTACTAATAAAAATCCTCACCAAGCCTATTGTTAACATTACAAAATGAATAAGAAACTCCAACATCCATTCTTCTCAGCAGTGCTAATAGTTAGTGAGCAATACTGTCCTTATTCCCAGAGTGTGCAGCTGCTGCATATCACTGTGACCAAACTTGACATTTTACAGCCCCTCTACCTCTGTCTTTTTTGCCATAAAAAGGTAGTGAGTTATGTCCTTGTTCCACAGTTCTGTTATTTTTCTTGAGGTCTTCTATATATTTTAGGTGGACTACATGAATTCCTCTCTACACTCAGCTGTAGTCACAATATGTATTTTTACTCTGAAGTAAAGATACAGTTACAATTTCTTACATACAACTCTCAGGAATGGTAACAGAAAGAGAGATATGGTGCTGTTTTACTATTAATTCTAGTTCATGTTAAAGGTCTCTTCAGTAATAAAGCAACATTATTTTTATTAGTCTGTTTAAAATAGAGAAAAATATTATTAGCACTGTTCTCTTTAAAAAATGCAAAGCCGGACAATATACTGGGAAACACTTCCTCATGAATGCTAAGGATACAGTACTCAAGTGAGCAGATAATTCTGCTCAGAAAGGTAGCATTTGCATGGAATATATATATTCCTTTATATTGATATTAGTATATATTCCACATATTTGATATTCCTTTCCAGTTAATCTGTAAATATACACAATTTATACACAGACAGATACACAAGACCGGAATTTTTTGTGAAGGCAAGGTGGGAGCAGAGAGAGCTTTCGAGTGCTTCACAGCCTTCTGAATTCACAAGTATGTACTCAACAGATTTCTAGGTCAGAAAACGAAAACTCCAATTACATGAGCTTGGATTTGTGTAAGCGTGATAAACCCAACACTCTCACCTTCCCACTCATCCCCTCTGCTAAGGAGTCAGCAACACCTCTCTGGCTGGTTTTCCTTGGTGTGTGCAGAGAGCATATGTAGTGAGTACTCCACAACACAGCCCAATTCATGATTTGACTGTTAATTAAACATTAATATAGCATGGAATGCAACCGTTTTTTCCTGTCTTGCACAGCTGTATAGCATGATACACTTGAGATTGTCAATAATGCTGTTACCCTTGCAGAACTTAACTCTAAAGGATATTGTTGAATGCTGACACATGCATAGACAAGATGAGGTGCAGCAATTGAGCAAGTAATTCAAATTTGTGGTGTACAATGGTAACACAAAACTTTAGGACATGTATTAAAAATTCTCAAGTGGAAAACATCTTGAAATTTATTATAACGTAAGTAGTAAACAAATGAATGTGTTTTTACACAGGTAGCAGTTAGGCCTTGCTACATGTATATTTCAGCCACTGCTGAATAAAAATGAACCTTTTACAAACCCACTGATTCAATATGTTTCCTTCAAAATAATATTATGTGGCTACGAAAACAGAGTGACACATAAAAAAACCAATCAAAAATCATGTACCACAGGGTAACATTTTTATGACTAGAGGAAAACAAAAAATTATGTACATAAATACATATATTTTTATATATAGCAAATTACAGTTTCCTGCACTGAACATTTATCAAATACACAAGTACTGAACAATACTGGATAGGGTGTTTTGTCACACCTTGTGGTCTCCTTAAATTCCTGTGAGAGTGGAAGACAAGTTTTTATAGAGGATACAACTTGTTCAGGGATGTAAGCTCACAAAACAATTAAAAATTAAAGAACAAAAAAACCCCTACAGCAGAAATGACTGATATTTCCAGCACAGGCATCTTTAAAAACAAAATGAAAATATTTGACTTTTCTCTAAGCATGTGCCCCAACAGAGAATCTGTGTCAGAGAGCTTTATTCTGTACAACAGCTGCGTGGCGAATCTGGGCAGCAAATCTAACACTCAGCTTTGTCCACTGGCTTGTCAAAGCCGTTGTCTTTCTGACAGCCTGCTCAGTCTATCAGGCAGGGAGGGATCACCTTCCAGATCCCCTCCAGAAACTGCACCCTTTCTCTTGGACCTGGGCAGCCACTCCTATGATCTTCAGATCGAAAACAAGGCACTGACTGGTTCTCTGGCCATTATCTTCCCAAGGCTCTGGGAACTGTGGTTGCTATCATTATGGGAGACTTTGAAAGGGGTGACACCAAGCTATTTTTGAGGACTATGTACAAAGTTATTTTGGTTCTGAAAAAAGAAAGCGTTCACACCACACTTTTCATTTTACCTGGCCAGAAATGTTAAGCTCAGGTTCCTAATGCATAAATAACAATCCTTATTGACAAGGATGATGTAGACTCCATTGGGTTCTTGTGACCTTACCAGAAACTGTCTTCAAAGTACTGCAGTTACTAGCTAGGAATAACAATCCCATTTAGATGTTCTTCAGAGCACACAATACAAATATTTATGTTATAAAAAGCACTTGGTTGTCTTCGCAGGTTAATGATGTCTTGAACTTGGAGGATTGTAAATCCAGTCCATTACAATAAGAGTCATACTCACAATCATGAAGATTATGCCAACTATGAGGAAAATTAGAGCCTGCAATTGGAAAATGAAATTTAATTAATAAAGCAAATGACTGAGCAGGCGGTAGCTCACAGATTGTCCCACTGGGTCTGCATTATTGTAATACCCATGGCCTAAGTTTGGCTTATTCTGTGTGACTAAAGTCTGTGTGAATTTCAGTTCAAGAGAGATGGACTTATGCAGCTAGATCTGAAAACAACTCACTTTGGTACTGTGAACAATAATAAAAAATATAACACAGAAACAAATGACAAATTTTAAGTCAAGGAGCATAGTCTCTGACATTAAGAACAATTTCAGAGTTAATCTTCTTAATCCTTATTAGACAAACAGGTAAGCCCATATCTCTTATCTGACAGTATTTCTGTATATATTCAAGTGATTCAGATGCTTGTAGTCACTCTTTGCTTTAGTGAAGATTTAGTTTACCATAATCTGTTCACACTTAACAATAGCCTGTCTTGTGAAACAAAGATGAATATTGTATGTGATCTCAGTGCAGGGTGTGAAATTCTAGATGTGCCTAACACACAGCAACATGAAAAGTGAACAAAGACACATGAAAAAATATTCACAGTCTCTCTACAATAACAGCTACAAAAGACATTGTAGAAATCATTTCATCATAATGAATTTCTTTGATATTTGAAGTAGGTATCAGTTGAACTCGCATGACTTTTGTGAACGAATATATATATTTATATATGCCCATCTATTTACATTATGTGCCCGCATACATATTTCATCAATAACTTTTCTAATTACATTTTCAAAGAATATTTCCTCAGTGATAGTTAAATGTGCAGACAGTTACCGATGTTCAGGACTAAAGGTATTGCAGTGGCAGCCCAGCATGACATATAGACACATGCTGTGCATAAATGATAGACCTTCATATACGTATCCTATAGGTGTGTGGATCTGTCTCAGAGGAGAGCTCACTATTACTCATTTACCTCTGCAGCACAACTTCCTTCTTACCCCTGACCTCAAATCTTCCTGTTAATCCATAGCTGGTCTTCTAGCACAAACCAACAACTTCTTGTAGACTGTCTTGGTGCTATTTGTGCAAATGCAGGTGTTAACTGGAGTTTAGATCAGATTAAGTAAGTCCCTTTTTCTAGTGGTTGAAGACACAATCCTAAACACTCAGGTGAGTTTCAGGAGAAGTAGGGCACTAAAGGCTTTATCTTGAGAAGCCTGAGGTGAATCCCACTGCCCAACCTGCATTTTGAGTGAGACACTACCATTTAGGAGCAGGTGTCAGATGTTGCAAGTCAAAGGTCTGAGTATTAATGAAGCATGGAAATCACACACCCTCCCATGCTTCCTTTTGCAATTGCCCCCAGTTCTCTTACCCCAATTTTCTGGGGAGACCTCAGGGGCTCCTTCTTAACAATTCGCAGGTAGAAGGCACCGGGGAGGATGAAAATCAACATTGTAGCAGAAGAGGCTCCTGGAAGAGAGAGCAGAGCTGAGTGCTGCACCAATTGACAGAAAATCAGAGTGGTGCACCTGCAAAAGAGAGCCTGTGGGGAGGCAGCTGCCATTCTGAGCCCAACTGTACAAAGGAATCTCTCTGTAGACAGCATTCATGGAGAGCTGTAGATGTCCAAACACTATTTGAGTGCTTGGGGTCTGAAGAGGCACCTGTTACTGGGAAGGTTTTTTCAAAGTGGTGTGGGTGTGTGTGGTGGAGAAATCTGATTGTCAGCTGGTGTAGCAAGGATGAATAGGCATTCCTAGGGTGGGATGATCCTGGAAAGCAGGTATCGAAAAGAGAGTGAATAATCTGTGCCTAAGAAGTGCCTACTCCTCTCTGCTCAGCGGAGTCTAGCATGAAGACCTGGGTCCAAAAGGCAGGGAGGAGCAAACCAGCTACAGAAACCCCATGGAGGTACCTTTCTCAAGGGCATCTGCATCCCTGAGTCCACAAACGCTTCAGAGCATAGAGGCTCTTCATGGACCTCTTTGGTCAGAGACCAAAAGTGACCAAAAGTGGTAGGGAGACAATTGTCAGTGTCAAAAGGAATGTGTCACTTTTCTTCTTTTTCTAGCACAACAGTTTGGAAGTCAATACAGTTTTTCATGCTATAGGTGCTTGAAAACCAAAGGTGATTTCCTTCTCCTCCATATATATTACATTCCCTTTTGGTCAAAATGGGAATTCCTTACCAGTTTTTATGTTGGGATTATTGGATTCCTTGTGCCTCATGCAAAGTAACAACAAACTTGGGTAGCCTGTAGCTTTGTCTGTCAGCTGTTTGGGAATTCTTACATCCCCTTTAACTTCAATTTGTGTTTATATTACTCTGCTGTAAGACCCAAACAGAGATTGACCTTCAGTCCATGAATGTAAATATGTTGTAGAAAGGATAACAGAGTCAACAAAAAGTATTTATGAAACCTACCGATAAATCCAAAAATGTCTTTAATAGTTGGGACAAAAATTACAAGCAGATTATTAAAAGCCAAAATTACTGCTGCAATCAGGAAATGTCTTATCCAGCTGAATGGTCTTTTGGGAAACAGCAATGCACTGACAGAGGAACGGATCTGCAAGATGAAAAACAGCAGGGAAAGTAAAACAACAATTAATTTATCTTTGCTTTCACTTAAAAAAAATGATCTATATTAGTTACTTCTGCTGTGAGAAATTCTGACTGAAAAAATGTGTTTTCAATCTTTGATTCCCATAATATAATCTCACTCTGATATAGGTTTTTGAGAACTGGGCTCACAGTTTAATGCAGAAACTCAAATATTTGCAGTGTAGGAGATAGTCAAGTAAATAAGGTGTAAAATCAGGGACATGAAATCTGTTCAACTGAAAGATGCTAATATCAGCAAAAAAAATCCTCAAAGAACCCCCCACTATAAGTACTAATCAGCAGGCAAAAAAAAGAGCATGTGTGAAATATGAATTGCTGTATTCCTGAACCTAGTGAAAATCCCACAACTCTGTCATTTGGGGATGTCAAAATCCCCAAATTCTTTCATTTACTTTTCTGAGAGATAGAGGAAGATGTTGTTTTACTTAATCATTAAACATATACATATACATATCTGAAAATAAAAGCATATTTTTCAATGCCACTTGGAAATGATAATCCTAAAACCTATTGCAGAGGATCCGTTTTTGCTTCACTGATTTTCTCACACATCATGGATATTTTTTTGCTTTTGCAACATAAAAGATGATAAGTAGAAAAAAAGTGAAAAGCAAAACCATTTAGTGGCTGGAGATAATGTTATAGTCAAGTACCACAATTAACTTAAAAGTTGATATTTAGAAATTGGACAAAAACATTTTTACACTCAAAAAAGCTCCAAACACACTTCTGTTTGGTTGTTTTAAAATAACATGTAACTGCTTCTGGTGAGTTTGGCAATTGAATAAATATATGGGGTTCTCTCAGTGTAGTACATCACTTAAAACACACCATGAGTTTTGTATTTCTTGTTTTTCTGGTTTCCTAAACTATATTAGGAAGAGGGAGGCAGATTGAAAATATTTTGTCCAGTTTTTAGTTGGTGTAAAACAGGAGAAACTTCTGCCTGCACTCCTGTGAACTTACTGTCAGCCTATTGTGCATTATTCATTTTGTGACACTGTTCTTAAAAAGAAGCTATCAAACTGAAGTCTTACAGTGACTAAGGGTATATAGATCTATATTTAATTTTTTTTCTGGCAATGCAATAACTTTTTTTTTTTTTTTAATAAAAGACTCTGGGAACTTTGAGAAAATAAAAATGGGATGATTCATAAAAAANTCTGGTAATGCAATAACTTTTTTTTTTTTTAATAAAAGACTCTGGGTACTTTGAGAAAATACAAATGGGATGATTCATAAAAAAAATAGTTGATATGATTATGCTGCTTATTTGAAGTAATAAGATCCCCTGAGCTGGCTGTCCTGATAGAATGTGTAACGCTCTTTGATATTCCAGTTTACAAGCAAATGATATTATCTCAGGAGTTCTTTCAATGGAACAATCAGTGCTGTGGTATGTAACTGCAAACTGTTCAAATATAAAAAATGATTATACAGACATCTAAAAACACAAAATGCTGCACCTGACAGGCTTTTGCAATGCCCTTAGCTTGTTTTCCCATGAAGGCTGATCAATTTGTTAAGACTAATTTAAACATTTAGCCACTAGTTTGAACATATTTAAGGTAGGGTGCTGGAGCTCTCTGAGCTAAAAGGACTGACCACTCTAGATGCTTTATAGCTGAACTTTTATTTCTTTTTTTTTTTTTATTTAGTAGACAACATTGAAGAGTGATCACTGCTCTTAGGCATTTGTCAGCAAGCCTGGAAACAGTTCCTACACAGAGCCTGTGTTGCATCCAGGACAACGGAGCAACAGGAGCCCTGGGTTACTCAGATGGGAACACTGTGGTGTGATGCAGCTTGCTGGGACCCCTCCAGCAGCATGATGCTGGGCTTGGACATGCTGTACTAATGACACACCAGCCTCCCCAAACCAAATGATGAGGATCAGTTATTTTCTCCTCTGCTGCATGGCAGCTCAAGGAGGCACAGTCTCATACATTCAGGAGCCTGGAGTTCTGCTCACTGGGGGAGATTGATCCCTGAGAAGAGTCAGTCCCCCCTTGTTTACCTGTGCCTTTCTGTCCCTGCTACTGTGGTTATTGTGTTTATCCCAGTGAAGAGCACACAGGAGCTCCAAACTTTGTTCAGACAACTGACTACGCAGCTCTTTTATGCCTCTTTTTTCTGGCATTTAGTTTCCTCACCTGTCCATAGACTCAAGCCTGTAAGGTGAGCACAGGCCCCTCTGTCCTTGTACTTTAGCAGCCCAGTGTGAGAGTCCTGCATGCCTGAGTTTCATGTGTCTGTCCTAAGTTTGGATGCTAAGTAGGTGCCTGTGTCTCTATTAGGAAATCTCATAAGTGGTTTCAGCATATCTCCAAGACTTTGGTACTTAGCACAGCTCTGATAAATATAGTACAGAAAGAGCTAGAGAGAGATAGAGAAGCCATTCCTGATTTATTTATAAAGACCGAATTTTTTCAGTCTTTTAGATTTTGCAACCCTAACTGCCTAAGGTCCATGCTCTGGTCAAACTGCATATGAAAAAACAGACCTCTCTGAACAAAAAGCTCGGGCATACTTTTCTTCAGTGTTAAAATCTGTCTGTGCTGATCACATTCATTCAGTGTGTATGGGTTAGCCCTGATTTCAGTGTTACTTACAGGGAAAAGGACAAGGGGCACAGTCAGAGTTACAGCCACCAGCACTGCCAGGCGAACTGACAGCAAAAGGGTGTCAAAGGTGTACACTTTAGTGTATGTATGAAGTAGCTCATCTTCAACTTCTCCTACGAAAAGGAAACAGAAAGGAGTTAAATCACTTAAGCACTACCTCGCACATTTAAAAGGATCTTTATACTGCAGCCAGATAACATTAACTTTAGCCCAGCTGCTGTCATTAGATACAAGTTATGGGCTAGACATGAAAGAGGAATTTTCCCACTGTGACTGATACAAGTCCATCATTCAGAGATGATGAGGGTAATACAGCTCTGAGGAGATGATTTGTACTCAAGTATCTTTGAGATGACTTTGAGAAAGTCATTAGGTGGATGTAGAACCTGAAGTAAAAATAATTTCTGTGATATGAAACAACTCACTGATCTGGTAACAGCTCCTTTTGACCTCCACCCAGATGTCCCAGCTATCAAACAGAGCCCTCTTGCCCCAGTGATAGGGAGCAGATTGTGCTGTATCATTCACTTCTCTGCTGTATGAAGGAACTAACAAGGTAAAAAGAGGTGGCGTTTGCACAAAATGGTGTGTTAATAGAGGGACTACACTGTTTGCCTATCGGTTAGTCTAGCTCTTCCAGATTTTTTTTACACTAGAATGATTTGCACCTGTTTTTCAGCATAGATGAAACTGAACTAGTGGCGTCAGAGACAGATTGGGTAGCACTTAATGGTGTCATGTAAAACTGTTGAGCACTAGAGTATTTTTAGTACTCTTGGCCTTTGCCAAGAGTCAAGTTTACAGCAGCTTCTTGTCTGAGTTCACAAAGTCAAGGGAAACAAAACCAGTCCCCCTAGTAGCTGCCTTTGAGTCTCTCACAGGTGAGGAACTTGTGGCCAGACAGTTGGATAAGTCTCACAGTTCATTCAGAAGGTCACACACTATTATATATATTTGTATTATAATTGAATGTTGCTTAAACTTGGATCCAGTCCCCCAGAAAATGCTTTAATACTTGAGTCTTTGTGATAGAACCAGCTTGCCTACATTAAAAAATGAGGGAAAATTCTGCAGAGAACAGGGTTTTGACCTACCATAGAAGGTAAGGTATCCAAAGAGGGCAGCCAGAAGATACATGATAAGCATGCCAGTGATGGAGATGTTTGAGACATTCTGCATCCGCTTTCGGGAGCGACTGAAGTATGAAAGAAAGAGAATATCAGTCCCATAAAACCGTTATTTATACAAGAAGTGCTTTGAAGTGTCTTAGCTCTCTGACATACCCTCACTGGATAGTAAGTTCATAGCAACTATATTGGTTACATAGAGCTCTTGATGCTTTACAACTCTGTGCAGAGCAGCACAGATTTATAAAATGTGTTGAAACTGCATTTCTAGGGCTTTGTCTGTGGCAACATAAAAATGTGCCACATTATTTTGTATATCATAATTTATGAAATGTCAATCTCAAATGGTATATTTCAGATTAAAAAAAATGGAGGGACTAGAATTACAGGTCTGTAAATAGTAATAGACAAGAGTTTTCAGCCATCTCTATATGAACATACCCTTATATCTACATAGGGCTGTTCTGCAGGTTCAAGAACCCCTTGCAGATCACATCCTTTCTTCATAAATCCTTTGGTTAAAGAAAATCTTCATCTTATAGGACCTGCAAGCATTTTCCCAAGTAATGTGAGAATTTTTATTGCTTTTGAGGTTAAACCTACTGAAATAGGAGGTAATGGTTCTTAGCCTCCTTGAGTTTTGCAGCACACCCTGTTGTAATGCACTTTTTGCTGCTCAAGTGCCTTTTATTAACCCTTCCCAACTATCAACTCTGTGCTGTTTTAAGCAAGTGTATTTAATTTTTGATATTTGTTAAGCAAAACAGGCTGAGTGAAGAGCCTATCTGAGACACTCAAACCAATGGCATCCCAAGAAACTTTAAGAGTAAGCAGCAACTGACGCAAACACAGAACACATTTAGGTATTATTAGAAATCAGAATAATCTGTTTCAGTGCAACCAAGTTTCCCAGTTTATTTCAGATCGTTTAAAGGACTGTCCAGATTCCTCCTTTACTAAGTAATATTCATCAGTGCAGTGGTCCTCTGTCATATATCTCACTATAAGATCAAAGCAAAGCCAAAATCTGCTTACTATGGGAAGCATTAAGTCATTATCATGTGGGTGTTTACACACCAGCAATCAAGGGACAACATGTAGAAACTGATCTCTCTCTGTAGTTAACTGGAAGTATTGGACAAAATTTAAGAACCTTACTCTTTGAGTTCACTGTATATTGGTAGCACCTCAGGGTGGCATACGAATGCAAATGCCAGGATGGGTATTGCATAGGCAGTCTGTAAAATAAAGCTCCCATTAGTAAGAATGGTCACGACTGTACTTGTGACTTTTGGCAGGCAGCAGTTTAGGTGTGGTGCAAGTGGTGAAAGACAAATTCTACAGAATCTCCTTACCCGGGAGTTGAACACAAAGTATTTTGGCTGGCACTTGTCACTATGGTCACTGTGTGCTTCATATTCTACACTGCTTTTTGGGGAGGTATCTTTTGGCTCCTCAAGGCCTGGGAAGTGCCCAGCTGTGTTATCCATCATGAAATTCACACCAGAACCAAGTGACCCATTTGATAACATGACCAGGTGCATTGGCACTGTGCTGTTGGTGGTGGTCCAGTTTTCAACTCCATGGTCCATGATGGGAAGAGGACAGGGTATTTGAGATTTCTTGAAGATCACCTACAAAAGAGTAGACATTGTTATCAGAAGAGTGCCGCTATGGGAGATGACACATCTGTGGTATTCCACCAGAAGTATAAACAGACACTGAGAAAGAGACTAAGCAAGAAACCAATTGCTGCCAATTTAGCTTCTTCTGCAAACATTTGTTACTCTGCCTCTGCTGTTTTCCTGCTGTATCTTTTATTCTCAAGTGTTTTTTAAACTGATTTTTTATTGTGACTTCATTCAGCAATAGGTTGTTGATTTGATTCACTTGCAGGAGCTATACTAATATCCACATTAAATTGTCATGGCATGAAGTATAAAAGTGTTTAAAGTTTACAGAGTTTGTATTTGGCTGTAGACAATACCCAAACAGTCACCTACCACACTGACAAAGAAAACCATACAGGTCAACGAAAACCCACTCGTATAACCAAGATAACCTGTGCAGCAAGATAAAGAAAACAAAACAGAACAAAATAGTTCAGTTACACATAAATTCACAATCTTAACATGACTAAGAAATGAACTTAAGCAGGGCATTGAGCTTACCTAAGCTTTTTAGAAGGGAGAGGGGAAGAATAATCACAACGGTTACAAGTATGACCAGGTAGTTCCCATTAAGGTACCATTCTCTAAAGAGGAAGAACAAAAATGAAAACAATCATCACTGACATGAAAGCGAAAAATTTTTAATCTCAGGCTCAGGCCAGGAAAAGGCACCTACCCAGAATTCTCCTCAAGTTTCATAAATGCTCTGATGACTTCAGGAAGTTCATATTTAATAATAAAGAGGTAGCTTGACATTGCTGGAAAAAAACCCAAACAAAACAAACACCTTCAGAGAAAACTGGGGTTCCAACAAAAGACAAAAGTTTTGCTAAAGTAGAAAAATGAGTTTTGTTTAAAATAACAGTGTGAATAAAAAAAAAATAAATAAATCCTTTATATTGTTATGAATGTGTTCTGAACGACATCTAGCATTCTGTATTAGAATACAATACAGTTACTACTGAATTTATAGCGTACTTAAATCACTCTTAACTTTTCCTTTTGCGTTTTTGTTATATATATTTTTTTCCCAATGGATGCTGTCCATCCCCATTCTGTAGTAACTTCAGTTGTTACTTCCTCTAGATCTCTTCAGCTTCAGATCTCTTATCCTTCCTATTTATAACTTCTTTCTTTCTGTATCTTCTCTACATATAAAGAAATCAACTAGTTGTCAAGATTCCTGATGTAAGAGAGCACTTCTATACATCTCATTTAAAATGTACTGCCAGAAGTAATGCTTTTTTCATTTGTTTTACGTTTGTCACAGAGAGATCTCTGGAGACCTATGGATCAATCTAGACAAGAACTAGAGGAACAGCTATTCCTTTTTAATAGGGAAGCATACTTAATTTCTGAATTTAACCAATTTGATATCCAGGCATGAGGAAGGAAAGGATTACCATAGAATAGCATCTTTTATAAACAAAATCTAAAAGTCTTTTGCAGTACAGAGATGTGAACTACCTCTGCTTGTGTAGCAAAGTTGCTATAACAGGACAGTATTGATCTATTGATGGAGATTTGCAAAACACAGTAAGTTCCAGTAGAGAAATCACCAAAAACCTGCATAAATTTAGTTGACTAATGGGACATTTAATTTAAATTTCAATTACCTCTTAGGTACCAAATACCTTAAGGAATATGTAAAAAACTACAAACTCCATTTTTCTTTCAGACTTGGTGTTCTTCAGCCTCCTAAAAGGCTTCTTCCAGGATAGTAAAGGAAAAAAACATCGTTGAATGAATGTTCCCATTATCACTATTGTTTATATTGGTAAGTCTCCTGTTCTGAGAGAGGTTACTTGATAGATACTTCAGAGAAAGTATCTTTGTGGGTGAGTACATTCAAAAATTACTTTAAACACACATTTTAGGAATAACACCACCCAACTGTTATTTGTAGGAGAGAATTCAGCTGAAAACGAAGAGCCTATTCAAGAGCCTTTTATGGAGAAGTCAGAACCCTGCGCTGTTCCTTTTAGATCAGGCTCATCTTTTCTAAATTGAAGCAGATGCTTCAGCTAGATCCTAAGAACAGTCTGAGCCATACTCAATAAAGAGAATGGCCAGTTCCTTGAGGACAGTCAGTCAGGCCACTTTAGCCATCATTGAAGTCTCTTCACTGGCTATGGAGAGATCCCAGACAACTGCCTTTCACCATACAATGAAGTGTCAGGTAGCTGAAAAAAGTGAAATGAATTCCTCATATCCTTCATTTTTATAATACAATGTATGCTGTATCTGGCTCATCTCTGATGCCATTTAGCCAGACAGAGGAGAGAAAGAAATTGCTTGTGTTCTGTAGGAAGAACTTTGGAAGCTAGAAAACTTTCATCTCTTACCTCCAATATTCTGCATTGTGACTGAAATGAAAACACCACACTTCCCAGGCCAGCCAAATGCCTTTGCTCCCAGTTTTTCATATATTAATGATCCTGAAAAAAAATCCAAATAAAAGCAAAACAAACAAACAAAAAATGTGGGCTACTACTTGGACATACTTGCATTCCAAGGTAAAATGCATGCAATACAGACTCTCTTTCAATCACAGCCTCCTACCTCCTTCTTTGGATATCTTCAGTAAAAGGTGGACCGAGTAGAGTGACAATATTGCTACACTGAGCAGCAAAATTCTGCAAGGCAAAGCAGAAATCAGAATCCTAAGCAGGACATCAGAGACAGTTGATTTGAACATACACTTGTTTATTCTCATGAAGTTCCACATATAAATAGTTTTCAGCAAGTTTGTTCTTTGGTCTCCCAGTGCTAAATGCAGACCTAAGTGTCAGCTGTAGCTTACTTGGGAGTACAGTTGTACCTTATACACTCTAAAAGCCCCTGAAGGCTTGTTTAAGTCCAGTGAGTGCCAGTTTTGTGCTAGTCCACAAGGACAGAATCTTATGTCTTAACAAGATCCTGCTAAAGTAAACAGATTTGTATGTAAGAATCAAGTCTTTGGACTCTCACCTGCCCAGTGACCTCTCATTTTCAAATCTCTCCTTAATCAGATCTGTCAAAAACCCTGCAAAAATGAAACCCAAAACCAAATTGTGATTGGGACAACTTCAATGCTACCTCTTGGCTGGTCACTGCCATATCAATGTGCAGTGGGGGTTAGTTGCCTGCTGTGTAAGTACATTAGAAATCTTGCACAATGTTAAAGCATGGCATAACACTGGAAAATCTGCTTTTGGAGCACTGGTAGCTTAGTCTTGTATTCTTAGTCTGCTTGAAGGTACCAGTGCCTGAATTCAATAATTCTGATTACTGCCATATTCCTTCCACGCAACAGCTGCATCCTACATGATTTCAGCTATCTGCCTCTTGTAAACTGCTTATGAAAAATGTAGCTTTGTATGAGATTTTCAGGGCACAGCACTGTGGACAGCATATCTTATTACCATAACCATATTTTCATTGGCCTGCCCAAGTGCTGGTGAGGAAGAGAATGCAATGATAACATTACAGAGATAAAAAATATGGATGCACTTTATACCATGGCTGGACAGGAGGTTGTGCTCACACCTTTCACTCCACTGATCATGTGGTTTAGTATAGATATAGGAGACACTGACAGCCAAGTTTGTAAATGAGTTGCAGTCTAGGAGCAGATACAGACCCTGGGGCCAGGTGCTGACCACCAAACCATCACAATTTCCTCTGAAGTTTCCTTCTTCAAGAGAGACAGACAGTGCTACCACCTTCATGTGGGCAGAGTTGTCTCCTACTGTGGGTTCATGCAATATGCTAAGGGGGATCATGTCTGAGGTGACAGTGCATCCTGCTGAGGTGGCATCCTCCTTGGTCAGGGGTACCCATACAGGTGCTATTCAGAGACACAAACTCCGTGTCCTGACACATGAGGTGGGGTAAACCAAAATCCTCCTGGTTGCACTTGCTAAATCATGCTGGGCAGCAGAACTGCTGCTCCAGTGCAGGCTCCGTGCCACTGTAAACCTCCTCTGTGAGAAGGATGTAACTGGGACTTTTGAGGAGCTTCTGAGTTTCATGAGCCTTCTATTTGCCTTCACCCTGTAGAACACCTTCCAGCATGAAAGGACTTGGGAAACATGAGAACAGTAAATTCGAGTAAATTACAAAAATTTAGACTATGCTGCCGGCATCTAAATTAGAATTCATGTCCAATAATTTCCATTTAGTAGATGGGATTTTTCTGTCCCAGTGACACTAACATCACGATCTGTGAAAACAGAGGAACTTCAAGCAAGTGGATAACTGCTGTGGGGGTAACAGTATGGACACACAACTTTATACTTTTAAATAAAACTCCTTCCTCTACCAGAAAGGAGAATGTTCTCATGCAGGAAATATGGAAAGAGCATAGTAAGGAAAGTGAGCTGTGGAGGGAGATGCCTTTGTTTTTTGCTTTAGCATTACTCCCTACTTTAGCACTGCCAGCAGAGCCAATGTTGTTAGGCTTGTATCAGATTTTTTAGCCACCAGTCAGTACGAACAGTTTCAAAATAATGATATTATATAGGCAATATTTTTTCCCTGTTAGTGAGCCTTAACATATCACAGTGTTTTTTCCAGTAATCATTTATGAACATACCAGTTAGTACAAGTTCTCAGAGAAATTTGAAGGAGAAAAAAAATCCTACATTTTTCTGACTCTGATACAATGTCAGTTTTAGAACAGGCTTCTATTTTTTGCTCTGCAAATATTACATCTAAACCAGTTGAGTGCAGGTGTTATGAAGCACTTATATAGAACAGCATTTGAATCTACAATTAATTTTCAGTTAAAAAATATATTGGCAAAACAGGAGATGTTTCTTAGCAACTGGAAGCTACATGTAACATTTCAAATGCTGTAGCTGTCATAGTTACAGAGTCCCCACTAGCAAGAAGCTCCATAAAAACATGCCAGATTTCAGTAATGTCAAAAATGTCTTATTGTCACATAGTAATACCATGGTTTATTCCAATCTCATGGGAGGTTAAAATTAAGGGTTCATCTCAAATTAAAATTAGTTATTAAAAATCCCCCCCAAATTTATTTTTGTTTGTCTCATTGAAAGGAGCCAGATGTTAGCCATTGATTAAAAAACCTCCCGTGGCTATTGTTACTGTCTATCAAAACCCATTCTGTGTAGATACTGTTTGTCAGTCACAGACCAATGCTATCCTTTGTGCACATTGGGTACAGGCAGACTTGAAGAAGCAACATTGTCTGTGAATGCTTTTGCACTCAAAGCGTGTTGCCATTTGAGATTATATTGAATACTGTTCTTCCATTTCTACATAGTGATTAGATACTGGGGTGATGCAAAGATATTTATGGGTGATTTAATACACTTGTTGGATTCCCATACTGAACTGGCAAGATCCCTCTTATTATTTTAGGACCAGCATGCTGTTCTTTCCTTCTGTTTTTTGACTGCACAGTATCAATTCACAGTTGTGCTCCTAACACAAAGGAGGTCTAAAATATTAAAAATAAAAGGATTTTCAGCAGTGGATGGTTCCTTGTGGTGAAGCTGAAATGCTTTCATTACAAAGGATCTTACAAGGATCTTCAGATAACAAACCAAGTTTAACACACCTCTCTAACCATAAAAACTTCAGCTCCAGCCCCCACTTATATTCTATTTGTTTCCTTTTCTATGTACTTACATGAAAAGGATAATTCCTGTGTTGGCCATGGCATAGGAGAGCCCTAAGATGCCGCTGCCCATAATGGCATTGCTGAGGTTGAACGAGGACATTCCAAAGGAAGTTCTACCGCTGTGCTGTTGGGTGCAAGAACAGAAAATGGCAATTCATTTGCATTTTACTGAGCATGACTCGCTGATTATCCTCATTGCTGATATTCCCTGTACTGCTCCCCTGATCCCTAGAGGTGGAGCTGTTTCAAGGTTCCCAAGCCCAGAGGTACTTGCCACCATAAGGAGTCCCTTCACCCCAAAGACAGCCATTCTGGTGGAGTTTGCCTCTTTCCACTCTTTCATTATCTCAGTCAGGAGGAGGCCTACATTCCTGACAGGTGACTGAGGTGACACAGTTACACTGGCTGTGCTGGCCAGCTTCTGTGGAGATAGACGCTGTTATCAAATAGATTTCTCAATTATTGATTTTTAAATACTCAGATTTTTTTTAAAAAGTGAATACAACAGATTACTGGATTGGTCTCCAAGTAGAATGTGCTTTTTTCTTTGGGGAACTAAAAATGTGTCTGAGGGAGGAAAGAAAGGAGTGCTGCATGCCTAGGACTGGAAGCAGAAGAGTGGAAGAGGACAAAACCTAGGAGAGGGGGGATGGTGTGTGAGTGGGTTACAACTGACACCAAGTGGAAAAGAAAATGGGAACATGGCTCTTAATTTTAGTCTACAATCACAAATAACATTTTTGATTTTATGTGACCTTTCCTTAATAAAATCTGTAACACAACTGATAAAATAATGCCTTTCATTTCAGCAAATTCACTAAAGACTGAGTAACATTAAATCCTGAGCAGAGAGGTACCCACATGCATGCCCCACGGACTGGTGCTGTGCTTCCACTTGCATGTGGAGTTGTCTAGAAACCGTGTAATGCTCAGAATCATAAAGCCAAAACAATAATGTCCTTTCTTTAAAGCAATGCAGCTGAATCTACATTCATTTACACTGGGGCTGGAAACTAGAAATACAAGCATGTATGCACTCAGGCAAAGATCTACTTGGCTGTAGGAACAACAAAGTCCTTCTGAGCCCAATGTCCTGTCAGGAAAATGGGTGCAAACCCACCCTGTCTGCACATCTCAGCTGAGATTACATGGAGATGTTACTGAAGTTCAAGTGTGATCTGAGGAATTTTTCTGATTGCTTGTGAAGCAAATACCCAGTTTTACTTGTAAGACAACAGAAAGGGTTTGCTGCACTAACAGTTAGAAAATGTGTTTATTCTTTGAAAGCCAAGACTATACTGGACAGACTCCAGAATAATTTTGCTTGTTGACACTTTTAGAAAAAATTCAGGTCAATAAGATCTACTTTGTAATTAGTCATTCATTCATTAATTAAAAATGAATAAAACTTACATATTCTTCATTGTAGTCTTCCAATTTCTTTTTATCCAGATATCCATTTGTAAGGAACTTCTGACTTTCTGCATCATCACTAGCAAAGGGACTAAACACAGAGAAAAATAAGAAAACATTAGATAAAGCTTATGACACACATTTTATTTGAGTAGTGCCTTTTGTCATGCGTGCAAACTTTCCTTTGACATTGCTATGAATATTTAAAGATCCTTCATAAAAAAAGCTCTGTTCTCCTGTAAAATTCTCATGTCCAATGGCATGTTTAATTGATCTTTGCTTTGATTTGGAATTTAGTTTTAGACCCAGTAATCTTCAAATTACATTTGATGGCAGAGGTTGGAAAGCAGATCCATACTGCCAGTAGCCCGCTGAAGCTGAGCACACGCTTCACATCTGGGGAACAAGGGGCCTTGCAACTGCTGTATTGGAGATATGTGCTGGAGGGTGCAGCAAGCTGAGAGATAGAGACTGATGGCTGGTTTTGAGATGTCTCTTTCCAGCCACACAGGTGCTAGTGCCATGGTGGGTTCTGCTGGAATGTCTGGAGAGTGGGCTGTCCCTGCTGCCCTCCATACCTTGCCCTGGGGAGCATTTGTCCTCAGTGTGCTCAGGCTGAACTGCCCTGAGACTGCATTAATTTACACTTGTACTATCTGACTGGAGTAGGTGGAAATTGCCAAGGGGTAGTCTATGTTGGGAGCCTGCAGATGTTTGGGAGCCTGCAGATGTCAGTCCAGGTGGTGGCAGGCAAGGGGGGGACCTCAGCTGCCTTGCGGTTCTGGGCACACTGTCCTCCAGAGCATGGAGCAGGGAGGGTCAGTGGTGTGCAAAAACTTCCCAGATGCCATTAGTGAAGATTGTTTGTTGATTACAGCTTTCTAGCCTTAACAGAACAGCTAAATGCTTACCTGCTAATTGCAGCCTTTTCTGAGTCAGCCGGCTCTGTGTAGTTGTCTTCAAGGCTTTCCCCACTGTTGCTCTGGTCATCAGGTTCGATGTTGACTTTTTGCAGCTCCATGCGATCCATTAGAACGGTCAGCGCTTTCCAGCACACACACTCGCTTCTTCAGGGTAAACAGCACTGTGCCGTCTGCTTGCAGGTCCTCTCTAGCATGCAGGGACTGCCAGAACACTCTGTTCTGCAAACAAAACACAACAGAACTCATTAGAGTTTTCTTCAAATTAGATAAACCAGTGTGAATTGTTTGGTTTGTGTTTGATCTTTGTAATAGCATTAAGAGGGGAAACTGTTGCAGACTGGGAAAATTCTGGGCAAGCATAAAAGTCTCTTTATATGCCAGCACTTGGTTCTCCTGTCTCCCTTCAAATGGTAAAGGGTGCAGAGGCCAACAGATGCACAGCGGATATCCAGCATCTGGAAAAAATACAAAGCCAGCAGAAAATAATTTCCTGAATTGCTGCTTTTGTATTTCTAGGGGAGGGGGATTCAGAAATGCTTTCTGATAAAAGCAGGAGTATAGCTGGCTTTCCCATTTGTTGTAAGATTAATGTTGTCACAGGTTTAATATTTTGTAGATTTGTCCCTTTCACTGGGATCTGACAGAAGTGAGCATCTCTGCATGATCATTTTTTGATGATTAGGAGGTGCAATTCTGATAGGCCAGTTGCTGTTTGTAAGTGGACTGGTCTTTAATCCTTACATGACCCATCACTGGAAGCTCTGTCTCATACAGGATTATTACATGGATATAAGATTACTTTTACCCCATGAGAAAAATTCTTGCCTTTTAAAAATCATATGGATAAATGCTCAACTCTTTATTTCTTGCAAATGAAACCGTATGACCCAAATTTACAAAGAGATCTTCACCTCTGGGATTTTAGCAGCTGTGTGCTACAGACTCATCTGTAGCTACACATGTGAATTCATTTGTTTATTATCAGATTCAAGAGGAAAACACTGTGCAAGAAATGTTGCAGTTCTGCAATCCTTCTCCCTTCCCAAAGATATTTCTTGATGGATTCTATATTTCTATTCCACAGCTGAGGGGGCACCAGTGAAGGGAGTGAGCAGAGATCAGAGTGCACTCTTCGGGCCAGAGTTACAGTTTCATGGCCATTTTCTTGCTGCCTTGCAATCAGGCACACTGGACAGATTCATGACAATTTTCATAAATATGACATGCCAAATGCAACTCAGCGCTCCATAATAACAATATCAGAAAAAACTGCAACAAACAGTTTCTAAATCTGGCTCTTTGCAACACTAGATCTGAAATTATTTCTCCTGGGTTTGCATTAATGGGTGTATAGGTCCAGATCAATGGCCAGACCTTTGCTATCCTCTGATAATGATCATATTGCTGTTCTTAATAACATCTACAAGCATGTCTGTAGCTGCAAGATGTTGGAGTGCATGTGTTTAAAATGTAAATATAAACTTTAAATACCAGCCGTGGAGGTTAAAACTGACTCCAGGCCAGAAATTAATGTCAAATTCCTTGCTTCTTACTAAAAGCATTCACCAGACCCGACAACTGAACAGGAGAAGCAGTATCACAGTGCATTAGGAAATTTCCTACCAGAGAGAGTGTCTGGCTTTAATTCTTTCTGCTGCTTCACGGAGTGTTTGTGTGTGAGGGGATGAGTGACTCAGGCATAAGGGCAGAGCTGCTGGCACTCACACTCCAGTGCCTGGGGGATTCTGCCCGCTCAGGATATGAATAACTCCACGAGATAAAAAACCAATAACACTCCATCCTCACCCCTCCACCCCCAACAGAGCCCTAACAACTGTGGTTTCATTCACAGAACCGTCTTCAAACGCAGACACTGCCCTGTCTGAGAAAGAGAGTTTTTCCAATTCTTGACGCTTATTTTTAATCTGTGGTGTAAAAGTCAGGCAAACAAATCTAACTGTACTTATCCCTGTTCTGGTAAAGGGTAAAACCTCCCTTGTGTGCACTGCCTAAGTGTTGTTGGAGAAATGTCTTTTCCAGAACTGGCAGTCCAAAAAATACAGATCTTCAAAGAGATGGGAAATGGAGGAAAAGTAAACAAAAAAGTTGCCAGGAGTTAAGCAGCACAAAGATTAGGCTGAGGATGAAAGCCTGTGCAGCGCAGCAAACAATTTGGAAAAATTGACTGAAAATACACGTTACAGCATAAGAATCATCTGGACATTGCCCTGTCAAACATTTACACAAGTCATCTGATTTATGGGTATCACCTCAAGAGGTTGTGGAATTACTGCATAAAGCAATGATTTTCTATTTTATTTTATTGTTTTTAATCTGTGAATTCCTAAAAGTCTTCTAGTGAAAGTACAGAGCCTCAGGTGGCAAAATTAAGTCTGTTGAGCAGCTGCTTTCTTGCAGTTGTTACTTTTTAGGGAGAGGTTGGTAGAACTCCAGAGGTTTGCAAACCATGAGCAGAAAGTCATTGGCATAAATGTGGGGAGAGTAAGACCCATAAACCAGGCTTGCTATTAGATTTGAATCCTGCAAACACTAGTTACTGTGATTATGACTAATGGTGCCTTTGAACTTTGGTAGAACTTGGCAGAGCTAGTTGTTGGTTGGTGGCAGTCCATATCTTCAGGTTCCTAGCACTGCAGATCCTGAGAGGTTCGGGAGATGTACAGGCACTGGTAGCATATTTTCCCCACAAGTATCATAGAAGAGGCAGAGCTGTTACTTCTTCACCCGAGGGGGCCATGGTGTGACCCTGTACGTCTGGAGTCCTTACTCAGCTTGCAAGATATTTAGATAAATATCATGATTGGGTGTTGGGCACTCAATTGCACCCCTTCAGGGGTTTGTTCTGGCTGGATTGTTGCTCCTGGGGAGATGGCCAGGAACCAGGGCAGGGATAGCGTGAAAGCACAGCTACCAAGGCTGAGCAGGCCTGGGCCCTGCCAGAAGCTTAGCCTGTAATATTGAAGGAGAAATACTATAGCTCATCTGCTTTAGCTTCCCTGGGATTTAATGCTTTCTGCTTCAGCGTTATGATTTTGGTGCCTAAACATACAAGGGAAAGCTCTTTGATTTCCAGTGTTCCTCAAACTTGCCTTCAATACAATGATGTTTTTGCTGCCTCTTGTAGCATTTGGCTGAACAGAAAAGATTTTTCCTGAAGTATGGTATTAAAATGGAAATACTCATTGCAATATAAATTCACTTCTTATTAGAGGGCAGTTATTTATCTCTATAAGAGTAATTTTCCTCTTCAAGTATAGGGTACTGTTCTGCACCATTTATTAAGTAGTGGTTTTCAGCAATGATTCGGAAAATGATGAAACTTTTGGCATCTGATTTCACAATGTTATTATTGATTTCTGTTCAGTCTGCAGTTAGAACATTATGCGAACGGACAACCACTGAGCAAATAATGCCGGGTCATAGATATGACTAACACTTTCATGGGGTTTGCAGTATCAATATTTGCAATCTCTGCCATGGTATCTGATTTAGCAGATTTTGCCAAATTCTTCATCTTCATCACCATGTATTTATAAAATTGCTGTCTATGTGGCTGTTTCAAAATGAAATAAATGTGGCAGCTGTAAAATAAACTATTAAAATGTAAAGCCCATTTCCCCAAATTAATTTGTTTAAAGAAATATTAGCCAAGTAACTCAAGAGCCTGGAAAAAAATTCTCAGGAGACAGCCTGCAAAGGGCTGCAAAGCAAAGCTGTCGTTCATTTCTTAAATCATTAATTTCTTAATTGACTGAGCAATTTTGAATACTTTTGCTGCTTCTATGGTTGCTTAGGTTTTAATTTTCTGTACAAAAGAGAAGACTAAATTTCATTCCTGAAGAAATATCAAAGATATTTGCCAGCACAGATTACCATGTCAGTAAATCTTAAGGAGCCCATCCTTCATATTGCACTTGTATTTACAGATTAATTAAATCATAATTCCCAGTTTCTGAAGATGTGGCCAGCATCTGAAATACATTGATAAAATTTTATAAAGAAAAAAAAAAGTCTACCTCTGAGTTGAGCAGGTTCCTTTCCTCACTTGCTAGGCAGGTTATATCTTTTAGGAATTGCACCTGTAAGAAAAAGTTTGCTCATATGCAACCTAGAGCAGTTGAACAGTGATTTAAAGACAAATGGGAGTGTATGGGATGAACCAATCAACAGCTGCTACACCCAACAACTCCCTTTGACAAACTTGCGTCAGCTCTTTTAAAAAAAAAAGGGGAAAAAAAGTAGAAAGGTAAATCAGTTTATTGGAGCACACTGAGGGCAAACATCTCAGTTACCAGAGCTATTTGCTCTCTGAGCTTAGCCCTATTTCAAAACGTTTATCCTCAGAATGCTTCAGCCAGGCTTGATCACACTTTCATTTGACAGTCTGGATTTTTGAATAATGCGCATGCATTAAACTTGCCATAGCACAATAATAAAGAACCTGGAAAATAAATTCTGGAAGAAATACCTATTTGCTCCCACACTGCTCTTATTTCTGTGACAACAGAGCTACATCTTGCACTGCCTGTCTGGACTTGGTCTGAAGAGTGTGCTTTCAAAGGGGCTGTTTGACCTGTACTTTAGTTTCCCAGTTGAAATATTTAATGTAATTTCAGCTGAGGAGATATACGTCCAGTGACAAATGTTATTCAATGAATGGCAATACAGGCATGTGGAGAAGTATTTAATTATCTATGATGTACCTGTAATACTGCAGAATTTACAGTAGAATTTTATCCAATTACAAAATGACCATAATTAAAACCCACAACTAACCCTCCGGCCCTCCCGGAGCCCCATGTAGGCTTTGTGATTAAAGCCCTCAGACTGGCCTGACTGTGAAGGCAGGAGGGGAAGTGAGGGGATGTAATTTTTAATTCTTAGAGTTTCCTGTGGAGCACTCAGACTGCTTTAGTTCAGGCTGGGAGACAACCTGTGCGAAGCCAACCCTGCACTGCTGGGGTCAGGCCTTCTGCTTGCTTGCTGCCAGCACTGGCTGTGGTGCGCTGGTTTCGGAGTTCCTCCCCAAAAAAAGAAATCTGGATTCCAATATAGACTCAGACAAATAGTTAAACAAAAATAAGTTCTGTCTCCCCCAGTTCTGCATTCCCATGAAAAGACAACTGATTGTAAGTCCAGTCATGCCATATGATGCCAAAAGTAGTGCAATCCAAAGATTAAGAGGTGTGAGGTTTGGAGCCAGAGGTCCTATCTTGATCTAAACCTAGCACATAGTTGAAAAATGAACAAATTTTTGGGCCTAGACTGGTTGAATGGACTTTGAGTCTGAAAGCTCCCTGTGTTTTCCATTTTGTCAGTTGATATAATGAGGGAAACAGGCTTTCCCTCTAAGGCATATGACCAAGAATAAGTGTCCTTAATGTATTAAAACAGTTCTCAGCAGAAGTTTGGCATCAAGTTGTCCTATGCCATTGCTAGAGTAAGGGAGCAGAGCTGCCAGGGGAGCAGGGGGAGGCAGCTGCGCTCTGCTTGAGCCTTTGCACACTTGATAGGGCTGTGGGTATGGTCAGCCTTCTTGTTGCACTGTTGCTCATGTGGCTGTTTCATGAAACAATAGGGGAGAGAAAAACATTTCTTTAAACAAAGGAAAATAAGACCGCAAACCATAAAGAAAACAGCAGGGAGATTTGGGGACAGATGTACTAACAAATCAGCAACAGCTGTGAAAATTACTTCTTGATGCATTTTTTTGAACCTGATTAAATAAACAATCATCAAGATTAGAAGTAATTTCCTTTCAAATACCACAGATATCCATGTCTATCTCTGATTCCCACTGAGTCTAAGCAGTGTGGCACAATTCTCCCTGTAGTCACATCATGGTATTTGGGTGGATCTTTCCCCAGTGCATGGAGGGATGGAGTCATCAGAGTTGATGGTGCTAAACAGTCCCCCTATCCCAGCACCTGATGCCTCAAAGATGCCAGACAAGGTGTGCAGGCAGGTGGAGCTGGCAGAAAACATTCACATGCCTGTTGGCAATTTCCTCTGCAGAGAAGAGCCAGCTAACACAGTTTTTTAACACAGGTTTTTTTGACTCTGCCTGTTATTTCTGCCCATGCCTAACTAGAAAAGCACTGCTTAATTTTCATCAAAAAAGACTTTCATCAGAGTACAAATGTCAGTGTTCAGTCTTCACACTGAAGGGAAGCAGATGCTAACTCAAGACCCTTTCTGTTTTGTCTTCAGCTTGGCTGTGTTTGATTTCACTATTTGTAAAGAAAACTTTGTATTTGCTAGTATTGCTTGAGGTCATGCAAGGGTTCAAAGAAAAAAAAATACATTTTCTTTTTGTTTTCTGACACAGAAGAGGATTAAATTCTTGATTAGAATGTTGGAAACAGTGAACAAAAGAAAGCACAACATTGTGATATCCACCCTTGCCTCTTGTGGCTGGATCTAGCTTTCTATGTGACATGTCTTTGCCACAGAGTCATGCAGTCAGAGAAGCTCCACTTACATTAAAAAAAAGGGCCAAGTGTACTCCGGGTTACCTTTCCACTGAAAGCTACTAAATAAAGCTCTTTGGTAATTTGTGGGATCACACTACAAGCTCCATTAGTCACCTCAGTGTCTATGGTGCACTCTGCAGTTCACCAGGGAGTGTTTTCCCAGCCCAGACCCCAGTTTACTCTTTCTCTGAGGAAGCCAGAGTAACTGCAATTAAAATTTTGATATTTGGTAGATATTTTTTCTCTTCTGATGCCTTTTGGCTACCTTATGACTCACAGAGAAAGCTCCTGTTGCAGTAATACCTGCCATCGCTGACAGGAGAAATTTCCAGGCACAGCATCTCTGAGGACTGAGGGCACATTTCCTGAACAGAGAAAGCAGGAGCAATCTTCTGTAGCTATAAGTGTGTATTTCCAGAGTCTTCTAGAGTTAGAAGGGTGTTTTTAGAGCAGAGGGTTTTGGCAGAATCTAGGGCTGGCCGTGGTGGTAGTACCATTAAAAAAGACTCATTGGTCCTTTGCCCCCCAGGCATAGCCTCCTACATTTGTCACACAACAGGTTTCATATTCTGAACACTATAATGCTCTCTAGGGAGCAAAACCTCTCAGCCATTTCTCAGAGCCAAAGAGTAATCAGAGCTGGTCTGATTGTGTAAACTGGAGGTGCTGGCCCAGAGCTTGGTACTTGAGATCCCCCAAACATGGGGATCACTGCTGGGGGAAGTCCAGAATGTTCTGTTACCTGCCTCTGCCCCAGCTTTTGCCCCCCATGCAGCTGGTGATCAGCCTCCAGGATTTGGGCTTAGGCAATGCAGCTAAGGGCTGTGGTGTTGCCCTTGTGGCTGCTTACATTGCTGTGTCTGGAGCCTAGCTTGGCAAAAAGGCTTGGAATAAGATTGTGCTGAACATGCTGAAGATGTTACCAAAACACTAAGCATTTTTTTTTTCCTGCATTTTGGCCTTGTTTTCATGGAGCTTGAGGTCATGTTAAATGTTTCATTAATATTTTCCTGTTTTGTAATAATTGCTGCCCTCTGACTCATGCTGATTTCTCTGATTTCTTCTTGACACAAGAGCCTCTATCTGTCTGTGTTTTCTTCTTGCTCAAATACTATCTTCTGAAGTTGAAGGAGATTTTGTTGCAGCTCTGTGTTTAGCTTTCACTCTGTATTCATTGTCATTGGCATTGAGACAGTGTGCAGGGCAAACTGAAGAGTATTTTGCAATTTTGTTGTGGCTATCTGCTCTACACTAATACAAAGTAAAAGTAATGCTGGTGATAATAAACCGGCTGCATTCAAAGCACCTGACCCTACATACCCATGTACACACAGGTCCAAACCCCACCTTAAAAGGGTTAGGAAGCTTTTAGCAGGGATCTTTTTCAATACTATTTGACTCTTGCTATGTTTTATCCTTAGAAGTACCCATTAAAGATTAGGGGTTTTTTCTCAGTTTTTTAAAGTTTAAGGCCAAGACGGGCAGTGATACATCCAGCATCTCAATTAACCCAAATTCTCACTCCAATTCTGCATATTCAAGGTTCTGCATGATTTCAGCTGGACAGAAACATTTAAATTTTTCAAAACAGAAAAGTTTGGGAAAAGGATGTTTTTTTAAGCTGAGGGAAGATAAAGGGAGGCATGAGAGCAAGCTACAGCTACTTGAAGGGTAGTTACAAAGATTACAGGGGCAGACTCTTCTCAGTTGGGCCAGGAAGCTCAGACACTGGGCAGAGTGTGGGAGGTTCAGATTGGACATGAGAAGAATGGTAGTGCAAATTTGCAAGAGGTCGGTGAGGGAACAGAGGCTGCAGAGTCACTGTCCTTGAAGGTTTTTGAGGCTTCACAAGGCAAAATCATGCCTGAGATGACCTGGTGTTCGTGTCAGCTGCTCCTTGTGGAGGATCCTGGACCAGCTGCTCTCCACGGGTCTCTTACAAACCAGTGTTTCGATGAGTCTGTGAAACTGCTTAGTGCCACAGATGTGAGCACAAAGATATTAAAGATGCTCTCAAAAATATGATGGCAGGAATGCAATTAGGTGAGACATGGCCAGACATTAGGCAAACAGCACTCCATGTGCCAGAAACAAGTTATAAAAAGGACTTACTGAGGAATTCAATAGTCCATTGACTTGAAGAGATTTGCTGAAGAAAGTGGGCAGGTTTTGGCCTAAGTAGTCTTTTTGTCTTCACACATACACTGTAAATACATAACTACCCACAAAAGAACCCAAAGTGCTCCTTTAAAATACTAATATTCGCAAATTTTGCAAAACAAAACAGAGAACAGTTGGTAAATGTATTAAGTTATGTATAGAAGAATAACTGGCATGTTCTAAAAATGGTTGCAACATCCTGTGTTTCCTTTCCAGAACAGAATTTCTTCTTATCCCCAAGTTTATTTCAGTCTCTCTGGCAATAATTATCTTCACAGGGCAAGTATGAAAAGCTGCATTTGCAACTGGCTACAGTGAACTAAGAGGGAGAGCTAAAAAGGAATATTAAATAAAGCTCATGTGATTAATTTTATGAAATCGGATTCCTAATAACAAACACAAGATTCAGAGTCATGACTATAATTTACTATATATTAATTGCTTTTCTACTGTACTTTTTGACTTAGTGTGCTTATAATAACATGACTACAGACAGCACAGGTTATTTCCTTTGTGACATTACTACCTCTCCCTGTTGAAATTATTTCTGCAAATGCAGAGTGTATTTATTGCTGCCCAATATTTTTAAGTAAAAAGAAAAACTGGAGGTTCATAACACCTAACAAAAGTCAATTCACTGCAATGACTAAGAATGGAAGACATTTACCTCAGTGTCTGTATAATCTCAAGAGCGGGAGAGAGGCACATCTCTGAAAATGATTCAAACCCCCTAGAGGGGCTTATGGTCACTAGCTAGCTTCTTTAATGCACTTCAGACTGCTGCTTAAAGGCTTGCAGTATGAGTAGGCTTTGGGAAGGGTATAAGGTATTATTCACACTTGCCATAATTTTTTTTTTGTCTTGTTTCTATTTTAATGATATCAGGAACAGAGGGAAAAACATCCTCAAGACTTTTATCCCATGCCTTCTGCTGTTCTGTATCTTCACCTAAAAAAAATTACTTCAGTGAAACCCTTTCCCCCCTACATTATTTTCAGAATACATTTGGGAATATCTTGCACTGTCAGGGCAATTATTCCTGGCTTCAAACATTTCCTGAGCAAAGGCAGGGGCTACCTGAATATTTTCACCACAAGCCTGTGTCTATTGTTTGCTCCAAAAATGTCCATGTGTGCTAGAAAGAACATATTGTCCATGCTCTGCGTGGAACGAAGCTGAGCAAACAAAGCTGCATGGCACAGGAATGATGAATTCACTAAGTAGTAGATTGGCACTGCTGAATATTACGGACTATAAAACTATGATTTTATGTGTTTTTAAATATAATAGCTGAGTAATATTGAGCTATGATATCCGTTTCTGTACTGATATATATGAGAAGTCTTATTGCAATTTATCTGGTCTCTTTTCACTCTGACTTTTGCTGAGGGTAGAGAACTGCATTTTCAGCTGCCTACTGAGTGCCTGGTGTTTCTCACAACTGCCATGTTCTGCATAAATGTGAGCAAGTGATTCAGGCTCTCAAATGTACCACTGTTTTGACACCTGTGACTTGGGCATTGAGAGTGTCTGAGACTAAGGAGCTCTAGGAGCATCATATTAGGCATGGCTTTGGAACCTCTACTTCTTTTAAGATCTGGAAAACATGCAGGTCCACAAAGAAAAGGAGTTAAACTTAGTTTAATATTTTGATCTCCATCTTTATTTTAGGAGTCTAATTTTTGCAGCAGCTGCAATGACTTGCGAAATCCTGAGCAGTTCCTCAGAACTGGCCCAGCTCGGATCAAACCTGCCGGAACATTTCATCTGGGTGGTTTCCACCTCCTCTGCCACCACCATGGAGGCCCTTCAGCTGTGAGTAAGGGAAAGTTTCCAGCAGGATTACGTGCTAGGCTACCCTACTTATGGATCCATCCTCGCCGGGGCCCAGTGCCTGTCCCATTGCATGACCACTCGTGTCCACTATAGCTTGTATCTGCAGTTATCTACTGTGAGATAAACACACTCCCAGTCACATAGACTGGGAAGAGCTCACTGTTCATCATTTAATAGGGAACACATGGAATATATATATTCATTTTTGTTCATGTTTAGTGAGCCAGAGGAGCCCATATTTGTTTAGTAGTGTACAGTTCTCAAATGCCTCTGTATGTGCCATCATGATGGGCTGGGATGGAAGGCCTGACCATCATGACTCCTAACCCCATGGTCACAGAGTGAAGGCCTTGAAGACTTCTCATGAAACCATCTGGATTGTATTAGCTGGAGTACAGCCAGCAGGTCAAAGGTCTGGAAGAAATTATTCCCCTCCATCAGGCAGTTTTGAGTTTTGCTCCCCCAAGAAGGAGTACAACAAGATGGTGACAGAGTGCAAGGCATACAAGGTAAGGTTGAAGGAGTTAGCCTGCAGAAAAAAGGATAAGTAGGGATATTACTGTTGTCTACAGCAACCCGATGGGAATATGAGAAGAGAGAGACAAGTTCTCCTTGGAAGCAGAGTGGCACAAGTTTTATAAAACATGTAAAGAAAGCTACTGATAACTAAGTTTCACCAGTAATACTACAGTTCTGCTTATAGAAGTAACGAGATACTAATGTAAACTAGATGTAATGTAAACAATCAGATTCCTCTTTCATTAGGACACTTTGTGGGAGACCAGTACTGCCATTTGTACTGTCTGAACAGTATATAATTTTCTGCATCACTTAACAACAGTTTTCAGACCCTGAAAGCAGAGTCAGCTCTCTAGAAGCAGTCACAATGAGATATCATTCTTAAAAAGGTTTGTCTTCACACAAGGGTAAAAGCACGCCTTCAGAGACATATGGGTGTTCTCACCTTACAACAATTTCCCATTTATTAAAATCAATGAAAGAGAGGTGAAAATACATTTCTGTCCCAGCAGAGTCTGAGCCCATTACACTCTTCTGGCAGTGAGAGCACTATGCTGTACTTCCAGAGTACTTCCCAGGTCTCTCGCAGTTTGTCCAGGAAAAACCCCTTAATTCCTGGTTCTGCTGCAGGCTTTTCCTCCTTATTGAACACACCTCTAAGGCAACATTCATGGAGAGCTTAGGCACCAGTGCTCACAGGCCAATGTGCTAGGCACTGACATTTTCCCTGGGTAGAGAGTGTCTTGTCCGGCATGGCCACTGCCTGGGCAGGGCTAAGCAGCTCAGCACCTGGACAACTCAGGCTCTGTAAAGTCAAGGTTTCTTCACTGTTCAATCTGCCCAATCTGTTCAAAAGACACCAAGCCTACACCTACTGTTGTGGGATGTGACAGCCTAACAAAGCTTCAGTTCTCCTCTGTTGCACTCCTAAGGGTTCCATGGGCTGGACTGACTTCGAGCATGGGCCGTGCTGGTGCATGTCTGTCCAAAACATACCTTTCACATAAACTCACAACACCTCAGAATCAGGTGTTGCAATGTCCTTACTGAATTTAATCCACTCTCTGCTCCACAGTCCTCAGTCTGCAAAACAGGGAATGTAGTACATCTCTGTTTCATTTGGGCATCACAGGGAAAGGTATATTCAAGGCTAAGCAGCAGAGGAGCATGCAAAGTCCTCAGGAAAAGCCGTCTGCCATTTATCAGCTATCTAATGATGTAAAAAACCACATGAAACAAAAGACAATGCAAAAAAGGTTAAAAACATACTTCATGTGACACATTCTTGTTCCTACAGTTTTTTCTTTTGAATTTTCATAGCTAGAAAAACTTTGTCTCTATCAGTTCCACATACTTCTTTTGATAGTATACCACAACGCTTGGTAGTGACTTTCTATAAAGCTTTATAGTTTGTAAAAAAAATTTAAACCACTAGATAACTTATAACTATGATTCATGTTATTGTTATTGCTCATTATTATCATTTGTCATATGAGACAATGCCTGGCTATGCACTTTTCCTCTCTTGAAAGAGAAATCTGGCTCAGCTCTGAAGGCTTCAAATTCTGTTTATTATACTAGCTGAAGCATGTTTATTACACTGTCATGTTTTTATATCCCTCCTGCTACCTTGTACAAAACATACTTTTGCACTGACCAAATTGTGAAAATTCTGTAAGGCTTTGCTTTCTCTGATGAAGCCACTGATCCACCGAGTTTAGCAGCCTCATGTGGTGGTAGCCTGTATCTGACCCAGCAGTGTCCTCCCCCTCTCAGTACCACACCTAACCCTGAGAGGCCTTTCATGAGGAAGTGCCTTCATGAGTCCTAAGATTTCCCGAGTTCTAAGCTTTATTCATTCCTCAAAAAATGTGAATTAGAAAGAGTCATGTACTACCTGCCTGTATGGTTGTTATGGTGTAACATTGTTTGATTGAGAGGAAAAGCCACAGGAGACACATATGTAATAGCTAAAAATAACAGTGATAAAGCAACAGTAATGACAACCCTATTTTCATGTTGCAGCTGCAGTGAGTTTCTGCATAACTTTGACCAAGAGGCTTTTAAGTCATTTTGGCCAAAGCCTTTTGAACCTCTGAGCTGCACAGACTCCCTAACTTGATGGTGGGAAGTCTGTCAAGTCACATTCTGAACACAACAATCATCTTACGAGAACTCAGTCACTATCACTACTTCCTTGATTTTGTACCACTTCTAAAAGACTAACAAGCTCTATATTTGGACATGTGGAAATGTGATTGATTCCTCCTGATTTCTGCTGTTGGATCTAATAAGTTACATTGCCTCCCCCTCAAAAACTTGCGTCATCAGGTTTGTCTGTGACTCAATAACAAAAGGGATGTTGCTAGACACACGCAAAAGGTTCATGGCTGCATGAAAAACTCCCAGACACTTTGCTTGGCTCTGCAATGATGTCAATATTTATTGTCACTGTCACAGACACAGAGAGATTACACAGATACAGCCAGGATACTGCACTTGCAGCTTGTATGGGGTTACATGCAGCACTCTCCTCAGGCTTTGAATTTAAGAGATATTGCATCAGAAGTGGTGTCAATGAGATGAATTTTTCATTCAGCCCAAACACTGTTGGGAGAGGAAAGGAACCAGTGGCTGACGTATCTGGGGTCCTGTTTCTTGCTTCACAGATCCCAGCTGGGTTTGAGCCTCATAGGAGTGATGCTGATTCTGTAGTCCCACAACTCCCTTAAGTCAACATAAACAAATGCTGATGCTAAAAGAGGCAGTGCCAACTTCCCATTGACCCAATCAGTATTTTCACTCCCTTTGCTTCCCCAGTGACTGCAAATAGTCATATATACATATGGGAGGGGAAAAAAAGAGTGTTTTAACCCAGAGTGTTGTCCTATTCCCACTCACTGTGTGAGTGCATGAACATCTGGCAGATGGGACAGAGAGATGCAAATGCCAATAAGCAGGCAGAGGACTGGAAGGTAAGCCAGGACTGGTTACTACAGTTTAAATGAATTCTGGAACTAACAAGAAAATTGCAGCAGTTGTACTATGTTGCCTCATGGCTAAACAGGAGTGGAGGGAGGGTGTGCAAAAGCACAGGGCAGATATCCCTGGTCCATTATATCTGGATTAGGCAGATTACATGAAACAAATTTTCTGACTCAGAAAATGCCATCAGACCCGTTTAAGCTAGGCTAAATGTACCTAAAGAATCCCTAACTTACAAAGGGCTTCACATTATCTATAATGACGTCCAAAATCAAGTACTGGTAGTTTCTAATAAAATATAGCCTAGTCAAGATGCACTTTTAAATCAGAACCACTGTCTCATCTTTTTTTTTTTTTTAATGAAAATCACTTGCCTCATAAAAAGTTTTTGTTTCAGAAAATTATATTGAGAATAATGTTTCTTAATAATGACTCTTATAATGGCATTACTTAAAACAATTAAATCAATTAGTTCAATAAAATTCTTCAACTGAACTGCAATATTTTGACACTATGACTGATTGAGTTTACTGCCTTTGCAATTAATGAAAGATTGGTTCCTTTAGCAATTACACTCTGATTAGTCCACAGCAAGAACATTTTCCATTACTCATCCCCCACTGCTATCAAAGGGCCTTTACTTCAGGCTTTTAGTTCTCTCTTTAATCCTAAATTCACAGAGTTTATCAAAGTCCTTGCTCACTAGAACTCTTGGAGAAAATTTGATTTTGTATTTTACCTGTGTTAAATTTCATCAAAATAAGAAAATCCAGGAAGGAACTAGACACTAAGGCACAGGCACCTAATATTTTTGATTTAATTAAAAAAATAGTAGCTGTGGCTGCTCAAGAACAAGTAAGAGTTAATGCTAAGAACCTGTGATAAAAAAACACAACTGTTTATTACAAAACAGCATAAAGAATCTTTTCATAGCACAAGCAATCAAGCTTCCATCAAAGTGAGATAATTGTCAATCAAACTTTCAATTCAAACACAGCTGCTAAAAATCAGAAACAAGAAGCCAGACACTTCACTCCACTTTGAGCACTAACTCAGAAATGAGTACAGAGGCTTGGCAGCAGCTGAGACCTTGTAATTCTGAGCAGTTGTAGAAGTACTCAGAAAAAAAGTCTCTAAACTGGAGAGTTTTGTCTTTCTGAAGCTGAAAACAAATGTATTTACCATGCTGGTTAAAATTGTACTTAATGAGAAAAAATCTGTTAGTATACCAGCTTTTTTTTTTTAAAAACAAAAACCCCCAAAGTACTTAAGGCAGCTCTTGACTTCCAGCATACAATTAGTATTTCTTTTAATCAAATCCTACTAGTAAATCTTTTTCCTGACTCAACAGACTGAATGAACTTAGCAGGGAAGATTGTGAACCCACTGCCATGAGCGGGCACCATTCCTGCAAAGACTCACCATTCTTTACTCTGCTCTTGCCTGTTGAAAATAATCAGAAATGAAATATACAGGTATTGCTAAAACAGAGCTGTATTATATATTTATTTTGTCACCATTAGTTTCCTTTTTTTTTTTTTTTTCACCAGAAATGTTAAAAGTTGTTTAACTTGGTATAGGTTTTTTTGCTTATTCTGCCTGACTCTGTTAAGTAGAGTTTGAAGTAAAATCTGGAAAACAGCAATTCTCACTGGAAATTAATGTTATGCTTATATGTGCTGTATATTCAGACACCACTGTTGTTCATTATACTATTTTGCAAATGTGCACAAATATCGACTAGTAATTTCATAAATCTGAAAACCACAATTCCCAGATGATGACCATGACCCTAGAAAAAGCCTAGAGAAAACAACCTCTTTACGAGACATAACTTGCAATAGATGTTTGTTTAACTGGAAATCCGCAAGAGCAGCTGCCCAGTGCAATGGTACATATTTGCTTCTGAATCCTTTCTCAAAGACACTATTTAAACAGGCTGATGAACTGAGCTGGATTTTCCCCCACCTCCATTCCAGTAAAAAAAGGAGACTCAGAAGATAAAATTTGTTTTGTTATTGCAAGTAGTGCTATGTGGTAAGTGATAAATTTACTTTCTATAGTCCTATGTAATTATGAAGGTGGGAAATGTCCATTTCCTGTACAGATGCAATGTGTGTACTGCTCAGTGATATTTCTATTTGAAAACGAATATACTTCTATTTCCAGAAGTGTTTGTGTATGGAGCTCCTTCTTGTCCATGTTTGGCTTGATGTTAAAGATCTGCTACTCTAGCTTCACCACTTTGGCAAGAGGAAACAAGTATTTCTTGTATTGAGACTAATTCCAAGCTATACAATGTGTATTCACTCTGGTTCTGATTTTTGTCAAGCTGTAAACAACTGAGCTTTGTAACATGGGTTTTATGATGTGTGCAGCTGGACTAGCTATCACTCTTTCACGCAGCATCCTGAACAGGAACAGTGATAACAGAGATTTTTCCAAAGCACCTGTTCTGTGCTAAGTTTGATGCTTTTGCCTAGAGGGGAAAATTTGTGCCTCCTGAGCCAGTCACACTTTACACTTTCTTCCTGGACTCTGTTTTAGCCTTTGCCATTTTCTGGGTAGGAATCACTTCACCCAGCGAACAAGTTTAATTGGCAGAAGAAATTTCTAAAGTGCTCCTTCTCTCTTAGAACTGTTTCTGCAACCATTCTGTCTCCAAAACCAAAGGAATTGGGAATGACCAGACCTGAAGTGGTGTCACTCATCTCCTCCTCCACCACTGGCCAATGATGTGAATTGTCAGAAAAGACTTGGCTCAATGTCCCTTCTACTCCTGTGGGCAGAATTTATGCATGTGACAAACGACACTCTCGCATGGAGAAAGATCTGATCTGAGGGTACACTAAGCGACACAAAAATAAACTTTCTGAGAATAAGAATTATATTTTCCATAGTAAAAAAGAAACAAAAAAAGTGCAAGATGAGTCATACTTTTAAGATGTGTGAAATCCTGTGACATCTGTTTCAAACAAAACTATAAATGTCCATCAGCCACTTCCTCTTTTGTTTGCTCTGTGTTCACTTGCTTTGGAGTTTGTAGGCAATAAAACATAAAGTAGAAACATGAGCTGAATCCTGAGATATTTATTCAGACTAAAGTCTTTTTACTGGCAAAAGTCTATCTGAGTAGCCTTGTCATCCCCTAATTTTTTCACTGTAAAATGGAAAGGTACTGAAAAATCATATTCCTGCAGCATCCAGAAATTTTGCATCTCTCAGTTTCAATAATCAGAACATTACCCACTAATCTGCTTTAAAAGAAATAGGGTAAACCCATGCTTTTTAACAAGACTTGTGATGAGCTTGAGGAACACAGGTTTATTCCTTAGATGTCAATCTTTGGGTTCATAGTGGAATTTTCTGTTTCTGGCTAACTTACCCCACCTTTTCTCATCCCCTCCAATGACTTTTACAGTAATTTCTGAAAATTTACTTTTAAATTTTAAGATCAAATTTCTGGATATATTAAAGAAAAAAAAAAGAGAAAATCAGCTGTATTAAGAATCAGAGGTACTTTGCAAATGAAGATAATTTTTAGATTTCTAGGAAAACAAGATGTTATACCTTTTGATGCAATGTTTTGAAGTTTTCGATTTACTTTGAAGAAAACTTCGCCTTGAAACAAAATGATGCTTTAATAGTGTGTAGAGAAACTGTCCTTGGTGGCTATGAAATCCAAACTGAGTCATCAAGACCAGATGGTAATCTTGACTATTACTACTAGTATTTTCAAGACCCATCAGTGGTAGTGATGTGAGAGATGTTTTAAGATCTAATTTTCAGTCCTGATGAGAAGGAAGTGTGACAATAATTTCCTCCCTATTTCATAATGATTTTATGAAAATCAATTAGTGTAGAATTTTTTGATTGGCTAATATACTGCATGAACATTCATCTTTTAATTGGATAGCTGAACTTAATGCAATATTCTTAATCATTCTTTATACATTTTTTAAAATTACATAACTCTTATATTTTTTATTTCTTCCTTCAAACTCTGAACTCTTTAGCATGATCTGATTTAGCATCTGTTATTTTACACAAGGTTGTGTTTTCCATGACAAGAAAGTAAAATTCAAAATATTGACAAGATGATGAATTTTTGTCTTCTCTATATTTTACACATGTGGATAATGATACAAAATCATCATACTGTGGTTTTGATTTTTTTGCTTTATGGTACTAATAGTTCACAGTAGTAGACGAAAATCATGTCAAACTATGCACCAAGGGTGTCTGTTCCACAGCTTCCAAGGTCTGGAATGCATCTTTCTAACTTTACCTGAAATTCTCTGTCATAAGAATACAGACTGTAACATAAAGAAATTTTAGCCACCAATGACTGTCACTAAGAAGTTCTGGACTTACCACTAGGCAAAAGCAACGAATATCTATTTATAACTTTAAAACAATTTATTGTGACTCAGAAAAGTGATACATACAACAAATGCTATCATGCTGGTACAAATTTTTAACCANCTCTCCTCTCCTCTCCTCTCCTAATTTAAGCTGTATAAAAGACCCAGCTTCTATGGTTTATGCCAGGGCAACATCTAAAACCCATCACATCTCTCTCTTTCTGAGTATTGAAGCAAATTCTCAAAAAATAACCTTCCCTTCTCATTACCAGATAATGATGTACATTTATGGCCTGAGTTTCTCTATCCAACCATGTTCTTCCTGAATTTCGAGGAAGATGTGTTTGTTCAGCCACACTGTTTATCCACTTCAGAAATGACCATCCACTCTTACTGGCTGACATGAAGCACAGAAGAAAATGTTTCACTTAAAAGTACAATTTTTACAAGGTCAACATGAAAGCACACATGCAAGTCCAAGGATAATAATCAGACCTTCTGTACAAGTTGGAAAAACTTACATGGTTTTTAATGGTAAATTTTGACTTTTCCACCAAGGTCCTTAAAACCTACAGTTTGAGTAAACACATATGTATTTAGAAATATTTTTGTAGCAGTTTTGCTTCAAAAATATTATTATCTGCTGTAAGAGATTTTGTCAAATAAAGACATTTCCCACAAAAATCTGTTAAAAATGGCCACGAAAGGAAAACCATTAATTGGGTAAACATAAAAAGGTATACAAGAATTATCCTGACACACACAGGGTAACTCATGGGGAAAAATACTCAGCAACTTACTCAGTCTTTTTCAAAGCAAATGATTAAGACAGTAAATAGGTGCCAAAAAGATAAAAGTATTCAATTACTTTCAACTAAGCACTCATTTCTTAAATGTTAGGATGGAAAGTCATTCAAATAATTGCTCAAAAATAGTGCACTGGGGTCTACAGGTTGCCTTTCTGATGCCATTTAGTTAAATTGAATCATTAATACAAGAACTAAGGACCTGGTTCTCCTTTATACAGAAGTGCCTTTATGTGACTGGCAGTACAGAAGGGCTGCAAAACAAGTGCTGCGATTAATGCCTGACTGAATGATCACTGGTACCAACTGGCACAGTGAAATGAAAACTAACCCCCAAATTTTCCTAAAGATTTTTCTAAATGAGAAATCCCATAACTGTAATCAAAATTACTAGCTACTAAAGAATAGAAACAAATGCATTGATTTTTTAATTTGATTTTTATGACTGAAGACTTAAGAAAGGTATTGATGCTGTGCTAAAAATACACTGGAAGAGTACAAAGGGTTTCTGTGGATTTGGTTTAGGAATAGGTTTCCTTGTTTTTTGGCCAAGTAATAACAGGAAAACAAGAATTTTTCATAGAAATGCTGACATAACTTTACTAATAACACCTTTAACAGAGGTTGTTACAATGTGTATTTACTCAGGTACGGGATTAAATAAGAGATGTGAACTCACCATAGCAACCCCTTCATCACATTGCAGATATGCTGCTTCTAAGATACGGCAAATGTTTCTGAAGAAATACACATGAATATGAGGTAAACATCTATCAATTCCATCTTGTGTTTCAAAAACACTTTGACATACAGTATAACAAAAAAGCAGCATAACTTGATGCTCTGTAAATTAACGTATTACTGGATGGTCTTTTCACTGTGTTACAACTTTTGGCTGAAAATATAAGTTTAGATAATTCCGCAATTTGCTATAGCAAAAATAGTGACAGACACACTACTGAGCTCCTTGTAAATATTGCTGTGGATCCTTACACTCCCTAGCAATCCAGGAAACTCACCTGTCTGTTTTGAACGACCTCCTGCTGATGTTCTGAGATCTTGCAATAATACTGATGTTCACCATAAGATATTCAGCAAAATTTTGTGAGGACAGTTCAAGTTGGAAGTAGGTTTTCTTCTAAACGGCCTTTTCCCCCACTTTTAGACACTTTACTCTTTCCTCTTCATTATCCCTCCGCATCTTGAATTTTTTCATCTAATGTATGTCGCTTCAATTTCTCTTTATACAGCTTGGATTTTCTTGTTTTGCATAAAAAACCCGTCATTGTATTTACAAACTTACTGCTTGTTTGTTTTTATTTTTTTCCTTAAGTGTTTTCACTTTCACATTCAAACTACTTAGGCAGTGTCTTAGGTGAGGTCCTGATGATATTCAGTGGGTTGCTATACCTCCTGAAATTAAGTTTTTGCTGCTGTATCTTTCTTATGTTTTACCCAACAATTCATGGTAGAATTTACTCCTGCAAGGAGAACTAAGTGATCATATTGGTTTGAGTTTTTTCTTGATATTAAGCAACTGTATTGTATCTTCCCAGATTTCACTTGTAGAGGGGAAACACCAATTTTCTCACATTGCCTGAGGTGACTGATAAAGAAGACAACAAGCATTCTGGACTGCCACATAAAGCTGTCTCCACACATTCTTTCATCACTGTTCAAGGTTTTGTCTGTGTGGTACAGAAATGCAGGAACCCTAAATAAATTTCAAGTATTTTTGGTAGCACAGGCAGAGGTTTAATTAAAACCTCAAAGCATTTTATTAAGCCCGAAAACTTCATTGTCAAACTGCATACTTACATTTCATCAGAAGGAAATGGCTTTTTATTCTTAAAAAATAACAAATTTGTTCATTGAAGATGTTAAAAAATCTGTTAAAAAATCTACAGATAAAATGCATGCCCTCATATGCAATTTATTTTTATTTCAACACCACTTCCCCATTGGTTTACTATATTTTTTCACAGAGGGTTGTTTATATTTGGGGTAAGGGATGATGTACAGTGACTGAATGGCTGGACCCTCGTGTTTCTATGCACTGGGGACATGCCCTGATCCCAGGTAACCCTGGTTATGATGGGGTTGAAGGGCTCGCCAAGGGCCCACCTTTCCCATGAGATGGGGTCCAAATGCTGCTTGGTGGAGCTTTTGTCCTGGCTCTGGGATCTGTATTCCCTGGGATGATGCCTTGATTCTGGTGGGAGCTGAGGTTGAGTGCCCCAGGGTCTGGGAGAACTTTTTGACTTATACTCCCACTGGGATTGGTGGCCTCCTCCCAGACGAGCTGTGCAAGAAGCTATATTTAATCTTTGCTTTTTATTCCCTTGCCATGGCTATCTATTGGTGCAAACCATGGAGCTGCTCAGGTGAGAAGGGGTGGTTCAGCCAGTATGGGAGAAACCCTGCCACAAAATGCCTGCCTGAGAAGTTGCATGACAATTTCCACCTTTTTCATTATTCAAAACTTCCTTTAAGCTGCTCAGTTTTGACTGTCCGTTTGCTCAGCTTAGGAATAGTGTTATTTGTGACTCTGAGCTGGCAGAGGTTGTCAAAGGATATTTGAGCTCTTCCTTGGCTTCTTTACATCTGCAGTCATCCTAGGGTTTTTTTGGCTTGTTTGTGGTTGATTTTTTGGTTTTTTTTGCCTGGCTGATTGATTCAAGATATACCCACAAGTTTCTGAACTCCCAAAACAAGGAATTGCTGGTTGTGGTCCTCAGATGACTGAAATTATAATAATAATATGGCCAAAATATGTTTATTATAAAACAGTAAATTCTACATTCCTTCTCATGACCCAGATTAACACACTTACTTCAGTTTAACTGAGAGAAATAGTCTAGTCACCATGGCACTGAGTTTCTTATATTAGCTTGAGACCCTTGTGATTAACTGTCACAGGGATATAACTATACTTGCACTTGCTATTGTAAATCCAGATCACTTAACCCTTCGGAAGCGGTATAAAAATGAGTCAAATGTCTGCCAACATGGTTCTCCAAACAAGCATGACCAACGTGTACCATTTTCTGAAGCTAGTGACAGTCATCGGTGTGATGTGGCCAACATCACCTTCAGCTGCCTTTGAGACCCTGCATTCAACAGATTTTCTATTTATAACTATTTCTATTTATTGAAAATGGCCTTTGGCACCAGGACAGACCAGAGCTTGGCCTTTGGTCTCTGGATCCGCTAGGGAGAGCCCTGTAAGTCTCCCACACCCTACCTTTTCCCTGTACAAAACAACAGCCACTTACAGAGCTGTGGAAATAGTTCATGACTTCCTGCTATACATGTTGTTCTAGATATTCACTGGGTGAACCCATCCATTCAAAATAAAATCACATCCCCTCCCCCCATTATCCTTCCCTCACAACAATATATTTCATCTTTACTTTTCCCCTACCTGCCTTACTCCTGATGGAAGCAATCTATTCCACATATTGCAACCTGGAGTTAAAACTATTGTTTTATAGTGCTTAATGTTTTATTTCTCTTAAAGCTAAGCTGAATTTCTTAACTTTTTTAATAGGAAGAAATATCATCAGCAATGTAAAAATGAAATGTCAACATTACATGGCTCAGAGAAATGCCATGAATCTTTTACTACTGCCATCTCAGATTTCTGGACAGCGTGACTTATTACTTGCTGAATCTGTGTTCTTGCATAGTATTTTCAATTGAAATATTTCAAAAAGAATGTTTCTTTCTCTTTTGCAGTGAACATTTCTGTTTGACATCATATAGTAATTCCTCATCACTGGTAGTTGAAATAGTGACCATTAAGGATTGATATGTTATTTTGTTGCTCACTGCTGCTCGTCACACCACCCAAGGGAATGGGACACCCTAAGAGCTGAACAGATTTATAAAATGACAAAAAATGGCTAAGCCTCTCTCCCAGATTTGTACAAATAGTCCCTTTTTAACATTGAGCACCATAATCAAATCTGCCAATTCCCATTTCTTCCCTTATTTATTTTTCTTTAAAATTCATTTGGCTTTTATTTTGTGGTTTGTTTTTATGTTTTTGTTTGTTTGGGTTTTTTTGGCATAGGGTTTGTTGGTTTGTTTGTTTGCAGCTATTTGATTTAAGGGAACAAAGAGATCAAATAATCCGCTGGTATTTTTCTTACTGGAAGAAGTCTGTGTAAGTTCTTTTATTATCCTTTTCTTTGCCACTGCAAGAAAATTTCCATAGATTATCATTACAGATAAATTTTATGATGAAGAAATGAGTAACACAACACAAACACATCCATTCTCTTAATAGAACGAGCTACAGCTTTTTGGCTGAAACAAACAATAATATGATTTATTACTCAAATTACATTCCACAAAATATGCTCTCATCTATAAAGAGACTATAAATGGCATGGTAGGGTTTCATATTGTTTTTTTTTCTTTCTTTTCTTCTCCAATGACTTTCCTGTTGACCCGTCTTTTAATTTACAAATAAAACTTTGACTTTCTTGACTGCCAGCACTGAAAATCCACCCTGAGATCTGAGATCAAGCTGTATCTTTTCTGCTTTATGCCAAAATAGACTCTGCTTCACCTCCTCAGCACTGAGGTGGCTCTGCAGGACTGGCAAGAATGTAAAGAAACAACAGTAGTTTTGCCAGTAAAAAGATAAAGTGAACGAATTCTCTCAGAAGTAGGAAGATACCAGTTTTCAAGTCAGCTTGATAGAAAACAGCTGTTCTTTGAAACAAATGCTTATAGGAGGGTTGGGGTGGGACATCTCATTGCTTGGTGTTCCTGTACAACCTTTTCCCCTTTGGTCTTCCCAGTTCAGCCTGCAGATCAATCCAGCTGAGGTGTTTGTGACTGTGGCTACACAGCCTTTTTCCCTGTCAGCAGTGCTGGATTCAGGTCTTTCTGCCTTCTTTGAGCTGTTTGTGCCCTTATGCTTATGTTGATACTGAGGCTGTTGTGTGGTTTGGGTGGAGGGGTGTCCTGTGGAGGTCCTATGAGGTCCCAAGCTCGTCTCTTTCAAGCCAGGTCCCAACACAGCTCTGCAAACAGTTGGGCTGTCTTGGATATTCAGTTACCCTTCTGCTGCTGTATTTGTGGGGTATCAGATGAAATCTAGGAAGTCAGTTTCCTAATTATTTTTTAAGTCCAGGGTGAACACTCAGCCAGTATTCTGCAATTAGTTATAAAAGCTTCCAAAATTCTTTTGAAGTCAACCTTCCCTATCATGGTTGGGAAATTAATGGTCTCAGTGGAAGTCTGATGGATATAAAATCCTTTTGGACAGAGCACAGAAACTTCTACTGGGAAATGAGCGTCTCTGCAGAGGTCAGGAACCCACTTCACTCAAGCACAGGGATCAAGCCCTCTGCTGCCATGAAGCCTATCATAGGAGAAGGGCTCACTCCTTGCAAGGACAGGAGTTTACACAGGGCAGAGAAATGTGGGCAAAGCAGAGAGGGCGCTAGGTGTGACAGCAGTCAAAAAAGGGGCCAACAGGGACTGCTCCAGTGGTTTTTCAGGAGCTGCAATTATTCCTGCTGTCAACCAGGAGTACTGAGGTGCAGCAGGTGAGGAATACTCTCAGGAAATGGTAACAGGTGAGGTCAGGCAAAGACAGAATTGTATCCAAAGGCACACATGAAGCCCCCTTCCCTGTCTACAGTGAGTCTTAGCACTGCTGGAAGAACACAGATTCAGCTGCTCAGTCCTGTAATTCTCTGTGGTTTATTTCTCATTTATTAAAGAGTAGAGAGAAAGTAGTTATGCATAACAGAGTGCTGCCCCTGGAGCTCTTTCAGGCTGTGGACTACAAAATCCCAGATTCCAACTCAGAGAAATCATCAGCTACAGTACTGTTGGTTCCTAGGGACAGGTAAAGTTCATGGTGACCTGCTGACGTCTAGATTGTCAGCTACCCAGTACTGTCTCCCTCTTCCACCGGCTGTCCTCTGCCACCCCACGCCACCAGCTGGGCTGAGAGCACTGAGCTCATCATGCAGTGATGCCACAACCCTTCTGGAGAGCCTGACAAGCACTGAGAAGCAAAGCTGAAAAATTATTTCTACTTAATAACAGGACAGATTTAACAGGAGAAGAAACACTGAGCCATGGAGAATGTGCACTGGCATGAACAATTCCTTCTGCAAATATATCATGTGTGAAATGTGAATGTCTTCACTGTCTATCTCCTTGGGATTTATGAAAGAGATATTTAGTGGAACTTTATCTTTTATCTTGAATGTAATTTGACTCACTGGATGTACACTGACATGTAGACTAAGAGAAAAGGAAGAAAATTACAAAAGCTAATTAAAATAGCTTCCACACAAACCGGAGATTTACACAGAATTTCTTCCAGAAGAAATTGCTTTGTGCTTGGTTTGGCTTAATAAAACCTAAGTTGTTTTTTTTTTTTAAATGTGATTTTTTTAGGTTACTTCTGCAAATATGTAGTTGAGTTCTAATTTTAATTGTCACAGAAATGTAAATATTCACTTTTTTCTGCCCAAGGGGTAAAAAATATAAATGTGGCAGAAAATGTATCTGTTAACACAGACCCTCTGTAAATCTTTCGTATCAGCCACCACTGAAAAGGGAATTCTTTTTGAGGAGTAAATCCAAATTCATGAAACCAAAGACATTCACAGTTAAGACATTGACTCTTTTTTCTCTTAGCTCAATACAATTTGTTTATGTATTACAGCACTTGCTGCAGGTTATGTAAGACCTGTTGCAAGAACTTGCGATATCTAATGAATAAAGGACAAAGTCTCAGTTTAGTTTTGAATTTTCAGGGTTTAGTGGATTCTTCTGTAACCCTGTCCCAGGTCTTACTGCTCCAGGTGGTTCAACTGCAAATCATGTCTCTCTCTGGTTAACAGAGAAACCCCTGTCACTGCACACCTTGAGGTTGCAATCCTGCATGTACAAATGTAATCAAAGGACATTCCTTGGGAAAAAGTGCTAAAATTCACACATTAACTGACAAATTTCTTTTTGAATTAGATGAACTGCTAAGTTGCATTATCAGAAACAAACTTTGGATTTTATGAGTTATCAGTCACTTAAATTAGAAGAATGATCCTTTGAATCAAAATTCTATTCTTGGCTCAATTTTTAATATTCAGACTACATGGACATCCGTTTTGACATCACACAAACTAGTTAGCAATCAGAAAGCCTAATCTTCTTCATTTCATTCAGATGAATATTCTCACTGGGGTTAATGAAGTTCTCATAAGAATAATATAAATGTGGTTACTTAATTCTTGCCTAGATAATGTTAAATCATTTGATTAAATCCGTTTTTTCCCTTCAGGCTACTGACAAGAAAAATTACCCAAGACTCACAAATATCCAGCTATGACCCAGTACAAACCACATTCATTCCCAATGAGAAAAATAAAATGAAGTTTCTTTAAGCAGAAGTATGCTTTTAATATGAGAGTGAAGACAGAGTAATACTGCTGGATTACCGTAATTAACTAGGCCAACTTTCAAAAAACCCCAAACCCAAATACGCAGACAAATTGCCTTCAGAAATTAATTGGATTCTATATAAAAATATTTTGCATTTTACTTGTAAATGTACACTTTTCCTGAGGACAAACATGTTTGCTTATATAATTAAACAATGCATGCTATGACATACCAGAAAATAAGCAAAACAGTGGATTAAAGGGCACATGGACACTCTGCTCATAGCATTTCTTGTCTTTATATTTCTAGAACTGGCCATTGAAACACTACACCCATCACATGAATGAAATACACTTTAGGAATACAGGCAATATACACTCAATTACTGCTCTATATTTTATGGGTGTAAAAATTCAGAGCATATAAGTGTTTTTCATCAGTAGGCATACATATTGCATAAAGAAAACTGCATCAGGGAAATGCTGATGTCGCTACACTGAAGAGCATTTTTAGCAAGGATTGTACCTGTGAGCATGAATGTTTGACAATCCTTACAAACAATCACACAGTGATGATTAATAGTTAGCAAAGAGCAGGTAAAGTCTTAAAGTATACGATCAACTCTAAATTTTATATGTATTAATATCCATGAAATCCCATATAATATTGCCTCAGTAGGAGACTGGCATTAAGGACACAAAATGTTAACCTGTCCCGTGGACAAAGCTGGGCTATTGCTCCGGGCAGTGCCATGGGAGGGGAAGAGCTGCTCCATGTGGCTTCTGCTTGAGCTGTGCAGGCAGCTCAGTAAACATGGGGTAGGGACAGCATCATTAATTTTCACTAAATCACCAAGAGCCATGTCTAGAAAAATGAATTAAGGTTATACAACTTTTGATATTTTCTATCTCTTGATTTCTTAATTGATGAACAGTTATTACACTTCGCTCATTTGATTAAATATTATTTACAGTTTTACTTTTGTGGTTATTCTTCTCTTTGGAAATAAAAAAAGTCAAAGAAAAATTAGTCAATAGCAACAGTTTAAGACTTTTGGCACTTTCAAATTAGTTTATTTTTAGAAATCAAAAATTAATCTGAGTCTACATAAAAACCTACCATTTTTTAGCTCAAACCTTCCGGGATATTTCACTCTCAGAGCCAAAATGGAGATGTTTTGAAAGAGGAAAAGCATACGAGGCTACTGATATGTGGTAATACAGCAAAAAATAGATAAGAAACTGTCACAGTGTTCTAAGCCAGTATGTTCCAGCAGCTGCATCATCAATCCTCCACTTGGCAAATCAGCACATCTTTTTTTCCGGGAGTCTCTCAGCCCTCCTTTCCTTCCTCAGTCCTGCCTTTCTGCCCTCTTGTGTTTTGCCCTGTAAAAATATATGTTAGCCACAGGACAAGTGAGAGAATAGCATGACTTGGCAGGAAAAGTAAGAGAGATGGATATCTAGAACAAAAAAATAAAAATGTGCAATAAGAAAATGGTGGAGCAGCTTGTGGAAGACAGTCAGGCTGCTCGTAAGTACAGGCTGATACCGGGATGAGACTAAAACAGAATACTTAATGTATGCCTGTAGTAATAATAAATATTAATATCACTATATAATGGCTGTTAAAAGCATAAAACTAAGGAAATAAAAATTGATAGAATTCATACAAACCGTTATGATAATTTAAATCCTTATTATCAGTGTTTACTTATGTCTTGGGGTAGAATAATGAACCTTTAATTGCAGGCAAGCAATTTTATGTAGGAATAAATCAGAACTTGGGCACAGTGATAGCATTTATCCAACAATGCCCTTGATTTTGGCACTCATTCAGCATTCTCTATATTAAGTTTTAATGCAAAACATCTGAAGCACACATTTAATAAAGCTGTTAAGTACAACTCATATAGAATGAAATGTTCCCCATTCTCTCCCCTTTGTTATCCTTTCAACTCACACAGACCTTATTTTTACAGAATGGCTTCACTTTTTTGATCTCCAGACTGAGGGAAAAATGGAGCCAAACAAAATAAAACACACACACAGCGAGCACAGTTGATTTCTGTGGCTGGAAGGGTGAAATGCAGAATGACTTCTTTTTCCAGGAATGTTTTTTTAAGCATGCAGAAATATTGTTTTCTAAAGGAACTACACATATTAAATGTTCTTAAACAGTGTCATATCAGAAGACTGATGACTATGTTTCAAAAACAAGAGATCTCAATGTTAGTGTAGAATACAGTAAGAAGTATCTCTGTTAATTTATTCTAGTTTCAGAGCATATTAAACAAAATGTGACCTGTCCTGAACTTGAGATTCCTTGAGAGGCAATATAAAATGTTATTAGACATGCTAATGGGATAGAAACCCCCCCACCCTTGTGTCAACACTCAGACTCCTGATTGTCTCAGGCACCCTAGCCAGAGGTCCATAGCCAGCAAATTCTCCTTGACACGCTACCAGAGGCCTGGCTCAAGCGCCCAATGTGGTCTGGGCTGCAGCCTGAGGTATTTTCTTACCATTTAAAGGCAAATTTTTTGGTGCTGGCAATATGCTGATGTGTTCATGGGAGATGTGCTCGCCAGTGAGCAAGCTGCTGCTGGGCAGATCCAGGTGTAGGGAGCAGGGTTTACTGCAGCTAAGGCAAAATCTCTACCATGATTACTAATGTTTGCCTGACTTAGAAGCTGGAAAACCATAAGGTAAATAACAAGGTTATTGGTGTTACAAAGTCAAGGGAAGAGAATTATAGTGACATTCCAAAAAAATACCAATCTGAAGAGAATGAAGAAGTTCTTACTTTCTGTATGAGCATGGAAAATTAATAAGAGGAAAATTAGGCAACGTTATCTAAAATAATTTCTGGTGGCTAATATTTTAAAACATCCAGAACACCAAACTCAGCTGTCAAGCCACTGTCCCAACATCCAAAAATCTATGCAGACTTTGCAAATAAATTGCAAAAGCTCTGGCAAGAATTTAGTACCAAAGACAGGATCAAGATCTATCTACTTTTATCATCTGCCTTGACTACTTTTCTAGCCATCTACAATGCTTTATTATGTATATATATATAAAGATATATATACATTCAAATGTTATTCTAAACATTCAAATGTCAATAGTAGTATCGCCGTAGTCCATGTTTTAGCTTTTATTAAACTAATTTTATTAGCTCTGATTTAAACAGAGTATTGCAAAATCTCAGTGAGAACTAGATTTGAATTTGGATATATTTAGGAGTAATGCAGTTCTAAATATTTCAAGTTAGAAGCATTTATTCATAAAGTAAAATGGAGCCTACTCAGTATTTCATGGTTAGAAGTGAAATTATTTGTCTGTATTTGCATTTAATTGGACTAATTAGTGGCTGGTCTCAGCACAATTATTCTGTTTACTAGGAAATGACTCAGTGTACCGTATTTTACATGATCTATATTATCTGATATATGTTTTATACAAAATTCTGGGGAAAAAAATTTGCAAGATGAAGAGATAATCTTATTTTACACAACCTGTTTCACAATTTTACACAACCTGTTTCACAAGCCTCTCTGAAACTAAGATGTTTAAATGACCAGAACAATCTTGATTGTTTTGCTGATATAACTATTATACAATCCATTTATGGCTGATATTTCTCGAGTTTATGTAGCCTTATATTCCTGATCTCTCTTTAAGGATTATTTATAACTAAAACTGAAATACACACATCAACATACACACAAAAGTTCTCTTAACAGAATTCTAAGGCTGTGAGTTCAAGCACTCAAAGGATTTAGAAATATAAGAATCAAGAATGCCAGTGAATTCTTAGGTCATGTCCCTTTTATAAGTATGCATAAAATTTAATGATGTTCCTGTATTCTCTGTTGCTGTTCCTTCTAAGAATTTTTCCACAAGTTTTTGTTTGGCTGGCTATGGAAGGCAGTTCCTCCAGGTCAACAAACCCACTGCTAAAGTTCTAGATTTTATTTCAAAACTTGACGAGATTTACTGCGTCATATATTTTTCTTAATATTGATCATTCATTAGCAGTTGAAGCACGGAAGTTATGTATAGGCATATGAAGTGTTTGTCTTAGCTTGTTATCTTCCATGAAACAATCCAGCCCAAATAAAACCGGAGAAAGTTATAAGGAACTTAAATCACAGGTCGCAGGCTGGTAATGGGGAGTATTGGACAGTCAATAATAATAATATTAGTGCAGGCTGGGACTGATGAGTTTTGCCTGAGCTGAAATCCATAATGAATGTAAGAGTATGAAGAACATAAATTTATTATTGGTTTGGTAGACTTTTCTTTTTTTTTCTTTTTTCCAAAACACAATTTTCAATAGCCTGGAAGGTCCATGTTCTTTCTTGTCATAGACAGCTCTGGAAATCCAACACAAAGGATAAAGCACAGGAGTAGAAAAGGCTGGATATAGACACCTGAGTGGCATTTTAGTTTTCACTTCTCTGAAGTAGCCTGTTGCTCTTAAGGAGGTTATAACCGTTTCTGAGCCCACAGACAAAACAATTTAAATCCAGCATGGTTAGAATATCCTGCATGAGATGGGCTGAAGCATGGGTTGAGGTCCAGTTTGAGCCTCGAAGTACCCTGAAAATTGTAATATGTATTTAGAAAAAATCCAAAGAAAAGTAATGCAACTTTCTATTTTCAACAATTAAGTGGTTTCAAAATTTACCACAATGTTTCAGCAATGTCAAGGAAGGGTTAAATAAGCTCAGAATGGAAGTATGGAACACAAGTCGAACATCCTGTCTGGCTAAATTGCCATAGACTGCACCATACGATTATATGGAAAGCACTAAAATTTTGAAGTCTCCATCTACAATGTAGTGAAAAAAAGTGATAACTTATCTAGTAACTTATCTAGTGATAAGTCAAAACTGTTCCTAGTTATGATTTATCTGAGTTGAGACTAGTACAATACTTCATTGGAATCAATCTACCTTGGCTTGCTAGAGAACAAAATGCAACCAGATTCAGAAGAAAAGGAGATGACCTCATGAACTTGAATACCTGCCCTACCTTGTGGCTGTCATTAATTCATAGCTGTTGACCAAAGAGATCATAAAACTTTTGTTGCCATTAATGACTGATAGTGAATTTTAAAACCCAGAGATATATATGTTAAATTAATCAGCAATTGTTACCTTGCCCATGTTTATTCAGGTTTTATTTATTGTGAAATGTGAGATGACAAACTTTACTCGTCACTGTGGAAATATTTATATCCTGAGAGGAAAGTAAATAAAATACCTAAAACATAGTAAAATCACAATAATTAATAGTTATTGAATAAAAGAAACCTTTTGGATTTTGAAGCTGAAAAAGCTGATTCAGACACTGAGTTTGGAAAAAAATTAAACATTCAATTTATATGTGGAGTTCAGATTCTAGTTTGCAGTTCAAAAATATCTGAGAAACGCAAACATATACATGATTTAATTTTCTTGGATCATGGGCATGGGATAGTACAAATAACATCAACTTGGAAAATACAGTAAAGTAGCATTAAGTATATACACTAAAAGTAAAAGATATTACAAGCTGACAACAAACGGACTAAGGATATTTCAAGGAAGCTGCAATTTCCAGTATAGCAAAGCATTACATTATAAGCTGCACAAGAAAAGAAAATTATCTAAAACCTGAGTCTACATATGCAAATTTTTACCCAAAGTATATTGATTTTTGTCACCGTTGGTTTCTGATTTTATCAGTGATTACTTGAAAAACTGCATTTTGATGACATTTGAAATTACAGAAAAGTAGATCAATTGAAATAACTTCAAAGAGATTTCAACTATGTATAAGCAGATTTCTAGTGCTGATTAAAGCATTGAAACTTATAAAGTATTTTCAGATTAAAAAAACCCAATTTTGTGTAATTAAAAATAATTTTTTTTAAATTCTTTTACGTAAAAGATGTCAAAAAATTTTTGCATATATCTGTTGCTTTGAATAAATCACAGAATCATAGAATTGCAGAATTATAGAATCAGAGGATTGTAAGGGGCCTTCAGAGGATCTTAAATTTTAGCCACATGGTCTTGTTGCAGAAGAAGAGAAAACTATGTGGGAAAATGCAAGCTATCAATTTCATGGTAGATAAGGTAGCAGAGACAGTATATTTTTAAGTGCCAGAAAAATACAAATATGAAGGCCTCATGAAAATCAAGATAGAGAGATGGTAACCCAGTTCCTCAGGGAATGAATAGCTATGACTTAACTGCTCCAAATTGTTAGTGCATGTTATAAACCCATTTATTTCAAAATTATATAAAAGAGAAATTTACCTATTTTGGTACCTGAATAACTGATGAATACTTTCAGGTTTCAAAGTGGCAGGTTAGAGGGTTTGAAACTTTTTCTGCTGAGGAAATGTAAAATGTGTGGTTCTTTTAAAATTTCCCCATATGTTCATTAGCATATACAGGGACGAGCATTAGTTTTCTTCTCTTTTATCCCGTAGACTACTGTGCCTTCATATGAGGTGTATAGGTATCAGGATGACCACGTGAAGAGAAAGAAGGAGGTTTAGCAAATGAAGATATGTATTGCCACTGAGAGGTTATGCATTGTCTAGCATTAAATACTTGAAATTATTTAACATCTCAATCCTGCTTTGTAATCAGTTAGTGTTAAAAAGACAAATATTATTTTAGTCATCTCTTAAACACCATCATTCATCCTTAATTTCTGTTCAGTTCAAGGTTAATATAAGTTTCTCGGTGTTTCAAGGGACAAAACAGGGCTGACTTGTTTCTCAGAAGAATTGAAGACAGATAATAAAATAGCAAATCAAATGCCAAGAAATTCTTTCATTCAAATTCTACTCCCATGAATCATCTCTCTCTTTCTCTCTTGCTCTGTAAGTATGTGTGATATGTGTATCAGAGGAGTGAGCAAGAGAAAATGCCCATTATTACCTTGACTGCCATCTACTCATGCAATTTGACAGCACCTTGGAGTCATCAAGTAGAAAGTGCAAAATACGTTTCTAAAGATTCAGGTTCCATGCGGTTTTAAACTATAACAGCTATTTCGAATTTTCTATTTGCGTTCCTCAGAAAGACATGACTTTTTGGTGAAGCTGTGTCTCATTCTTTAGCTACTTAAATCTTTGGTGGCTCAAACATATTCTTAAACTTGCAGAATTTGCAGTGAAGATAATATATCAGTAAGCATGTTTAGTCCTCCTTTCTTTATTTAAACTATAAATTTTTCAAATTTCTGTGTTATGAAGTCAATACATCTTTTCTGTCAGAGAATGATATAAGTGGATGTCTAAATTGTATTTTTCAGGTAGTTGTCCCCTTGCGCTGCTCATGCTGTGAGTCCTGCAGGAGCTGTGTTGCCCAAGCTAATAGACTGTCAAGCCTGACCATGAATTGCACCCACAATTTCATTTTGTTCAAAATATATGAAGAGTAAGCTGAGGCCTGCCTCCAGAAGATCTTGGAAATACAGCCAAGCATATTTTCTTGTATCTACATTTGTGTTAAGTAACTAATTGAACAAATAGTACAGTATTGTGTTGCCATTTACAGACAGTTTTGAAATACTGTAGTCTCTCTACATAGATGTTGAGGGGGAAGGAGTTAGGTTTAGATTACCCTGAAAGATATCTGCTTTTTCCTTGAAGTCTACTTAGAAATGTCTAAACTTAATGACAATTTTTGGAAAACCTCAGCTATCCATAAGTTTGCAGAAAAAATCAAGTGTAGAGGATCTATGTGTCGTCATATTTGGCTTTTAGATACCATGGGCTGAAAACATCAGAGCTTTTTCTTTTACTGGTCTTTCACTTGTCTTCTTGAGTGGAGTCATATTGCTGGTTAGACTCATAGGCTTCCCAGAAAGCAGGGTGGAGAGCAAGGATGCACAGAAGAATTTCACTGCTGTGGGGACAGAGAACCTGCCTTGATTCAAGCTTCCCTTCTCATGACTTGTTTTTTACTTTAACTGATGATGGTTTAATGCAGAATGCAGGAATAGTGCTGGAAGTTAGAACAGGAATTCCAGATCTGCTCCTGTCATAATCAACTGCTGAACTACACAATCATGTGTCCTTTTGGTCCCTTGTTTGCTATGCTAAACCACAGGTCTAGAGAAAGGCATCAGCTCCGCACATGTCTCTAATGTTTAGCTAAATATCACCTTGCCCCTACCTCAAGCAGTCCTGTATCACCCAGATACTGAAACATGCATCTATCTTATGCACACATTTAAGAGGATAATTTAACATAATTTTGCAAACAAACACTAGACCAAGAAAAACTCTTTAATCTTGGGAGGTCAGGTAGAAAATTAATTTCATATGGGCCTGGTTTGTTCCATGATAGCTTGTTTCCTTGATCTAGGAAGACACTGAACATGGACTTCTCTACCTTCTCATATGCAGTCTCATCCAGCTTGCCTACACAGGAACAGTTATACTTCCAGAGATGCAAAATAGACATGCAGTGAAATCAGTTTGTTTAATCACAGAATCACAGAATCACAGAATTTCTAGGTTGGAAGAGACCTTCAAGATCATCGAGCCCAACCCATGCTCCAACACCTCAACTAGATCATGGCACCAAGTGCCACATCCAGTCTTTTTTTAAACACATCCAGGGATGGTGACTCCACCCCCTCGCTGGGCAAACCATTCCAGTACTTTACCACTCTTTCTGTGAAAAACTTTTTTCCTAATATCCAGCCTATATTTCCCTTGATGCAGCTTGAGACTGTGTCCTCTTGTTCTGTCTGTTGCTGCCAGGAGAAAGAGACCATCACCCACCTGACCACAGCCACCCTTCAGGAAGTTATAGAGAGTGATAAGGTCACCTCTGAGTCTCCTCTTCTCCAGGAAAATGAAGAAGTAGACCTGTTGAACACTCTTATTTTCTTTATCTGGGAATTTAATTTTTTTTCATAATGTTTGATTTTGTCTATAACTAAGCACTAAAGTACTAATATTATTTGCACAAACTAGATTTCAGTTGCATCACTAACTGTGGGATAATTTTGCCTATTTCAGCAGACTGTGATAGAACAATCAGGAGTAATATCAGAAGTAACACTATAGCTGAGCTATCTTACAGCATTTCTGAGGCTATGGATTCTGTAAAAAAATAAGAAAACAGCAGGTCAGTGTGTTACTAATTATAATAGTGTGGTTGTGGTGTTGTAGTTGCTCCAAGGCAGGGAAGCTGCAGTGAGTGGAAACCTCCACCTTTGTGAGGGGCTGCCACAGCACACAGTCAGAGACATGGGGCACTAAGCACATGCATCATCAGCACTACAGCCTCATCTGGGTGCTGGGCAGGAGCAGGGAAGTGCTCTCAGCCACAGGATGTTCCCCAGCTGAGGCAGGAGATAGCAGAGATTTGGAGGTAACACTGCTCCCATAGGTCCTCCCACTTTGTTTCACACTGTTAAGAAAAACAGCACTGGCTATTGTAAAAAAGGCAGGAATGTTGTGTTGTCATGCAAATATCAGGCTTATGGGAAGGGCTCACAGACTGCTTGTGTTGGTGCAGAAGGAGGAGATGACAGAGTTGAGCAGTGTTTCTGGCCAAGCCAGGCTGGGTATCCTAAATTTCTCAGCAGTTTTGGCCCTATGTCTTAACTTCAGCAGAATTTAGGTGTACTGGATTAGACTCAGGCATTGTACTCGTTAGTGATCTTCTGCAAACTATTATTTTTTTAATAATAACTAGAAGTATGCATTGGTAAGAAACTGGATGGGAAACTTGGACATGTCAACAACTGGGATGAGAGAGATACACCTGATACGGTAAGCAGTGTACAATGGTTTTCTGGTTGTGCTGTTGATGTGCAACAGTACAAGGAAAATGGTCACACCAGAGACAGGGGAGGGGGATGCCATACTCAGGGTCCCTACTGAGAGCTTGGTGAAAAAGAAGCTCTTTGGCATGTTTCATGAGTGTTCAAGCATCCAAGGCTGCTGCTATTGCTGTAGATCTGCTGCACTCTGAGGCCAGAGGACCACCTGTGGCTTTGGATTTAATATTACAGAGGACACATCACTCCTATGTGAAAGAGGAATCTTCTCTTGGGAACGACCCAACTCTTGCCATTTCTGGGTAAGCAAAGCAAGCTGTTTGTGAGATGTGAAGGACTTGTCCTGATGTCACAACTGGATCTGCTGAGACCATCTCTTGCTGTGCCAGAACGAACCAAAATATGGCCTGGGAGATGTCCTGGAATGTGTATGAATGAATACATGGAGGAAAACAGACAAGCAGGGTGGAAGCTGTGAGACAGACAGTTCTGTGAGGTACTGAGAAGAGGACACACAAGGAGAGGAATTTTTTAAAAAAGTATATCATACAATATGCAGCAGTCAGGCAGAGGTGCAGCTTCAGAGCAAGACTGAATTAAAGGCATTAAAGAACACAGAAATCAGCAAGAAATGAAGTAAGTAATAAGCACATAAAAATACACAGGGTAGAAAGTACATTGAAAATAGCCTCTTCATGGGTATGCCCATGATTTTCTACTAGACTAATTCAGCACCTACACCTTTTTTGAGAGCATTTACGGTCCAAAAATGAAGAGACCTCCATGAAGTAACTTCTCGAACTTACTTCGCTTGATGAAATCAAACTTCCTTAAAATTCAACTAAGTCCACATATTGATGGAGATGGTGGTTGTTTTTTTGCTATAATGACTTTATAAGAAGTGAGAAGTTCAAGTTCAAATCCCTACTTAGCCAGTTCTCTGTTGAGCTTTAGTCAATTCAAATCTCAATCCCCTGCTGCCCAAAAACTCTTACAAAGTTTGGTATAAATCATAGCAAAAGGACTGGAAGGCAGGGAGGATGTTAAAGCAAATGATGCTTTTTCATGAGTCCAGGAGGAGAGGAATAAGAGGGTCACGAGGGAACTGGAGGCTGTATCTCAAGTGTTTGACTTGGAATTATTGCAAAATCACTGTTTAGAGCTGGAGCTGTAATATTCATGCCCTCCTTTTCTTAAAATAAGCATTTAGAGTAAATCCGATTTCAGTCCTTCAACACATTAATTCCCCAAATACAAAATGGGGAAAATAATAGCTGCCTTCTCACAGCCAGTATGTGAAACTAAATTCTTGAATGTGTATGAGACTCTCAGATACAGTTCTGAATTTTTCCCTATGGTCAATTGGGAGGAAAAAAGCCAATATCTCTATATCTAGTGGGCAGCTAGTAAGGAAAAACCAAAATATTTAAGAACTGCTCATGGTTTTGCAGCAATCTATTATTAAAAAAAGTATAAGTGTTAACACTGTGACAAAGAGTGTGAAATTATAAAAGTCTTTACTAGAAAGAACATACAATTTTTTTAGCACTTTATCTCTCTGAACCTATGAATGAGCTAAATTCTGCTTTTCTGAGAGGGCTGCTTAAAGAATCCTCCATTAAAATATGTTCCACTGTCCATAATTCAAACCAGTCAAATGTCCTGAAAATCCAAAAATGTCTGTGTTTTTATCCAAAAAGAATGGTTGGCACAATCCTATCAACATGCTTTTCTGATAAACCCCTTTGGGCCCTGGAACCATCTGCCCAGGGAGGGGGTGGAGTCACTGGAGGTGTTTATAATAAAGACTGGATGTGGCGCTCAGTGCCATGGTTTAGTTGATAAGGTGGTGTTAGGTCATAGGTTAGATTTGATGATCTCAAAGGATTTTTTCCAACCTAGTTAACTCTCTGATTATGTGATGTAAAGTGATAAGCAAGAAATTGTGCTATCCCTGCAGGCAGAGAGAGGTTGCATCTTTTTCTGTGCAAAGTCATGCCTTTGTGTAACTACACATGCCTGTATGCTCATACTCACTCTGCCCACTGGTATATAGTTATAGTTAAATATTTAATCCGCTTTATACTGGAGTGGTCACATAAGAGGTAATATTTAAGGGCATAGGAGTTCTCATGACAGATGGGGTCACAGATAAGGAATAAAGGCACACAAAGGAACTACTGAATGGTCAGAAGCTCCTTTAAAGAAAATGTAAGACAGCATTCCTCAGAGAACCACCTACTGCCAATTCACTCAGCATTTCATGAATGGCCTTGTTTATAGAAGTGTTTGAAAAAATTTAACCTGTCTCACTTGTTTGCACACAAATTACAGCTCTACCTTCATAAAAATCTCTGCTTTTTGAAAGCTCCCTTTGGCACCCAGTACACTTCTGTATATCAATTACTTTTTGGTAGCCCAGAACAGTTTCAGGAAGCAAGCAGTGAACTGAAAATGTCTGCATTCATTACATTAGGTAATTCTCTTGTTCCATTCCACCAGGATGAAGTGTTTAGCATATTTATGTTAATTTATATTCATTCACTGGAAACTGTCAGGAACATCTGATAGACTTTGGGGTCTCTTAAACTGAATGTCCCTGTGGGCACTAGTGGCCCAGAAACATCTGTCCTCTCCTCCCTGGGAGGATTCAGAGGAAGGGACAAGAGGAGGAAGTGCTCTGCAGGATCTGGTTTCTGGCTGCTGCCTGATCTCATGCGAAACGACTGGAGGGACTAAAATTACATGGGACACAAAGCCAACACTACTTAAATAATAAGCAACTCTGCCCCTGTTTAAATTCCCCCCTCCTCCCTCTCAAATCACAGATAATGCAGTTTGTTCCTTCAGTGCATGGATAAGGTTTTCTGGTGAGAAAGGTCTGGCTGAAGCCCTGTCCATTCAGGATAGAAAAGATACTGATGGACGGGGAAAAGAAATGACTTTGAATATCAAGATATGCTGCGTGATAGAACCTTCTACATACTATGACTTTGTATTGTTGCCCTCAAGGCCTCCCAGATTCCTAGACATTCTTCAGTGGCTAAAATCCTCTTTTCACTTGCCTGTTAGTATTTACAAAAGTTTCTGACATAAAGCTCACCTTCGTGGTCAGGCTGTTGTGTTGTGTTTGGTTTGGAGCTAACATTGCCTGCCACTGAGGTAAATGAAAGGTCATCCTTCAGCCATTCAATGTTTCTTCTGACTGGCAGGGAATTCAGAGTAGAGAATTTTAACTACTTATTGAATTAACATACCTTAATCCAGTCCTTATGCTGTCATTGCTGGAGAGGTAATACACAACATCTGAAGTTTTTGTTAATACTTTTAAGATTAGAGGTCTAGATGTGGGACATTTAGGGTAGACAGAGTGTGTGATTTAACTTTATTTGTGGAGCTGCTGAAATTTCTTCATCTTCACAGTGTGACAGAGCTCATACTATCCCCTGGGGTAATGCATAAGACCATCTGTTGTGCCTAAAGAAAGTGCTGAAAATAGTAGAAAGTTCAGTCTTCAGTGTTTTGGTTTGGAAAAGAGCCAGTCACCACTTAAGATGAGAGAAGACACCTTGAGGAGAGCAGTTCACAGGTGAAGGCAGGAGAGGGCTGTAGTCCTCTACTGGAGTATCCTGCGAAGAAAAGATGATGCAACTAATTTCAAAGGAGAATTTCTTTGTTATTATAGAAGTGGGGATAAAAGCATTGTTAATTCACAGGAGAATGAATTTAATTTTTTATTTTTTTGCTGAACTCATTAAAAGCTGGCAGCTCTTCTCAGGTATTGCAGTTTCTCTGATATTGCATGAAAAATGAAGCTTCTAGCCTGTCAGAGCATCAACTAGTGGCAGCATAGCAGCTCAGCAGTAGTTCTTTTCCCCTCTTCTGAGAACTGCCTTCCATTTTGTTTGTCTTGTTTTTTACACTTTCTTCCTCAATAATTTTTCCACCACTTAATTGTGATTTGAAATATGTGTGCTGACAGAGAAATTAAGATTGATGACCTCTTTTGTTCTTCTGATCAGAGAAGATGAATCAAATGAAATTGTTTTACTAGTTAATAAACAGCTTACTATTTTTTTTTTTTTTTTTTTAACAACACAACAAAGAAGTTCAGGGAGCAAATAATGACAGGGAAGGCAGTTGGATGCAATGTGGTGGTGATTGCTGAAAAATAAAGGTAGCTATGGGCAATGTGCCAGCTTGTTCAGCCTGAGACTTTGCTCTTGGCTCAGGAGGAACTACCTGAATTTTTAAAGTTCATAATGTAAACAGCTGTCGATTTGCTTTTGTAACAAGAACTAATATGGTTTTAAATAGCCAAGCTATTTTTACTTTTATAATTGATCCTGGGTTTATTTCTTGTCCCATTCAATGTCAATTGAGAAACATGTGATCCTTGGAGATAAGGCTATAGCTGTAGATAATAAATCCATTAAGCCTGTCATTTTTTGGTTTTGATGGAACATACTTCAGAAGGCTAGGAAAAAACCCACGACAGAATAAACCCACATATTTCTAAGCACTGATAGAAAAATTGCCACTACTTTTGACTAGAATTTTTTCCTATTTTTGAAAGATTCCTATTAGGAGCAGCCTTATCAGGGATGATTTACTGCAGACATCAGATTGCTGCAGAATTTGAGAGATCCCACTGCAGATATCAGAAAGAGCAATCCTGGGCTCTATCATATGGATTGCATAGGTTCTTCTATTTCTAGTGACAGTGGTCAAAACCCTGAAGAATTCACTGTGGTTCATGCTGGCAGGAAACACCCATGCAATCCCCAACACATTTGAAATCTTCCTTTTTCTTCTTTTTCAAGAGGTGAGTTTCCAGGCATTGGGAGTCAATGTGTTTGTATGTGCTGAGTGACCCCCAGAGAGAATCCACCATGCATTGACCTCAAAGTGGTGGTGACTAGGCAGGGAGGATTCTGTTCTCCTATTCCCACATCTTCATGTAGTTCAGCATGCAGGTACACATGGCTTGTGTGTACTTGCACACCTAAATTATACTTTATTTCCAGGAAAATCACCAGTGGTTTGTAGGTCTTGTTTCACAGATAGGGAATCTTCTACAACTGGCTGCAGAAGCTGTGTTCTTACACCCATTTCACATACTGGTCCCATTCTGCTCTACCCCAAAAGAAGGTTGAACTACCTCCCTCAGCTGCCAACTGCACCAAGAGGCTTCTGGTTTTCTGTCCTTCACCTTCAAACCTACTTCTTATTCCTTAGGTATCTCTTGAGCTTTTGTGTTTGCCCTTTACCAAACTATTTCCTTTAATGCCACTTTTTAAAAACAATTCAATTTTTAGGGAGGTGTATGGAATTAGTGGTCTTCTAGGGCACGGTTGAAGCCAAGAAACTATCCACAGACACATGCTCCCTTGCTAGCTAGAGTACTTAAGAGGTCTCATGCAGGAGTGATACACAAAATTTAGTAAGGTTCTTTAAATATAGATATATTTATGTTTCCAAGCAGAAGTTTTGATGAGTGGCTTCACAGTCTAATCATATGCATTTTGAAGACAGTAAAGCAGGATCTGACTAAATTCCATGCATATTCTGTGATTCTGTGATTTCAGGTTCTGGATTAGTGCTGACATCTGCTGTTTAGTCTTGCTAAATACACGCAACACAGGACGGGGAATTGCTGCCTGTATGCTTTGTGCTGACTCCGTTTCGTGTTCTATTTCTTACAAGGTAACATAGATAGAAATCAAAAAGTACAGAAAAAAAACCTCCATGGGTCAGTAAGTATCCATATGGAATTCTGAGCCATGAAAGAAGGACCAAAGATGAAACTGAATTTTTATCCTTTTAAATGACTGGTAATGCTTCTAATGAGGAAAGGGCTTAAGATAGGTAACCTAAGGAAGGAAGCTGTCTATATACAGGGTGGATATTTAGCCTGGAAAGTCCTTAGTGCAGGGATCCCTTCTCTGTTACAATTTTTTTTACTGCATATCTGTTACTCTTTCTGCAGGAGCCCCTAAAACGCTGGGGTCCTAGTCCACAGCTGATACAGCCAGCTACTGCTGTGGGGGGAGGGGGTTATGACAACAGTGCAAGAACCCCGTGTCATCATTCTGCTTCTCTGCTCCGAGTTCAGACTCGGCAGCACCAGTTCAGGGGAGTTCCAACATGCCTATCACTCTAAGACACCAGGGCAGGTGTCACCACTCAATGTCACTGGGACTTGCAACAAAAAGCTGCTGGGAGACACCAGCTGCTTTAGTATATGTTACATGGCTTCTATGGCCATTAGTCATTGCTGGGCTGGGCTGGATCAACAGTACTTTATATACTTTGTATTGCCTGGGAGCCTTAGCTCTTCCTGCTCCTGCCAGCCAGCCTTCTAACATCAACCAAAACAATTGTGGGGGACAAAACAGTTTTAGAGATTCATAATGAGATTTTCTCATTATAAAAGGCATCAGGGAGAATTTAAGGGTGGGAGGTTTGGTGGAAATCCCAGATTTATCACATTATTGCAACAAAAGACCACTTTATGTTTCTGCTCTCTAATGAAAGAAAATCCTTCACCTAAACAAAATGACCCTGTTTACTGCTCCAAATACAGCCATGGTAGCTGTCAATTGCATTCATTTCACAAGGCATTAGAATTAAGTACCCAAACATTCACAATTTTAGGATTTGTTTACTGTGATTAGTATCATGAGTCAGAGGGAGGCAAAATTTTCAGGTTAGTTTAAAAATCAGAAGCGTTTTAAAATAACATTTAAATAATTTTTATCTGTGTTGTGGTATTTCAGTTTAATGTAGTTTCCTTTTTTTAAACACTTTTTCTTGTAAAATGCTTCATTCCCTATCCCACAAATTGAGGATCTGAGTTTTTCAAAGATTTGCAATTAAACTGGGAGAACTGGCAAAAGAGTGCTTTCCAAAGGGTAATACTAACTAATGATGTCATTACTGAGGATAAGGTTTCTGTAGTCTCTGGTGTTGAACCTATTAGTGGTTTTAAAATAGAAGAGAATAGATTTCTATTAGATATAAGGAAGGAATTCTTTGCAATGAGGGTGATGAGGCATTGGAACTGCTTGCCTAGAGATCCTGTGGGTGCCCCATTCCTGGAAATGTTCAAGACAAGGCTGGTTGGGGCTTTCAGAAATGTAGTCAAGTGCAAGGGGTCTCTGCCCATGGCGGAGGTTTCAACTGGATGATATTCAAAGGTCCCTTGCAACCCAAAACATTCCATGATTCTATGATTCTTCAATAACTTCTAGTGACTCTGGATGAAGTGAGGGGAAAGGATAGCAGCAGGGTACAACATTGAAAAAAAGTCAGGTTGCAAATTCAAGATAAAGTCAAAATTTTAATCCCAGGAAAGCCAATCTAATATGCTATAAGATCAGGATTTGTATTCAGTTTCTCAAGAGAGTGAGGCTATTAACTTATTGTGATAAAAAGACAGTGACTTGCCTGACACTGAAAATATTTTTTGTTTTGCACATGAATTAAATAACAAGTCTCAAATACAGTCTTAAAATTGTTATTATTATGTAAAAAAAGTAATAGGGAAATTTAGAGAAGTCACTGAAGTCCTATGAGAGTGCTTTACATCAGAAATTACAATTAGAAAGAAATAGATGGCAAGTGATGTTAGCTATTTTGGACTACAAGAGATCTGGGCCTTTAAATTAAAATCCCAGTGAGCACAAAGAGTCTCTTAGAAGTCACTGATGTTTTCATTCATCCAAAGCTGGGGCACAATGCCTCCTTCCCAGGCCCATGGTGGGTCCCGGCCCAGGCTCTCTGCGCCCCTGAGACCATGTTTCCATCTGCCCCTGAGCCCCCTTGAGAGGTTTGTACCCAATGTGACGTGAGGAATGGAGTTTCCAGCCTTGCTTGTGCCATGAGGGTTTCTCAGGGCATGTGAGACCACAGTGCACCCAAGTTCCTTGCCTGGGTCATCTCAGGGGTGGTGTGTGTGTGTGTGAGTGGTGTGTGTGATCCTTGCCTTGCTCTCAGCCCCTGCTCCACCAGCAGCACTCCCTGTGTACAGGAGGTAGTTGCTTCTGTCTGTCAGTATACAAACACACTGCTGTCTCCTGAAGGGAGAATGATTATAAGAAAGTTCCTTCATTAAGGCATTTCTATTTCATTTTAATTATGCGCAGCTTCAGCAAGTTGCATGCATTTCTTCACATTTAATGACATTGTGTAGTTTACCCCATAGAACTGAGAAAGCTACTGACAACATGAGGGCATTACAAATCATACCTAAGTAGTAAGGGGTATTTTGTGTCTCATGTGGTAGAGAGTCTTTGGTACCAAAAAAAGATTTTTTTTCAGAATCCTTTTGAAAAAAGATCCCCTGTCATACCAAAAAAAATTTTCTCATTTAGCACTCAAAACTTTTATATTTTCTGCAAGTTAATTTTTTTGAGGTCAAATCCACCTTTGGCTGGATTTGGTTCTTCCAAGGTTCTTGGATATGACTACATTATTTTGACATGGCAGTGGAGTACAGTTCTCTCTAGCTGCTACCTTTGCCATGACTCTGACCCTCAAAATGGGACTTAACATTTGTGGTCCATTAGAGGATTTGGTAAAGACCTGGAGATGATGCGAAGTATTTCATTAACAGAGATAATCAATGACATTAACCTGCTCTGATTCCTCTGCATTATTCAAAAGAAGCCAGGGACTTGGAACACAGTGAAGTCTTCAGTAGTGCAATTATCTGATGCAATTGTATTGAAGTGTGAGGTGGCCACAGTGCTAAGCAGTGAACCAATAAATAAAATAATTTTCATCACCTCTTTTAAACATAAACTGGACTTTAAATCTCATGAGTTTAACAGGATTTGATTGAAAAAGCTATTCCTGAAATTGTTGACTTGCAGTGTTTGTAACTGGTCTTGTCTGCATAAATCACAGAATCACAGAATATTCTGCATTGGAAGGGACCCTCAAGGATCATTGAGTCCAACTCTTAAGTGAATGGCCTGTGGCCATGGCCTTGGCATTGTTACCACCGTGCTCTAACCAACTGAAATAATGCATCCATAGAGCTGGGTCTCCTACAAGAAGGGTTTCCTACAACCATGTTCCCACTGATCAGGAGTACTCAAGGACTGTTTCCTTGTAGGAATGTTGCAAGATCTTCAGTGGAGCAAGGATTATTTTTAGCCCTACTTTGACATACCCTAATATGTCGGGCAGATTGCCATTACCCTGATTTAGACAGCTGGTTAGTTCTTCTCTCTTTCTCTGGTCTCCCATTTTTACTGTCAGAACCACACATGCAATGTCCCTGCTATTGCATAGATCGAGGTGATGATTGTTACTAATACTAACGAGGGGTTACTGAGAGGAGCAATGTGCAGAGGCAGTATTGCAGCGAGGAAGGGAACAATCAGTTCTGTTTCTGCTCCTTTAGGGCAAGTAGCAATGGGTATGTACTGATACAATAAAGATTCACGTTAGGCATTTGACAAAAAAAAACCCACTTCAGATGGGCAAGGACAGAAAAGTGCTGAAACAGATGGCGTTGAGAGATGGTGTCACCTATGGAAGACTGTGAAACCAAGCTAGACAAGTACTGTCAGGACTGACGTGGACAGTGTTTGTCTTGCTTAGTGATAGGCAAGTGCTTGGAATTTGTAGCCTTCCTGGCTCCTCCCTGTGGGAGTCCAGGGCATTCCTCTGGTTGCCTCGGACCTCAGTAGAGGGGTCTGGGACCTGAGAAAGAGGGTCTAGGGTCTGTGCCGGGAGGTTGCCTGGCACAGAGCCCAGAAAGACACAGTCTTTGATTTTAGTCCATGGAAAAAGCTTCCAACACAGAGAAGAATTGCAAGTCACAAATGTGTGAAAGATAGTAGTGTAGCTAATTACCAGGTAGAAAATTTANGAAACCCTAAAAACCCTGAGACCTCCCCATGCAGATATTGCTTTGCCTTGATGCACTAACCTTGCTTTTAGGTAGAAACTGCCTTACTGAAACGTTACTTCTACACTAAGTTTGATACCTCTGTGTTACTGAGATGAGTCTGGCAGTCATGAATTCTACGTGGATGTCAACTAACACTTCCTCACCTGCCCTCTTTATGCAGCTGGTGCAGTGCTGCTGCAGCAGGTTGGCTGTTGGGTGCACCACATTTAGCACTTTGCTCCTTTCTGCAGCAAAGAGTCTTTAAATACGTTGCAACAGCATTTTAAATATGTTGCAACAGCATAAAAGCAGGAAGAACTGAACTACAAGTAGGAGGCAGGAAGTTAGGAAGCCAGGCTGTGTAATCTTAGTTAAACTGCTGTGTTGTTTTAAACATAATGCTTTAAAAAATCTCTCTTTTGCTCTCATAAACTCTCTCATTTGTTGTTTCTGCAGTTCCTATTACAACAATTCTCTGCAGTGTTGGTGTCATCCTGTAGTAATCAAGAGTGAAAGGTAGCATCCTTGGATATACATGTCTGCTCCATCCTACTATAATAAGAAACATTCTAACACGGTGGAGAGCTGCTCCCTCTTTTTTGTGTTTGCTCAGCTAAGTAGTGGCTTTTAGCATGTATATCAAACTAAGCAAACAAAAGCACACAGTAAATGCAGTGTACCTATGATATAGTTTCTTCCTGCATTTTTAGGTTTGAAAATTAACTGTGCCCAGCCAGGAAGAAGTATGAATACACAGACAGGAAAGACTTCCACTGAATTATTATGCTAGCTACTTAGCACCTAGTCATTGCATTTTTTCAAAGGGCCTGTTAAAATACTGCACAAGTGATAGAATACACCCAGAATGGGAGGAGGGCTTCATATATGTCATTTAGCAATGGTGTATAGTGGGTATAATATTTGTAACAGCTGTTAGGTGCTCTGAAGCTACACTACATTTATGGAATTTTCCATTGAGCTCTAAATATTCAGGTCACATACACAGTTAAATTTCCAGCAGTGGCAGTACAGATAAAAGCACTCCAACCGTATGCCATAATTGTGCTCTATTTAGAGAGTGCAGCAACTCAGGCATTTTCACAGTAGTTGTCTTAGATACGGTATACATTCTGTTTTATAAATGCCAATTCATTAACACATGTAACACTTAGCATGCTGCTCTTTATTAAAAAGAAAGAAAAAAAGGAGAGCACTATGTTTCAGCGAGGAATAAAAATATAGAAAAATGCTATTACTTAGAAGAAGGAAAAGGAAAATGGAGAGGAGTAGCAAATTCAGTTTTGTTTTTTATACAAAGATCTCTGGACTACCAAACTCCATTCTGTAAGAGGTTTCAAATAAGTGACGGTAATTTGAGTATCCATAAATTAATACTAAAAAAGACTTCATTGATAGGAAATTTCCACTTTGAGATATTGAATTCCACCACAGAAAGCGTGTATAACTGACAGGACATGGTTTTAAAACACAGTGAACAAGAATATGTATTTTGCATATTTTCTGTAGTGATATTACCCTGGGTACAATTCCAGACTCCAAGAAAGACAGCAACATTATTTTAATGCTTCATGCTGAGGGGTTTTTTTACATTCTGCAAGTACTAAGCCTGCAAGTGTGGCCAAGATACCTGATAGTAAAAACAAAGGAAAATCATTCTATCACTTCAATGAATTCAAATAAAACACTAAGAAGAAAACATTGGGGCTAAAAATCATATTTAACTCACTACTCTGAAGTGGACAGAATGGCAGGTTCATATGTGGTATTACTGATTTTGAGACAAGTAGCACAGCTGTGTGAGATCAGGTATTCATGAAAAGTAGGTCAGCACAGTCAATCGGATTGAGTTCCCAGTCTTGCTAGACTTATGAATAAAATATTTTGTACCTTTTTCTGCAACTGTGCTCCATCTTGAACAGCAGATATATCAACCTATTTTAAGATTTGTTATGATGGCAAAATGTCTCCATGACCTAAATGTGGACCATTAGCTGTATTTTTAAGTCACCTTTTTGTGGCCTTTCTTTTTAATTCAGTACATATCAGAGCAAGGTGGTGAAATCTACCCACCTTGCACCTTCTCTGCACTAGAAGCCCAAAGAAAACAATGACCTTTTGCTCTGTTGTTATCCCTTGTTCTGTCCTTTGCTCCATAGTAGCTGGGTGATGTGTCCCATTCAGAAGTTTAGACAGGCATCATCTAAGGAAAGCTCAAGGAAGGCTATGCAGAGCTGACACCTGGGATCAAGAACAGAACTAGAACATACCCACAACTCTTGGCTACTGAATATTCTCTTTTCTGGAGAAAAGAAAACCTGTTATAAAACAATATTGATGGCTCTGACAGGAGTGGCAAAGGAGCTTTACAAAGTTACTGCACCGTTGCCCCTGTGTTTTTCCTTCTAGGAGTCTACAGCCCCTTGGCCACAGCTGGGAGAAGGGAACACCTGATTCATGTCCTCCATTTCAGCTCACATCAGGGTGCACACATATTTGTTTCCTCCAGTCTGCTGGGCTTCGTGTCCAGCCAGCTGGGCAGGGAAATGGGGGCTAGTGTGTTAAGTTTGCCTTGCTTTCCTCGGTGGAAACAAGGCTGTGTGATGCCTGCAAGCCCTGGCCTGGGTCATGCCAGGACATGGGGTTGGCAGAAAGGGCCAGGACTCTCCCAAGCTGCTGCAGGGAAAACACAGCTGCTGCGTGGGCTCCCTTCCACACCTCCACATGTCAGGTTGTTGGCTGCCACAGTTCATATTTCTTCCTTCTGCACACACCTGGCTCATCTTTCTGGCAGGGAAATTAGGAAGGAGTATTATACATCACCTGAAAGGGGGTAAAGACCAATTATCCAGCAGCTCCCAGAACTTCTGATGTTTCTACCCTCAACATTCAGATTTACTGAATTGCCAGCCTCATTAGAAGGAGATGTTTCTTTCAGAGAGCCTAATCCCCAAGATAATTTATGAATTTTGAAGCAACTACAGTAACTTCCTCCTGGTTTCGAGACACAGTGAATGCTTGTTGTCCTGACAGGATTTTGATTGTTAAGGGGAATAATCAGGTTTTTTTCACACTGTGGAGGGCATGAAACTTTCATGGAATAACATCCAACCCCTGTTGGACGTCTCCTTCCATCCACCTGCCCTCAGAAGGCCCAGAAACAAGCACAAATTTCCAGGCTTGTTAAAACTGGCTCATTTTGTTAGGAGAGACAAACAAAATCTTCACCTCAGGAAATATAGAACCATGAAATGATTTGGGGTGGAAGGGACCTAAAAAAAAATCTAGTTCCAACACCCCACCCAGGGGCACCTTCCAGCATACAAGGTTTCTCAGAGCTTCACCCAGCGTGGCCTTGAACACCTCCAGGGATGGGACACCTGCAGCTTTTCTGTGCAACCTGTTCCATATCTGAACAGTAAATTCCATGAATAAATGGCTTTAAACAGTTTCCTTGACTAAAAAGGATGGTACCATGTCAAATATCTCGATGTACTGGACTCTTGTTCTTTGCTTTCATGCATTGCTTTGGGCTTGTTATAGAAATGTTTAACCTGTGTGCGACAAGAGCAAGGAAAAACTGTATGCACATTAAGATGCAATTATGGAATAACCCTAAGACATTTTTAATAGGATTCATGCAATGTCTTGTAATAGTGTTGCTGAAAACAAACACCAAAAGTGATTTTTTTTCAAAATTGCAGACATTTGAATTTGCAAAGACTTTTTGATTTATGAATGATAAATTTGAAATAGGCATTAGAAATTGCAAACTGGGGTTGATCATCCATCAAACAGACAAACCTCATGGTCTGAGAAGGCTGCTGATTTCATCAGGGTTGTGTTTGTCTGCTCTTTCTAGGTATTTCTTTCTGTGGTCAGTCACTTCTATTTTCAACAATTTCTGCAGTTTCTCTTGTACTTGAAACAGGGAGAAACAATTTCTGTGAAATCAGTGAAAGAAGCCACAACTCATCTTCCACTGACTGCTTTGATTTAATTTTGCCATGTTTCTCTACCTATGGTCTGCAACACAAAATAAAGACATTCAAAATTGAGCTGTCCAAGTACACTGTTGCAGTATGTGGGCCACCTGGTCAGTTGTCCCTCAGGCCCTGACGCATGAACTTCTGTGTTAATAAACTTAGGAACTGTGGATGGGTTGGTTTCAGCACCCAAAGCTGATGGAAAAAGAAAAAGCTTCAGCTATTTTTTTTTTAAATTTTGGCACAGTTTTTTTTTTTCCCTCAGAAGAAGATTATAGAAAGAATTCATCACAAAAGTACAGACAAAAATTCATATACTGTCTCCCTTTAAGCAGCTGAAAAACTGTATGGAACTAACCTTCATATCTTTCTAAGCCAAGTCTCTCTAATCTTTCAAATCCAGTTCAATCTTATTATCAACTCACTTGGCAGAATTAATAGACCAAAATGGGCACTTTGCCATTTTTTTTATAGCACTCAGTTTCTAGTATGCCAATTCAATTACAAATTATTTCTTTATAAAACTTAATCATAATTAATTAATTAACAGAAGCAAAAAGACCAATTAAGATACAGTTGACTATGTTACAGCCTAAAGATATAATTAGTCTTATAAACATACAAAAAGGATGTTAAACACCTATATTTATGCTGTGACATATTCATATCTACATGGTATGCAGGAAATGAGCAACTAAACTCATCCAGATCTGTTGGAAATGAAGGCTGATTCATTTTCACATTGAAATATCAAAAGTATATTATTTTAAGTGGAAATCTCTTAGTTCTGATTTGGATAAAACACCATATACACTATTTGCCTGCTCAGCCTGGAATGCCAGATAAGTTATGGCTTTCATAATTAGCACAAACTCCAAAATTAATTGGTTATCTACTGTTAAACCGCTGTTATTGTCAGCACAGCTTCTCACAGAACTGATTGGACCACAGTGGGAGGGATAACATGTGTAAAGTGTTGTGCTAATAATGTCCTAGTGACCTGAGTTCAGAACAAAGATGTTAGTATGATTTGTACTTACCTACTGTCCAGGAACCTGTTTACACCAAAAATACTGTTACCATGCATAAGGATGTAAAGAATATTGGTTATTTGTGTGAAAGTGACAGGATTTCTGTGGACTTTTCAAAATCCAGTAGACTTAATTCTTCAGACTGGGACATGGTCATTACAAGTTGAATAAAGGCAGCATTCTCAAGTGCTTCTAATATCATACGAATCAAAAATTCCAGATGTATTTACCTAAAAATGCATTAACACTAAAATATACTGCACATGACCCAAGACTAAGGGACTCATGTTGTTAAAGGATGCAATAAATCACTGCACTGAAGAAAAAATAAAAATTGATAAACCAGTCTTGAGATTTGACGTCACCTATCACCCAAAAAAAAAAAAAGAAAAAAAAAAAATCACTGGGTAGCTAGTCAGCTAGTTGAACCAAATAGGTTTGTGTTTTCCATTGGATCAGTCCTGCAATGCTTAAAATATAAACTTTTATTATGTACAGACGGCTAGACTTGTAGGACAACTATCATTGCTATGTCCTGTGAAATAGTAATGGTCTGGGACGGTGTGACCAAGAATTCTGAGGAAACACAGCCTAAGTGGATCTACATTCACTTATGTCCTTTGTAGTTCAAAAAACCCTGACATGGATCTCTATGATGTAGCAGTCACTTTGCTGAATAATGTGTTTGGTACTGTCATTATCTTTCCTCCTATCAAAAGACAAACAAAGAAAACAAAAATCCTGAAGATGTGTCATTGCAATTTTAATAATAGACTCAACTAGTGATATTAGACTAAAGTGGTGAGGGAAGAACAGCCTGACCTGTCACGTCCAGAGCTGTACTCAGAGAAACAATGAAAAGAGGCACCTCTCCCTCAGTGAATCTCTGTTCTGAACTCAGCCACCTGCTTCCTCTCAAGCAAAGCCCATCTCTCATCTCTACACCTTACTCCTGAAAGAGTGGTAATATCCATGTATGTAAAGGGTAAGTTTTGAAGCTTTTATCAATTAAACACTACATCAAGATGTGCCCAGACTGCATAATGCTGACAGGAGCTGGTTTGCATACCAAAACTCTTATGCCTAGCTCTGCTGAGTCCCCTAATGAAGTGCTGAGCCACCTTCCAGACTCTTGCCAGGCAATTAAACTTTTTTGCATGTATGGCACAGCCCTGTGCTGCCTGTAGAGACTGTCTATATCAGGACAACTAGAGGTGCACAGAGACTGATGCATACAGGAACATGCCCAGATCCTCATTGCACTTGGCTCTTTTGGACTACCCCTAAAGAAAAATCAACTTGTTTTCTTTAAGTAAGTTTGTGAACTCGTGCAAGAACTGTTGCTGAAGTCATGATCCCTTTCTTTTCATGCAAATGTTTAACAAAAGTACTCTACAAAATAACAAAGGCAAACAACCATTGGTTCTTCTTGGCTAGCTTCTCATTCTAGTGAGTACAATAATTTAATTAGCAGAACTGTTAGTGGATTTTTTTGTGTATGTATTTTGCCCACTCACCCCTACTTTTGTCACTGACTTCATCTGGATTGCTGGCAGTATGTACACATTCCTTTAAGTGGATTTAACCACTATATGTCATGGTTCATTGGGAAGAAAATTGTGTCTCATTATTCTCAATATTTAACAAAAACAATTTGAAGTAACAACAAATCATACAAACTCGCAAAACAGAAAAGTATAGGGCTCAGCACATTAGAAAAAGTTCTGTCTGCAGTCTGGATTGAGATGGAGAACTCCTTAGACTGTGCTCAACTCAATTCCTGAACTAAAAATTGGCTTTTCTGTTCTATCAGCTTGTCCCATAAGTTGGTATTTTGTTGATTTCAGGGATATTATCAGTCTTCCAATGTACTTTCACAACTCAGAAATACATTAAAGTATACAATCTTGAGTGCACAATGGAAAAATTGATGGAAATGGCCATTTTACAACCTTCCCATTTCTGAAACATTGTTTTCTTTGGGATTTAGCTTCAGTTCCTTATGGTTCACTTGAGGTTCACAGAACAAGCCAAAGCCCATGTCAGAAGTCAGTAGCAGAAGGCCTAAGCATTAAGATTAAAATGTCTATCTCCAGCTTTTATCAAGAGGTTCGAGCATTACTTTTCTGATAGGAGCATATCCAGCCAGTATTTGCTGCATGGGGAACGGGAATCTCACACTTAATGAAAATGCTTAAATCCAGCCTGTGTGTATCTGGGGAGACATTTGAGTGTTTTCAAGGATCCAGCCCAGATGAGGTATGTTGGGCACTGCCCAGTGGTGCCCCATGCCATAGGATGTAAAGGTTTTCTGCCACAAGTAGCCCTGGGCACTGGGAATTAGCTGGATGGGATCATGCCCTCCCGGGGCTGAGTTGTCCCCGCCCAGAACATTCCTGTGAAGCACATCAGCCCCTGGAGCAGAAAGATAAGGACCTGGTGAAAGTTCATTGATAAGTCCATAGGCTGGAGAAATGGGATTTAGCTGAGCTTCTGCAGGGTGTTTATTAGAGTTTATTGCACATAAAACAACCAAATTATTTCCAGATCCAAGTCAGATATGCAAACAAGTCAGGTGCTTTTTGCATGGTGCTGCGTTTGGAGGATCAGTTCAACAGCCTCAGTTTGGTGCTGAGGCTGTGGTGGGTGATGGTCTCCCGGGGTCTTTGGAGCAGGTTTCTCCCCTGCTTGGCCATTGCCGGCCCACAGCTGACAGTGAGTTCACTCCAAGCCCCTCTTGCATCTGGACACCTCTTGTAATGGCTATTTTCCAGCTCAAAAGATACAAACACACTGGTGTGATGCATCAAAAATAAAAGAGAACTACTCAGTAGAAATTATACCCTCATTGCATTCTTTTCCAAATTTGGACATTATAAACCACTGAGAGTTATTTGCATCATGAAAAAGAAGAAATATTATCAATCTTATTGCAGCATAAGATTATGCTTCTCTTTTAAGAAGCTTTATTTTCCTTTTACTGGGGATGGTGAGTTTCTATGTTAATGTTATGGGTGAATATTTTTTCACATAAGGAAAATATAGTTAAACTGTGGAACTCACTCCAATAGGAAGCTACAGAGACCATAAATAAAAACTACTTAACAATGACTAATTCATGACTTAAATGCTCACCAGTGCCTGTTAAATACCCTGGTACAAATGTAAACTCCAGTTAAGCATGTTCCCACATCTGTAACTACTAGAATGGATGGTGTTGTGAAGCAGTGTGTAATTGCTTTGCTTTTAATAAACTCTTAAGCTGACATCTCTGATACCAGACTAGGTAAAGGCTCATTCTGAGTGGATAGAATTTTAAGTCTTTGACCTTCCTCTCACATGATAACTTTATTCTTTCCAAATGCAGACGTCATAGAAGATAAAATTGCCAGAGATATTATGTATATGCTTCCAGGGAAGGTCAAACAGGATTTGATAAAGAGAAATCTTAGTCCATGTCACACTTTCAAAGGGATTTTAATGAGATGTCTTTGGGAACTGACTTTAGTTAGTACCATTCAAAAATTTGGTCATTGGCTTTTTTTCTCATTTGTCCAGAAAAGAAAGACCCCTATCCTTCAAAAAGTGGTGTCTCAGACCTTTTTGTGCTATGAAGAGCTGCAGAGACCACATCACCTTGCTCTGGAAAAGCATAGCTGGGATTTGAGAATATCTGGCATGGGTTAGTAGAAGACAATGGAAAGCAGACTTCAATATCTCTAAACCTGTACTAAGCTCTTACACAGAAAATAAGACTGCAGTGACAAAGTCCTGAGGAATAGCTCTTCCTGTCTCAGCTTTGGGAGGATAAGGGGCGCTTCTGTCACTGATAAATCTTTTATGTATGATAAAGGTGAAGGTGACACACTTTGGCAAACAACTGTACTTATGTGCTGCTTCAAAGAAGTTGAGGGATGTTATGAAGGTATATATATGTGCAGGGAAATTAATCCGTGTTTACAGATACAGAAGTAGATATAAGAAGTAGATTTTAGATATATAGTAGGTTATTTCTAATAAATATGAAATTATTTAAAGAGATTTATGTTGCTATTCAAAATGCAAGCAAAAAAGAATGTCAATGTAAAGTGATTTAGACATTGATACAATAATTATATAGAATCATAGAATGGTTTGGGTTGCAATGGGCTGCACAGGGAAGTGGTAGAGTAACCATCCCTGTAAGAGTTCAAGAAACTGGGTACAGCACTTAGTGTATGGTGTAGTTGACATAGTGGTGTTTGCTCAAAGGTGGGGCTCAATGATCTTGGAGGTCTTTTCCAACCTTAATGATTCTATGATTCTGTGATGTTTCATATCCATCATGTTTCACAGTGATTTAGTAAAAATTAAAGGAAGTGAATGGCATCTGTAATAATACAAGAAACAAAAAATGACATTGTCAGGGGTTATCCCTCTTGACGTACCTGTGTGTTTTGTTCTACACTGGTGTTTCATTGCATATGTCTAACCAATGGTACAGTTGCAGACATTGCATTAGAGGTATGACCCTGTGGTTATGTGTTCTGTTCCAGAAGGATGGAGTAGTGTCTGACACCATGTGAGGCTTCAAAAAAAAGACAATAGCTCTAACTAATATAAGAAGTTGTCAGGGTAGTCCTGAACCTGATTTCAAGGCCCTGATGAATCTGGGTTCAACAATTGCTCTGCCTCTGATTCTTACAGGTTCAACTAGGCAAACAAACAAACAAAGAGGCAAATATATATAAATAAGAGGCAAAATTTTGATTCACTTCCTCCCATAGCATCAAAGAGTGATCTGGTTCTGTGGCATTGCTCAGATACCCCTATTTCTTTGTTTTCAGGAGAAATAGGGCTTACCAATAGCAATAGGTATGCAAAAAGGGAGGCAAGTGAACAGATGTGCAGAGAAAATCACTGGGTAGAAATCTCCCCCTTGGGCTACTAAACATATTGTATATGAACTCCTCATAAAAGCTCTGCATCCCTTGGCTCTCTGATAGCAATTATGATCAACCTGCAACCAAGCAGCTTAAAAGTTTGCTCAGCAGCTGCATTTGCTCAGAGTTCCCAGAGGCAGCCATGAGTCAGTGGAAACAAATTTATTCTGTGTGACTTTGCACAGCCTTCTGCTCACAATTACAATGAAGATGGATGGGAGGCACTGCTCTGATTTTTTTCCTCACAGGCGGACCGCTCTGGAGACCGCACATGCACTGGTGCAGTTACAATCCAGCAGGTCAATAGCAGGACAGAAAAGTGTGGTTAATGAATGATCCAAGATTACTACCAGTCAGTGCAGTGTCATTATAAAGGGATGCAGAACTACATGTATAACTACCTGAAAAATATTATGAAGGCTGAATTTCCATAGAAATTTCCTATTTTTACCCTTTTCCTCCACATTCTGGGCAAAATCTGTGCTACAAATGTCTGCACATCTCTCTGCTTAGCTCCAACTCCAATGAACATAAAAGGAGGTTGACACTAATCTTATAATGCCTTTAGATTGCACTAGCACTACATCTAAACAGTAGCCACAGGAATGGCACAGTATCCTGACATAGGTATAATGCTGGTTTGAACCAGGCTGAGGGGCAGCAGCAGGCCGGAAGACTGTGTTTAGTCAGCCAGTGTTGTGTTTTCTTCTGAGTTTTGGACTTCTGCTGTTGGGCTGGCAGCATAACCAAGAGTTAGGTAGGTAGAAGACAACATGGGCCAAGATGGACAAATCAGCAGTGCTGATTTAGGGCAAGTGAGTTTCTGGCCCCTAAATCTCATTGTCTTGTCACACTGGTACAAAAGGAAATGAAGATATGTTTTTCTAAATTAACACAAGAAAAGAATTGGACTCCCAGTGTCCATGTCTCATTACACTGTGCTCTGAAAACAGGAGTTTAGCAGACAGTTAAGTCAGTTTCCAGTGGAAAACAGGTTCAGCATTAACAGCAATTGCTCCATCCTATCCTTTTTCAAATATTTTCCTATATTTTTTTGAATAACCAGCACAACAATATAGCAATGGTATGTGTCAGTGGTGAGTACAGGTTTTAAGACACCACAAAATGTCCCACAGCAGCTAGCAACATTAGGCTATATCATATGGGGGATCATAGTGTTGCTAACTCGGAGAGTTTTTATGTTCCCTGTCCCTGAAATCCCAAATCTAGATGCTGGTTTGTAACCCTGAGCCACAGTGCCCCATATTTCTCATTGCATATTTGGCAGCCTTATTCCAAGAGGTTTCCACCAGGATGATTTCCACTGGTTAGTTGGATAAGCCACCCAACAGCAGTACTGTGTCTAGATGCTAATATTGCCAGGGAAGTGTATTTCAGACAAGACAATAAACTGTTATGGGGAACTTTGGGAAGACAGTGTAGGGGTGTAAAACTAATAGTCCTTGCTACAGACAGACAGCCCTGCTGGTAGCAAGAATGCTGCTGAACATGCTGGCTTTCTGGTCAGGCCTGCCTGTGTCCAGTGTCCTAAATCAGAACAGTATGCAGCTATTTAGGGATGCTGCTCCTTAGTATCCAAAGTTGTCCACTAATAAGTCAGCAGGACTGTCTCCTTGGAAAGGCTGTGATTGCAGGGCCTGGAGGCAGACCTGGGACACTTCTTATTCTGCTGCTGCTTGCAGGCAGTTTAAATCCCGGATTATAAACTCCAGGCCAGAATGGATATCTTGCAGGACTTCCACACCCCAAGACTGGCTAGGAGTGTCATTGCTACTGGCACCAAAATGATTGAAAAACTATCTGTTTGTGTTGCAGTTACATATCAATCAGACTGCAGAGGAGGTTTACCCTGAATCTGCCTGTGCTCTAGATCTCAAAAACATCTTTCATTTCCTGGTCTTTTTGGTATCCGAGTCAGGAGAAATCAGACTGAATGGACACTTAAATTATTTGAAGCATACAGAATAGTACAGTGTTTATAGTATATCTGCTCATAAACCTGGTTTATTCAAGAGCTTCAGATATTACACAGCAGCATCCCTAATCAGCTGCCAAAGGGGAGGCTGGTCTCCCAGCCCCCACTGCACGTCTGAGTCAGCATCCATCCCTGCTGGCTTCCCTGCTTTTGCAGTCTCAGCTGGGCAGTGGCCTGCTTTCCACAGCAGCAACAGAGAGACCTCTTCTCCAGTGTAGCTGGGAAAATCCAGTCTGGAAAAATCAGATGGATAGATTGTATAAACTGTTGTCCTAATATTACTGCACTGGATAATTACTGCTAATGCATGTCTTCCTATGGCACAGTGACATCTACAGTCCATGTTTAAAACAAGCATAGAATTTTACTGATGTCATAATGTTCTACACTTGAGGTCTGTTCTGCCTGAAAAGAAATGCTGCCATTGCCTTACATGTCCAAGTGCTGTACTGCAGGATGATACCAAAGCAGTATGCTCAAGTTCTGGACCAGTAGGACATGAGCCAGCTACAGCTTAAAAGATGTATGACTAATTATTTTCATACTGAGCCTGCCTTGTGACTACACTTCCCATAATAAATACACAAGCAGGCCCTTCTTTTCTGTGTGAGTGCAGTGATGCTCAGCTCTTGCTAATGTCTGTAATGTGTCTCAGGCATTTGGCCATCATTTTCATCCCCTGCTCTTTTTTGGTCTGAAGTGCTTGCAGGCTGTTGACCAAGGAAGCCTAATTAGATATGTTTTCCTGGGATGACTGCCATTTCAAGGAAACTTTTTATTTCCAGCGCTCCTGAGACAAGTAACCTCTCTCTGCATAACTTCCTATATGAACTTTTCTTCCTCTCTTTCATTTGTCTAAACTTAACTTCTTGCCCTGTTGATTTAGCATTAACCCATCAGGCTGGGCTTTTTCCCAAGTTGTTCTGAGCCATCTGTCATGCTTTTTGTTGTATAAATACAAAGATCAAAATGTCATCTATGTAAACTTTAGCACGTTGAGCTGTCTAAAATATAAATACATAGAAATCTTGTGGTTCAGGTGAAACACCTGAAGCTGAACCAACTCAGACCATGGTCTGAGACACAAACAGTGATTATGTCAAAACAGCTGTGTATGGGAGATCTTCGCAGACCTTTGGTCTGGGTGCACTTTTCAGCTTTCTTCTTACCTCATATCAAATTGAAGTTGGGAAAGTCACCATTTTTCAAAGCTTGGTTTCTCACAGGTCCTAACATCAGGGAAATAGATACAGGATTCAGGAATTTTCACAGACTGCAGTTGCTTTTTGAGATGCAGTGTCTCCCAAGGGAAGTGCTGAATGAAAACAAGTATGATCTATTACTTTCTCAACCCAGCTATCAGACCCATGCTGATGCATCAGGCATGGATAATCTGTGGATGTTTATCATCTGTCCTGGCATTTCTATCTAGTTGAAACCTGAATATGTTTTCTTTTAGTATATTTCATCAGGCCTAATTCCAGTAACTGACTAAGCAGAATTTGGGTGGTTTTGTCCAAAATGTGTGATGAGGATGCTCAGTTGCTCCCTTACTTCTCAGGGTGAGTAATTTCCAAGAGCATCTTACATTTTGTCTGGACAGCCTAGAATAATACCTTTTACATTTCTGAATCATTTTCCTGAATGGTCTGAACAATTTGACATTTAAGTCAAATCTCAGCTCAATCAGGAGCCAGAAAGTAGGTACCCCTCTGCCTCTGTTTATGACATGCTCAGTCCTGCTGTGGCTCTCAAAATGGAGCAGAAGAAATTATTGAGAATGGGCTTAATGCTCCATGAAATTGTATATGCTTTCTTTTAAAATGGTGATGGAGCTGCTTTGGCCATGCCATCTAATTAACCTGGATGTCCATGGCAGATGGGGGAAGGTACTGCAGGAATTCAGATTTTTGGGCTACCTAGGGTAGATACCTTAGCTGTGAAGCAGAGTACTCAGTGTCCTCATTTTCTTTATTTGTTGAGGGAAAAGGTTGTCTTTGGAAGTCAGTTCACCTAGAGACAGTATAAGTCTCCGTTATCTTTTTCTCCATTCTGTGATATCCCAAGGCAAGTATCTCTGCAGCTTGTTTTGTAGCTTCAAGGCAAGGCATAACTTCTTGGAGACAAAAAACACCTTTTCCAGATCTATTCTAGTGAGAATTTTGCTGCCTTATGCATGACGCTATAAATTCTTTCTTAGTTTGGATAGCCCCTTCTTCTTCTCTAGCTTTTGCCTTCAGTGAAAACAAGAACTTCAGATCCATTCCAAGCCAATTAGAGTCTACTGTTGCTGTGGCATTCCACTGAACCACACTTCATAAGATCTGAATGTTTCATGTTCTGTCAGTGTTAAAATGACTAGTCCTTGTGCTATACTGCCTTAGACGTGTTATGTAAATACATGGTCATTTGCTTTCACTGTATTGACATGTTTTGCTATTTCTGCTTTCAGCACTTGTTTGTGGAGTTACAATCTTAGGAGGACTTCAGCATTCCTGTTGTTTCCATCTTCTTTTCCGTGTCCTTCATGGTGAAATGCTATCTGCAATCTCTTACAAAACTGATAATTCATTCAAATTCTGCATCACCTTCCAACATCTCTTTGTCTTGACTTGCCGAGTTTATTGAAGAACACCTGCTCTTGTGGATTGTGATTTTAACACTGAGATTTTTTTCCCCTTTTTGAAGTCCAGACATTGTTTGTTTAGAGTCTGATGATTTTATTGCTGGGATTTAGTCCCTCTCCAAATGGTAAATTTAGCTCTTTCATCTTGGAACATTCTCAAACTGTGGTTTCAGTTTCTGTTTGAGCTTTACATACATAAATGCTTTCTTCTCTTGTGGGAGACACAGTTTCTGCTGCTGCCTTCTGCCACGGCATTCCCACACAGCACAGCAGGGCCCCATTTTTCCTGCTACCCGCAGCCTCCTGGCGCTGTGTGGATTCAACACGGGGGCTCTTCCTCACCTCCTGCACCCTGTCCCTCCTGCCAGAGTGCCTGGGCTGCTGGTGCAGCTGCACTTGGCCTCCCCCACTTTTTCACTTCTCTTCTACCTATAAATGTTACTTGTAGCTGGGCCAGGCCAAATTACCACACTAACGATTTTGGACAGTGCCAACATTTTCACTGTGCTCATATCTTTAGGAAATTAATCACTGAGAAAAAAATGTAGAATATGTTAAGAAGCTTTTAGAAACTTGATATTTGAGGAGTTTCATTACCTTCTAGAGCAAAGGAGGTAAAGAAAGCGGTGAGGGAGGAGGGAACAGAGCTTTTTTTCTCTTTTCTTTAAAGGCTTTTGTTCTGCACTATCACCTGAAACAACCAGGCGCAGTTGGTGACATAATAAACCAACATGATAAATTTTTCCTTATGATTGCTCAGAAAATTGAGCATTGAGAGCGCCTTCAGCATGACTTAAGGGATGTGCAATACAGTGTAAAAAATTTAAGCAATAAATACTTACATTTTAAGCAGAGATTTTCAAAAATAATTATAATAAACACAAAATATGGTGGGCAGGGAAAAATGAAATTTAATCACAAGAAATATTCACAGAACTGTGTCACTGGACTGCTTCTGCAAGATTCTTACTAAGTGCAGTGGATTTAAAATATTTCCAGAAAATCACCTTGCCCAGTCTTTCTCTTTATCTGCCTAGTTAAGAATCATGAGCAAGATTTAATCAATACATTGCAGAAATTTCAAAGTTCTGAAAAGATTCCTTAAATGCTGTGGCTGTTGCAATTTCTCTGTTTCATTACAAAACATACAACAATCAAAGACATGATAAAATAAAGCAAAATGAAGGAAAGCTTTGCTTCACCTCCTGTAAAGGAGATGAAAGATTAAGGTCAACAAGGCAGATGACTCCTCAAGCAGGGTAAAAATTGTTTCTTACACTTAAGTAGGGTGAAATTTTTCTTTTAGGATCAGGGATCCACTTTGGATCCTGAAAATTCTGGAGGTTATAATTTAGTCCTCCGTGCTCATTTTTATGAATGTTTATCAAATCTGGAGTTGGACATGATTTGAAATCAGAAGGATAAAATTATAAAAACTGTGGAGGCCACAGGCTCCTAAAGAGTGGGTGCATCATCTACACTACAGGTGTTAAACATTTACTAGGACAGCCTGCAGGGTCCTCTCTATTGTCTCTGTGCAAAACCTCGTTGATGTTAATGTGTGCCAATTGCCTTAGGAGGGAAGTTATCCCACTGTAACATCCCACTATCTGTGTGAGTTTTTGCACTTCAGTTTAAGGATCTGATAGGAGGAAGTCTTACACTGTTTCTAGTCAGTGCCATAAGAAAGCTAATCTCTTATTGGCAATTACATCAGAATGAAATTTGTATTTTTGCAGTTTCCCCACCTGAAGCTAGTGGCTTATGTTCTGCCCTTTATTAGTTCCTACCAGTAACCATAATTTTTCGTGGGTCCCCAGTGAAATTTTATTATGAAAGACAGCTATTAAAATGTCAATCACAACGTGCTCTCCCTAGGAATCTGCTCAGAGGCAAAAGTGACAAAGATGCAGAGAAAAGCTGAGGGCTCCCATGCTTGAGTTTAAAATTGTGTCTTCGTGTCTACTGTTCACTGTGTCGTTGACAGTAGACGATGAATTTTGAAAATTAAGAAATACATGGGAGAATATTGCAGAGAAGGGTGCTGTTACTAGGACTCTTAGATTTGAAGATTTTCTTATATGAGTTTTATATGTGTGGTAGGCCAGGTAGTGAAGGAGTACAGTTATTTCTATTCCAAAGGCCTTGTTAGACAAGGAGGAGACTATAGAAGTGGAAAAACCTGACCTAAGAAGGAATGAATAAGAAATATTGTTCAAATTCTGCATGTAAAATGGTTAATGCAAGAGTTTCAAGGCCATCAGATGTTGAGGCAAAGCTTAATAAAGGACTGCTGGCACTTCAATCACCTCAGAAGAACTTCCTAAGAAAATAACTTTGAACAGTATGGTTACTTTCTTTTTCCTGAAGATAGATACAAACTTCATATTAATTCAAACTTTGAAACACTTCAACATGGAAATCATTATAAACAGTACAATAATATTAAATGCACTTTTCATCCCTAAATTCAAACTGACCTATTATTTTACTGTAGGTAAAATTAATGTTCTCGTGGAACAGCTAATCCCTCAGATGGTGAAAAAGTGAAGCCCGTCAGGCTGACAGGAGAGGTCAAAAATCACTGATCTTATCCAAATGAGATACGGTGCCCAACATGCCATTATAAAATGGCAGCTATTATCATTGGGTTTTTTTGCATTTGCTTTATGACTGTTCCACACTGATTAGAGAAACAGAAGGTTGATTTATGTTTGCTTATGATAAGCCTTTGGTGTATCTAGGTTTTCACCTTTTTTTCCTGCTGGCCCCATAAGTTCATAAACTTACCTGTTTAAAGACTCTCAATGGAATGCTGAAAAACTTGATCTTTTTCTTTGGAGAGATGTTTTCTAATATACAGTTTAACTATCAGGTTTTCTCTGTAAATGACAATTTAGTCTAGGAAGAAGACCTATTGACTTTGCCTTCCAACAAGCCAGTATGAGAAAGAAATGAATTATTTCATTTTCTGACATAATTATTTAGGACTGCAAATTTTTTTTTTTAAAATTTGTGTTTCTATTTGTTGTTACTGTCCCTTTAAAATGCATATTTCTCTGAGACACAATTTCTCCTCTGGAGTTAGGGAATCTCAAAAGTTCTGATAGCAGAAAATTAATCTGGATTTGTTATTTTTTCTCTTTGTTCTGCTTTTAAAACAAAGTTTTAGTTTCTTTTGTGTTAGAGTGTATCAAAAGATCCCTGAAGGTAGAAGTAAGGTACCTGAAAGGAATAAGTTGAATTTCAGAAAAAAAACTTTCTATACACTTTATAAAGTCTTTTGCTATCTGTTTTTCATAAATAATTCTTAAATTGAAAAGAAATAATTGAAAAAGTTCTGAGTTTTTAATTTGCCTCATTTCAAAGGTTTCAAAAATACTAGTGAATTTCTAGCTAGTTCTTAATTAAGTCTAAATCTCCAATTTGTTTTTGCCTTAGCTGAAAGATTGGTGCCCCTGATAATGCAGCATTGCCAGCCTAATCTGCACAGTTGTGACAGTTTCCAGATAAAAGACATCCACATTTATAAATAATTTTAAATTAAGAAACCAAATTAGCTGCCTCTCATGGTTACTTAGAGTAGGATGGGACATATTGTCATATTACATTTCACACTTCACATTTGCACTGAGACAGATTTCTAATTTTGAAGAAAATACTTATAAGAAGCAAGTAATCAAGTTTTTTAAGTCATGGCAATTGCAAGGAAGGATGAATTAGCAAGAGATTAATTCAAGATGTCATGAAAATATGACTGATCACTAGTTAATGATTACTTTAGAACAGAATTTATTAATAAAGATGATAAATGAAGAATGTAAAGCAGAACACATATTGATAGGAAGTGAGGAGTGGAGCAGAAGTTACAGAACACAAAGCTAAGACAATTTTCACAGTGATTTTCTGACTCAGTCTGTGATTTCTTTCTCTCTTTCCCACCATGATAGTGCTATGGATTTTCTTTGTCCTCTTCTCTGAATGAGACTTGTGACATCAGTGCTGTTTTCTAACTTTAGCCTTCCCAACAATACTTAAGCAATCTGGAGCCTTTTCCTTTGGAAGTGTCATTAAAGTTCGACCTCTTCAGAAATAGACACTATAAAATCTATAAATATATTTAAACACTGTTAAACATTTTGTAGTTTTACTTCTGATAATCCAACAATTTTACTTTCCTCTTTTATTAAAATTACAAACACTAGGTTTCCTTTAGCATAGTAACAGGAGAGATTTTGGAAGGTCAAAGGAAGCAGCTGTTGAACCATACACTGTTATTTGGCTGATCATTTAACCTGGCAACTCAGTGAAACTTCAAGGATTTACCTGTTGTGTAAGAGATTTTATGTACCATTTTTGAGACCATGTAAGTATTTGTTCTAAGCTAGTATTTCACCCACTGGTTGAAATCTTCTCTTTCTGTCAGCTGACATGGATGAGCACCAAACAAATTTAGCCAGAATATTCTGCCAAAGAATTATTTATGTTGAATCATGTTGGTGAAAATTTTGCTTTAGAGTATTAGTACAGACTTGTGAACATCATGGTGTTGTAATCCCGTGACTCTCCAGCTTTTTGCTTTTGTGTGATAACAGAATTTTTCACCAGTCTGGGTTATTGCCCATGATTCCTACAGTTTTATAGGGCAAAAGTGCAACACTGAGGTCAAGCAGGCATCACTTCTAACAGTCCATTTGGTACCACCTGTGAAAACTGTCTTTACTTTTTCTCCTGATCAGCTTGGAGAAAAAAAGGTAATGCAGAACTAAAAGTGTAGGGCACTTTTAAAATCATAGACGCAAACGGAAAACTTTTGAAATTTCCCTATCTGAACAAATAATCTAAACATCTTAAGAAATTGATCAGGTGTACAAGGAACGAAGAAGCTTTATAACTGGAAACAGGAAACACTCCCAAAAACAGTACAGTACAAGGAACGAAGTTTTGCATAAATTTGGCCAAATATTTAAAATTCTCTTTGTCAGCAAAAGTGAATGATGATCAATTTTCTTTCTAATAATGGTTGGGAAAAGTGAAAGTGGGCAGTATGAAAGTCTTTGGATGAATTTCTCTGCTAAGATCGGGCACTCCATTGGTAAATTCAAGATATCCCTTAAAAATGTTGAGTGGTAGAAGTGTACTTTGTTCTTAGGAGTCCTGTAGAAATTTTTGCATTAAGATACCTGTGTGTTTGTGCAAAAGTCCTGGGATTAAAACAGAGAAAGCTTGTGGCTGCAGGTTTGGGGCAACTATAGGTTCAACCTAAGCTCCAAGTATAGATATAGCCCACATGACCAAAATTAACTTGATATTGAAATATAGGTAAAAAAGTATATTACTAAAACCTAACTTTCCCAGTTCTTTGAGCCCAAGAAGAAGCTTACAGTGCACCTGCTAAACATACATAGACAGTTGCTTTCTTGTATTTGAAATGCCAAGGGTCCTTTCTAGGTAGTGAATGTGACTCTTTCTTATGTTTCAGACCTTGATTTTTTAAAAAAAATTGATCAACAATTTAAAATAATATGTTTTCACTAATTTTGTGCTTTTTAGACATAGTCTTTAGTATCTTCAACATCCATACTGAAAATAAGTGACACTTTGCTTTGTATCTGTGGACTTCATTTTGAGATGGAGCACGGCAATGATGTTTAAAGGGTAAGTATGACACAACTGGAAAACCTCTGTGAAAACAGAAATGAATTGACAGTCTTGTTGGTACATGATGAGATACGGCCTAATGACTTGGTTTCACACAAGAATTTTTCATGCATGGCCAGCTTTAGAAACTTTAGCTGGCACAGAGCTTCCTTCTTGAAGGCTCACTCGAAATAGGTATGATTACTTAAGGTCATTCAGTGTGAATAAAGGTTTCAAAGTTTAAGCTCTGAGTTGTGAAAATAGGAGGTGTGGAAGGATAAAAAAAATCTGTTGAAAGAAACTGTGGCTAAGTTAGTGTTGTCAAAACAAGAACGCTTTGCTGCTAGGGTTTTCAAGAGCAGCATAGCAAAAGAAAATATGGTTGAAGATCCCTTCACTTTTCATTATTTTTGACTTATGCATAAATAGATATAGGCAATTTAGCCATGAAAATTGCTTTTCCACTCAAATTTGAAGAATTTCCATCTATTTTCCTTTCCGTCTATTATTTTCATCTGGTGTTCCTCCCCTTCCCTTCCAAACAGCTTTTTTTTGCACTGATGTGTCAGAGAAAAGTAGAAAAGAGCCTAGCTCTGAATATTGTAAAAAATACAATCATTCTCATGAGCTGAAAATTAGCATTTGGATTTCATTCCTCCTCACACGATTGGTGAGAGTGAGGAGAGTAAATGACAGTCATCAGGGTTAAGCTTGTTTTCTGTCACTTTAATGCAGGTATTCCTCAAATCTGAGTAATGAGTCAGTCTATCCCTGCTTGTCTACTTTTATTTGACCCAACTGGAGTGTGAGATGACTCAGAAGCAACACTGGTTTCAGAGTATTCATATAACTTAAATACAAGGAGATAGAATTTAATTCATGCAGTTGGGCAAGAAAAGTGTTTCTGCATTCTCTGTAGGAAAGACATGAGGTATAAAATTATGTAGGTATATCCTGTACCCTGAATAGTCTGACTTGCTGAATCCTTGGTTTTAGTGGAATCATCATCACAAAATACTTTGGTCAGGAAATGGCTACAGCTTCTCACAGAGAGCTGCTGCTCTGCTATGCTTCCTCAGGCACTCCTGAATCCATTAGAAGAGACCATCTTAGACCACTGCCTAGTCCTCTACATGGTTTCCAGTTTGGAGGAATGTAAGACTGAGGACCACACAAGAGTTTAGTACACGTGGCCCTTACACTGTACATCACAATGCCAAAGCACCTGGAATCACTGGGAAGCGCTGAACCACATTCTAACGAAGCTTGTTCATCATTGGTGCTACCCTGCCTTTATAGAAACTGTGATCTCTGCTATCTTAACTTCCTCATAGCCTAAATGTCTTATTATTAGCACTAACCAGTCCTTTTATGTTGGGCACAATCCCTTGAATAGCATTTTTATACCTGATTTGTGCAATATTATTTTTTTCCCATAAAAACTCTATTTGAGTTTCAAGTTCAAAGTATTTTATCATTTTACTGTGCACAGCTTGGATTTCCCCATGCATAGAGCTACAGAATTTATGTAAAAAAGAAATGCAGTGATTTTTGGGAACATATTTAATACATTTCTAGTAATGTGAATTCTCCTTAATGTCACCCAGGTAATTCAAAAATTGTTGTCCCGAAAATTTCTCTCAAAGTCTTTATCATTATGGGTGAGTTTTCAGTTCCTGGATTTTTACTCAGAACCCTGGAAGCCTGAACTGGAAAACATTGTCCATGGCATGGTGGTGTAACTGATGCTAAAACTGGACGTTATTTTGCTGTGTTCCTGGATTTTTGTTGAGCTTATGATTTTGGTTCTCTGCAACCTGTAAAGTTTGTCCCTTTGTGGTAGTGGTGGGAGGCAGGGGATGCCAAAGTTGGGTTAGGGTTCTGGTGGTTTTTGTGACTGTAGCTGTGGAGCTTTGTCCAGATTTTCAGATGAAGCAATCGTCTGAACAAAAGGGAGCCTCTTTCAGATCAGCAGCTAATAAGCACATTAAAAAAATTGTAAGACCTGAACCCTGTGGTGAGACTCCATATGATCCAGGTAAGATCCTTTTCTCTTTTGTTTGTTAAGATTGATGTCAAAGCCATTTCTCCTGTCCTGACAGCAGAATCACGGAATTGTTTAGGATGGAAAAGACTTTTAAAATCATTGAGTCAAACTGTTAATACATGTCCACCACTAAATCAGGTTCTGAAATACCACATATGTTTTAAATACTTCCTGAGATGTTGATTCTACCACTTCCCTGGCAGACTGTTCCAATGCTTCACAACCATTTTGGTGAAGAAATTTTTGCTAACACCCAATCTAAACCTCCCCTGGTGCAACTTGAGTCCATTGTCTATTACTTATTACTTGGTAGAAGAGACAGACAGACAGACTGCCCCCTTGCTACATCCTCCTGTCAGGTAGCTGTAGAGAGTGGTAAGGTTTCCCCTGAAACTCATTTTTTCCCCGACTGTTTAACCCAGTTCCTTCAGCATCTCCCCATAAAAATTGTGCTCCAAAACCTTCATTATTTTCCTTCTGTGGACACACTCCAGCACCTCAATGTCGCTCCAGTAGTGAGGGGCCCAAAACTGAACGCAGTATTTGAGGTGCCGCCTCACCAGTGCCAAGTACAGATAAACTCTACAAGATGAGATAGAATGAAGAAGTAAGATTTTAAACAGCCACAGTGAAAAAAACTCTTTGATAAGCAAATCAAGCAATGAGAAAGCATTATTCATGTCCCAGGAGAAAGCCAGCAAAAAAAAAATCAAGATGTTGCAGCATTTAGTTCTATAAAATGAGGAAATGCTTTAATTTCCAATCAGAAATACAAAAGGAGGAGAAATTAGACATACCATTCTTGTTCCTGTTTTAATAAATTTTTTGTGGTTTATATTTCATTACATATTTTATATTTTTAAGTTCAACTTATTAGGAATCAGCATATGGTTGATTTCAACTATAAAATATGCTCTGATTCAGTACATATTGAAGATTAATTTCCTGTTTTTAATAATGACCTTTTAAGTTTACCATTTAGGGACAAACTATTGGTGCTGGGGTTGTTTGGGGATTTTGGGGAGTTGGGGTGGTAGGGCTTAGTGTCTGGATGGCATGCCCACAGTAGCTACTCTTTCTTCTGTTATCTTTTGCTCTTTGCATTGTGGTGTCAGTGGTACTGTAGCACCACAGGAAGCAAAAAGCTCTTCAAGTGTACCCATGGTAACAACAAGGGGTATATTTTCTGTCTGGTTTGAATCAGCATTTTCTGTATGAAATCCTGTTTGTCTGCTGTATCCTGCAAAGCTTTTAAAGAGATGATGAAAAACTAAGAGCAGAAACTTGTCCCCATAAAATAGCCTTATTCCAACCCTTCTCCCTCAAGTCTATTTTCAGTTCATATGGTAAAGTTACAAGTGGAGAAAAGGAGGATTTGTCATTCTGACCTAGGTGATTCACACAACTTTTTAGGAGATCTAACCAGGTAAACACAGTGTTGTTAACTGGGACTGTGCTCTTGAGCCTAAAATCCCCTGGAGGAGTCAGAAGTTTTCCAAAATAATGATGGTGCTTCTTTTGAAATGATAGATTACACCACTGCAATGGAGTGGGAAGAAGTAGATGAATAAATTCTCTTTCATATTTACTTAATCTAGAATTTTTCCTGATCAGATTTTGATTCATATCTTCTGGCAAAGACATATCAACTTCCTCTTTCTACACCACTGTTGATCTCATCCTGGGTGATATATAGCACCTCCATGACTGAAATGTAAAACTTTACACTGAAAATCTGTGCCTTGTAATAGCTCCATGAAATGCTTTACCAAAATCTCAGCAGGAAATGCAGATGTTAACACTGTAGTTATCAAAGTAGTACATGCATTGACTAGAGGATGTATTTTAAATGTGATTAGATTTTTTTCCCCATTTTCTGAGTGGAGTTTCCTGAATACCGTAGGAGAATCTCCAAGTCTAAAATGAATAGGAAAAAAAGTGGGAAGAGGGACAATTTCTCTCTTCAAACTAATTTCAATGCCTTAAACACACTTTCACTATGAAAGGGACTATTATACAGCCCAAAGTTCAAACAATTGAGTTCTTTCATTCAAATGATGCTCTGTATCATGCTGAAATCATTACAGAGCTTGGTCACTGCAAGTCACATCCTCAATAGGTGGCAAGGATAACCACATTAAACAGGGATATTTTGTCTAGACTTATTTATCTCTTTCCAGACTTCTTAGCTTCTTAAAAATCTTATTAAACACTAGATCTTATGTAATTAGCCTAATTGCTGTCTCCAAAACATTAAAGAATGTCTGTTACAGATAAAAAAGAACATATTAATTTTTCTCATACTTTTCCCACTTTTTCTACTAAGATTTTTTCCTAGCTTCTTAATTGAAAGAAATCCCTTATTTTGAATTCTGTTGCAATTTTTAAGAAAAGAATCTGAAATATATATTATTTCATTTCACGTGAAAGCTCTACCATCTTAATTTCAAAACTTACTATTTCTATTGTAATATGAAAGCAAGTCATGTATGAGCATGATTGTCTATCACATCTTGGAGAATCCCTTATTCTTAATCCTGCATTTGAATTAGCTTTGATATCTGAACTTCTTTAATAATTAAACAATATAATCAAACGTTTTTTGCAATTAGGCACTGCAGCTGGGCATAGGGAAGCCTGGAAATTGTGGTGTGCTTTTTTAGAAAAATTTATTTGTGCTAGTCTGCCTGGCAGGGGGTGAAGAAGGTCTGTGGCTCTGGTCTGTTTTTTGATGCAGGTGAGAGCTTTTCCAAGGTTCACCAACAGGGAGCTTGGGAGCCTAGAGCTCTGCTGCAGAGCCAGGAGTGAGAAAATCCTTGGTGGTCAGGGCATGAGCACTCCAGTGAGATGTAATTCAGCAGAGGTAAGCCTAGTAGATGACAAAGGCCTAATTAAGACCAGTGCCTGTAAACTAGAGACAGGGAAATTAATGTTGGGATTATAGTGTCATAAGATCACAGGATAACTCAGAATGGATGGGTGCTCAGAAGTTACCAGTCCAACCTCCTACTGAAAGCAGCATCACCTCTGATCTCAGACCAGGTTGCTCGAGGTTTTATCCAGTCAGGTCTTAAAAACCCGAATGGGTGGAAAGCACAGCTTTCCTAGGGAACTTGCTCCAATTCTGATCTGGTAGGGAAAAATTGTTTCCTGTATCCAATAAGAACCTTTAATGACAGAGACACATTTATATTCTTGTGCATTATTGGGATAGATCTGCCACAGGAAGTGGGGAATTCCATCTTTATTGTTACCTTCATGACTGGATAATTTTCTGGGAAACTTGTCTTTTGCCAAAGGTAAGATGATATTTTCTGTATTTTTAGCTGGTCCTTGTGGCTTTAATTTAACAAATACTTGAAGACATAGCCTATCACCTAGCTGGAAGAGCTGAATGAGGTACTTTTGACCATAAAGAAATTGATGTTTTATTTAAAATAACATTTTTGAATGTATTTTAATTTAAATTGTGGAAATTATAGTAAAGGAATTTACAGGAAGTGAAAACTTGGTTTAAGGAACTGTTGCCCTTTTTAATCTTTCCATGGCTTTTGAACTTCAATACTTCTGAGACATTCCTATGGCATTTAATTATCAAGTGACTTGGAAAAGAACAAGAATATTCTCAGAAACATGGGAATGTACTGTAGTTTGCACTTGTGCAAAGCCATTAAAAAACCTGTTGATTTGTAAAAATTAAACAAAAAAAGCATCAGACTGCTGTCTTTTATGTGATAGCAAGACACAGCATGTATGGTTTTCTGTCTGAACTACCACCACCCCACCCCCCGTAATGCTTCAAAAACTTTATTTGCTGAGTGATAAAATGTACTGGTACATTGATTTTCAGGTTAATAGTACATGCTGAGAATAGGGATACAGAGGTAGTTTTGAGGCTCTTCTGACATTTTCCTTTGCTGTTGCTGTCATAATAACAAGTAGCAGGTAGCTGCATGCTCAGAGAAAGGTCCTGTTCCTGGGGCACATAATTGTTATATTGATGCATTTAGGCCTTTTTGTACCACTTCTTACCCTCAGGTTTCTGAGAGATTCCATCTTAAATGAGAAAATGCAGCAAGATAAATTCAATGCAGATCCTACAAGTCATTCTGTACCGACCCCCAAACCAGGAATGCAATGACGCACGACGGACTGAACTCAGTTTCACACTATACATTTAGTGGTGGGCACTAAAGCATGCAAACTTTGGATTATGCAAACTAGAAATGGTTAATCTCTGTGTACCATGTTTAACTTTGGACCATCCTCCTTACTCAGCAGGTATATGCCAATGTTGTTTATTTATCTAAAGCTATTTATCTACTTCAGTTGCATATACATTCAAGACCTAGGGTATAATTGTGGTCTGATTCCCCAAAGGTGATGGTGGTATCCTGTTCTCATTTTTGGGTGCTAGAGAGTTACTGTCTTGGTCTGCCTGAAGTGCAGATGCTGCCTAATTATATGGTACAAAGAGATTTGACTTCAGTGAAAATTTAGAAAAAGAAGGAGTCTTGTGTAATGCCTGCACACTTCTAAAAAGGCTTTGTCTGGAGGGGAAAAAAAAAAAAAGAGAAGCTTGAATCTGAATGCTATCCAAGGATTTTCTTTGTAAAAGCTGAGTGAGTCCTAGCGTAGAGATAAAAATATAGATAAAGGGGAAAAAATTGTTTGTGGTACAATGGAGAGATAAGGTTCCATTCAACACGTGCTTGTGTGGGCACCTACAACTTGGCTGCTGTGCCAAGTGTTTCCAAGAGTGGGAGTCTACATAGCCTTTCTTCCCATGGCCATGTTCCTTCTGCTGCCTCCTACTTCTGTTGTCCCCAGGACAATACCTGTACAATCCCTGCCATATGGTGTATCAAATATGACCACACACATGAAAATGTGATTGGGAGCCAAAGTGGACAAAACTGTGAGAACTTTGGTGGTTTTGAGCAAGGGCTTTGAAGTAAATAAGTTTCAGTATGAGGCATGAAAATTACTGTTTCGACTAATTTCTTAGTCAGTGGTGTCTAAAGACCTTTGAAGTTTATCCCTACACAGTTTTTTAATATGATTTCTGGATTTCCATTGTTCCTTTTATGAAAATCACCATAATTATGATTTTATTCTATTAAAAATATTTTCCTTTCTTTCTTAGAACTGTGAAAAAATCTTCACAAATAGATATATTAAAAAAATAATAATCTTTTTCACTAGCATTTTCAGTAATAACTCTTGCCTTTGCTAAAAAATTAGCCATTGAAAAAGAGACTAATATTAAATACCTAACTAGGCACACCAAAATTGAATCTTTATTTTTCAGTAAACATCAAAGATAATAATAATGCTAAGTTAGAAACATCCTGGGGGTGGAAAAATAAATCACTGAAGTTTTGCTTTTTGCAGATAGTTTTTGATACATGTGTTTTCCATATGAAATTCTCATTAGAAGCCCTGCTATGTATGAGTCTGCAGTAACACTGTTGCGAACAGACACACACAGGTCTGGTTTGGCTCACCTGTGCTGCAAGGTAGCAGGGCTACCTTGGCACTGAAACTGAAATGTGCTGCAAGACCAAGCTGAGGGCTGAGACCTTGGAACTGAACAAGGATATGACAAAGAGCTGTCTGAGTAAACTCTTGTTTAAAGGGCCAAGAGTGTTTTTACATGGGCAAAGTAGCACCAAACAAAAAGTTGGAGAGCCACAAGTACTAAATGTTTGCATGATATCCTCTATATCCTTATACGGGATATCTGTGTTTAAAAATCTACTCTGTCAAATAATGTTTCTTTCCATAAGTAGTAAGACTTCCCATGATCAATTTCTGTTTTAGCAGTGAAGTTCAATATTCTGGGACTGTTGTATCCCTCTAGGGGGAATGGGTTTGCCCAGAACCCCTGTAACAGATAGTCACATGGTCCTTTCCCCCCATAGTCCTTCCCCCTAAACCTTGCATTGGCTAAGGGCCAAAACTTATCTATCTCAGAGAGGGGATAAAACCCCTATGCACTTCCTGCCTCGCTCTCTTGCCTCTTACTGCCCCTTGCCCTGGCCACTCGCTCCTGCCTCCTGCCTCCTGCGCCTGTCACCCCCAAGGAGGCCTGAATAAACCATCTCTGCAAAGCACCATCTGTGGTAAGAGCCTGTTGTAATATCCTTTGTCCTGTTACCTATGATAGTTTTTCCCCCAAGGTCTCCTTAATACCTGAGCTAGTCAAAGATCCCTGGGGGGTCTGCGGAGGGAAACTTTTCATGGAACTACAAGATTATCAGCGATTGAGAGACGATGTCATTCCGATTTCTGATAAGAGGTCCAATTTATTGAGCTTACAAGGTGTTTATATATAGGGGGGTTTTGTATGGCACTTACATAGGGTTCTATTTTTGTAACAATTCTCATTGGTTATGCATTCTTTATGACATCAGTTACTTGGTAATCATTACAGAGTTTCACAACATGTTTCTTGCTCACTTGTACCCCAGGGAGCCTTTATCTGTGTCTGTCTCTCCCGTGCTTTCTGCATGATCAGGCCTAAGATACCAGGCTGCTTTATCAGTTATACTCTCTGTTTCAATCCCTATACAAGATAATTTACCTCCTAATTCTAATCTCTGAGAAGGTTTGGAAAAATTTAAAAGAATACTTTTACTGTGTCCTTTGTAGTCATAACACATGGTGACTAGGTTTTGAAAATTAACCAGAAGCAGTAGTGATACTGGATTTTGAAGAAGGCTGTAAAATTTTAGTGCTCCTGACATGTCTTGAACAACTAGGACCTATAGAAAAAAGTTTTTAATCTTTTTGACTAGAAGTAAAACATATCATTGGAGATGAAGTTTATATCCCTGTGGCTGTTAAGTTGAATAATGACTTTTATTTTATGATCTTGATGTAAATTTCCTGAATGATAAACTGACTAAAATTTTTTTTTGCATGTAAAAAACTAGGTGAAACTGAGGTGCTCTGGGACACCTTCCATGCTATTTTGAAGTTAAAAGGAAAACAAATTTGAGAACAAAATAAAAATAGCCATTTGTGTTAGAATTCCATTTACTCCAGGAGTATTAGGGGAATTAGGGGTTAGAACATAATATTTTCTTACTTCTAAAAAAGATTAAGGGAAAGACAAGAAGCCTCGTATGGATCTTATATGAAGATTTATTGTTATCCGCCAAATCTATCTGAAATAATTTCCTTTTGCCCTGTCAGGCCCAAATTTATCCCATGGATGCCCTTTTCTAGCTGTGCTGGTTTTTTTGCATGGTGTTACATATAAACCATGAAATCTGCTGCCCTTTACAGTCACAATAAAACTTCTGAAGAGATGGGAAATGAGGGATATCACAACATCATGTCTCCAGTCTTGCAATTGTTGTTGATCTAACAGTGTATATCCTGTAGAATTTCATAGAAACTCTGCAAACATCTAGTCTTCTGGTGGCTTTCTGTTGTGTTGCTTCGGGTGAAGATTTGTCATTTTCATATAAAAATAGAAACTAAATATAAACTTCTCTACCAAATTCTGGAAGAACATTAAATAGGTCATTAGTGGCACCACAGATTTATTTGTATCTGCTTTGGAAATTCCAGATTTTAATCTAAGTGCTGTGGATTCAAATTGTTTCTTATGAGAAAGCATTTGTGTGAAATTAAATATTGTATCTATCTACCTGATACTACACTTTTGATTACCATATTTCTGTCACTTTGAAAGATGCTAAGCACTGAATGGAGAAAATAGGAATTATTTATAATTAATTTTGAAGGCATTCCAGGAAGACTTCAAATTACAGGCTAAAAAAATAGATCAGGAATATTAATAAAGAACGACATTTTAACTAGAGTATACGTTCAGTTGAAGAAAAAGTAGATGGAATGCCAAAGTACAAACTAGCAGAGAAACAAAAGTTAGTAAAGAAGGAATATTATCACTGCTGGAATCCATTAATGAAAGTGGTATTTTTATTCATGAACTAAGTGGCTGTGTGCCGAAAGTCCTTTGGTTGTTCTGAGAAATGAAGCAGGTACGTGACCAGGTGCATCACTTTGCACAGTCCCTGTATCCCAGTTTTCAGAGGAACCTCAAATTTGGCGTGCAACTGCCCATCCTTCCATCCCCTGTCAGCATTTGAACCTCTGCATTCAGCTCTGGGTGCCAGGAATGGGCCCCCTGGGCTTCAAGAAGGAACATATTCCTAGAATGGGAGTCTCCCTAGAATGGGAGATTTCCAAAACGTGTGCATTTATAAAACAAAGATAAAACAGCAACAGAATGATGCTGGTATGAACATTATGGAGAGTCCCCTTTTTCATTTTGACACAGCTATCGCAGGGTTATGCTTGCACATGGAAGTTATGCCAAGAGCTCAACCCAGAGATCTAAAGCTAACTAACCTGCTACACTGAAAATATTTTGGTCTGAACACAAAAGTAGACTGGGGGAAAGGAAGACACATGTCCATTTATCTGGTAGGCAACTGAGGCCTAGATAAAACAGAGAATGTCCCCAGAGCTTGGTGATCTGAATCACCAAGGATTGTTTCTACTCTCAGAATACTCTCAGAACTTGCAGGACTATTTCAGTTCATATTTCTTTCTCTTACTCAGAGATCTGCATCAGGATTATAATTTTACAAATTCTGGAAGAAATCCAGAAAAATTTTACAGAGGTTTATCTCTTCTAATTTTATTTTTAATAAAAATATTGTTTCTCCTACTGTGATCATTCAGCTTGTTCCGAGACAGCAATATTCTGTTTTCATAAGTGCACTCATGAAATTTTAACTAGTACCTGGACTAAGCTAAGTTGCAGCAGTATTTTACTGCACTGTAGACTACAGTTATATGGAATGAACTTAATCAGATAAATGAGCAAAGGAAGAATCTGTAGTGCCAGACCACCTCTCATGAACTTTTGTGTATTTGTGCAGCTAATCTCTTAATTGGATTTTTATGAGGAATGTTTGCATATTTATCCAGCTTAGTTGTTTTCTGTTATAGACATGGCCCCTGTTTTCTCTGAATGTCTAGAGTTCTATTGAAGACTTTATGCAGTTCTGTACTTGGAAAACTCAGAGGCCAACAAACACTATGGGAAATAACAATATACAGAACTTATCATGTGACAAACTGTTACATTAGTACCCAGGTCATTACTATCAGACAAAGCTGCTTCCGTGAATAGCTGCATTTTTCATTCTTCATTCATTGCACAAGGAAAGAATGACTGAAAAAGCTACTATCAGAGCTGGATTCCTTCCAGCCAGCGAGGTCATTGTTTGTAAAACGTTACAGGCACAGCGCAGGGTGGCACTCGACCGAAGAACAGCCCTTGTAGGATATATGCAAAGATGTGGAATTTTCCATTGACCGAGGCAGGTTCACAATCCTACAGAGGCATACTTTGGTAGGGGACCATAAAAATAACACTGTGATGGGTTGAATAACATTCAACTAAAGGTTAATGTAATTACCAGGAAAAGCCCTCTGCTAATTACAGACTGTCCTGTCTTTTAAAGCTGTTATAATCACATTGCTTTCAGAACTGCAGCTGAAGCTCGTCTAATGCAGTCTGCTATTTGTGTGTATGTGACAACTTGAGCCAGCTTCAGTGCTCTCTCAAAAGTGCATTAAGCAGTGATTTTACTGCCTCAGAGGTGATGAACAGGAGCCTGGCAGAGCCTAAGGTGCTTCTGTTACTGAAAAGAAAGAGGCAGGAGCAAAACAGAGGGCTGAGAACAGGTGCAAAGTGGAGAGGGCAAAGATTATTGGAACAACTGCTTCTGCTGGCTGGAGGCAGAGGTGAGCTGTGGTGCTGTTTCTCCAGACTGACCATTGTCCCATGTGCCATATCCCATGTTCCTCCCAGTTCTCAGAGCCTTCCCCTTCCAGAGCTCAAGCTTAGGGAAAATAGGCAGAGGGAGCTGCCCAGACCAGCCTTTGGCACCTGGTGAATCCAAGACTTTAGGTACTTATTCTACACAATAGAGGACATGATAAAAACATTTATTCTACAGTGTGAGACGTAGTCTCAATGATTGAAGACCTAAATAGACAGGCTAAGCATAAAAAATGCATTACAAGCAAGTGCTGTGCCTTCTAAGCAGTTTTCTTGCACTCCAAATACTGCTATGGATCAAAAAATAATGTTATGTACATATCTATTGCTTTTCCCTGGATTTTCCAGATGTGAATAAAATGAAAATAGAAATAAGTACTTCCAAAACTGAAAATAATTCCATCAACAACAATGATAATATAGCATATTTTAATTTGCTGTTATGAAAAAAGTCATAGGGAAACTTGTGAACACTGGGGGTAGGATTCTAGCCTGAGACAAACCCTGTCCTGCAAAAGGAGGTCTTGATTCCCTGTCTGTTTGATGACAGCTAAAATGAAGGAAATTAGTCCCTAAAAACAGCACTGTACAAAAGCCTGGACAGATGCTGAGACACATGGGCACTGAGATTAGTGCAGGAGTTTGTAATTAGAATAAAAATTGGGGATTAACTGCTGTTTCTGTCATCTAGCATCAGGCAAGAACCCAAAAGGGATTTGTTCATAGCTATGGCCCTGAGAGAGCTCAGGAAATGTTTGGGTCTGATGGTTATGGAAAAAACAGATTGGGAGCTATGACAAGAGGAGTTCTCTCTGGGTTTTGACTCTCTGGTGCACAGGAAAGGAAAATTTCTTTGTCCATAGTTTGCAGATCCTCATTTGTGTCCAAGAAAATACCTGATTCATAATCACCTTCTTATATAAAACAAATGCTAGGGACTAAATACGTTCAAGCAAGTCAAGTGACTTGTATCTCTCCCAGCATGCATTTGGTCCTGGAGTCATTACATGGTTGCATTTCGACTTGAGCAGGCACCTTCTCTCTTACTAATTTTCCATACATCTTAGTGGCATTACAGAGTATTTTGCATTTTCAGTGCTTATTCTGTAACTTAAGAGATTTTCTGAGCTGGAAAACCAAGTATTAGCAATTACATCCTTAGGTGACTTCATTTCAGCATTGGGAAAAAGACTGGGCGCTCTTGGGAGACATTTTGGTGTCTTTCCCCTCTCTTTAATGTACTTTTCTAAATTTGCTCTGCCCCTGCAGACCTCTGTAGGAAGGCAGATAGAGCAGCAGCAATTTCAATGGCAGAAACCTGCAAATCCTGTCGTGCTTGTTCCCATAGCTGTCCCTCATCCCAAAGGCAGATGGGGAAACTGCCCTTCCAGTTCCATGGCCAGAGGTACAAAGAAGACATCTTCCTGGATTTATTGTAAAAAATTCTTTGAAGGGATCAAAAGGCAAATTTATATGATTCTCCAGCAGCTTTGATTATAAGTGCTGGCTTGTATATGGTAAAGAGGAAGTGAAATGTTAAATAATGTTTCTTTCCTTGCAGCTGCTCCTGGATCTGTTAGATTTGAAATAAATGTTTGTACATTCATAATGTTATATAAATAATGAAATTTTACTCTGATTAAGTGCTGACTGCTAGAAGATCTTCGTGCACCTACAAAATGTATACAATGGAAAGAGTCTGACTGCACTCCTGAAGCACTTCCACAGGTCTCAGGCTGGTGGAACAGCCCCTCTCCTAGGGTTTTGTGATAGTCTTGTTCCAGATTTATTTCCAGATGAAGCCACTACAGCATTGTCTGACACTCAGCTGTGCTTAGTCCCAGCTTTGGGAGACAAAAAGGGAAAGGAAAGGCCATGTGAACCCTTTGCCCTGGAAAGCTTTAATGATTCCAATAAGATCCATGTTGTCCAGACTTAAAACATCATGAATAACATGGAAGTTGAAGTATTCTTTGTTCTGTATCATCCAGCCTCTGTTGATTTGCATACAGATGGCCTGCGTTTTTTGCAATATGCCTAATCAGAGATGTCTGTGACAGGCACTCTGCAGTGTATCACACTGCCAGTTTGCCATCTAGTGGTACAGCATAAAGCAAATTTTACACCCTATTTCATCATTTCAGCAGAAGGATGCCCTCAGAAGACAAACAGAAGATGATTTTAGCAATCTATTAGCAGAAGACAGTTCGTACCCATGATCCTTAATTCCTAGATCTTGCACTTGGTCCCCCAGGAGCAGAGGCTGGCTCAAGGTTGGAGAGTGTTTTTGATTCCACAGGACAATGGCTCTATAGATCCAGTTGCTGTTTAATACCTTAGGCTTTATTGTTTTCAGTGTTATCCTGGTCTCTTTTGACTGTATTTATTTGCAAGTATCAGGGAATCTCAAAAAGTGAAATGTGAATGGCATTTGAGAGAGCACTGTCTGTATGACAACGGGTCTTCAGTCACCACGCACGTCAAGAGAGGATCAGTGTAACTTCCAGAGCTCCCAAAAGATGTTTGTTCAGTCTGCTCCACAAAACATTCTGGTTCTCATGGTTTCACAAGCCTCTTTGGGCAGCACAGGTGTGCTGCCAGGGTCATGGCAGTTGTCCTTTAATGCACTGATGCAGACTGCTGGAGGCAGTGAGTGCTGCTGAGGGAAAGATCGTAACTTCCTCACTGGGCTGCTGTGGGATGGGAACCTGATCCCAGCCAAGGGATTCAATTGGCCACTCTGAGGAAAGTTAAAATATCCAGGGAGGAAATCTGGCATAACCAGCCAGCAGCTACAGGAGTTGAGAAAGTGATGAAAAATTCAGGACATAGGGGACACTCACATAGCGTGTCTAGGTTTTGTTACATTCTACCCAAAATACGGCTAAGAACTTTTTCCCTTCTATAATAACTCCCATGTCCTTTATTCCTTTCTATCTGATAGGTGCATAGACTATTGCTATACTAATAATCACTTGGGTACTATTTACTGCTTTTTGGGAAGTGACAAGCTATGGTTGCATGGAGACCAGAGCGCCAGTGTAGTCAGACATTCACTGTCTGAAATCTTTGTCATCAGTTAATTTAACCTCCTCAGAGTTTCAATAGCTATTCTGGCAGCATGTTCAGCCACACAGGCCCCTAAGGACATCAAGCAATTTTGATAAGCCATTAATTTCTGATTTAAATAAAGAAGGAGCTGATGACAAGACAGTAAAAAGTCCATCACTTTGGGAAAATTTGGCTTTGAGAAAAGTCTTAGATGTGAAACTCTGCAGGGAAAAGAAATTTGGGAGAAACACTTATTTTATTTCTTTGTACCCAAAAAGAGCAAACAACCATTTCCATCAGCTGCAGAACTTAATTTTCTCACTCTGCAGCAGTAGCTGGAACAGAAGACTGCTGTCCCAAGTAGTACAACAGAGCCTGTGAATGGAAAGAGATGCTAAATACCTGTGAACTGTTTTATATTACTGCTTCTATCACATACTTGCCAAAGGAGCAGGATGGGAAAGACACAAGCTGGAAGAGCCATTTTGGAAAAGAGACATGCTAACTTGATGGGAAAAATTTCAGTTCTATAACAAACTCAGTTCATATGGGCTGTTCATTTATTGTGCAGGTTTTGATGTGAAAATGGTTGCCTCAGTAGTTTTAGTGTGCTTTTGAAAAGGGCAATAATCTTTCAGAAATATTGCTGAAACTTAATTTTTTAAATATTAATATAGACACAGTAGATACAATTTTGGCTGACTATAGTACATTTAATTGCAGAGTTGATAGCACTGGCTCACAGACCTTGCACTAACAGAAAAGTAGCTGTGATAAGCTCCCTTTGTAATATTGGAGTCCAAATAATTTCTTGTATACTGGGAATTCCCTGTGGGGAAAAAAGCCAGAACAAGTACGCTGCATAAAATATTGTATAGCAAAGAAAAAAAAAAAATCAACACAGGCATGACTTCTTCCTGAAAGGTATAGAAATAACATGGTTATGGATGGAAAATATAGTCTTTTCTTTTGACACTGAAGAAGTATCTTAACTTACAAAAGACAGTGCTAATAAGACAGCTGAGTTAAAATCTAAGACAGAACCCTTTGGTAAGATCCTGACAAGGCACAGATAGAACAGCTGGTGAGAGCAAGAAATGCTAGAAAACCAATCTTGTTGCTGCATAAATATCTCACCCAATAATCAATATATCGGCATCCTCCTACAGTAAATATGTAGAAATGTACATACAATATTTGAGGAAGTCATTGAGTCCCTTATTAAAATGAGAATGAGACAACAGTATTCTTTTTTTTCATTCAGAGATGTGCAGTCTTGTATGGCTCAGTCTAGGAGCTGGGATGTGGAATTCTGTCCTTCCACCTCTTCTCTGAAAACTTCATCTGGCAAGGTATTTACCTGAGCTTAGATACAGCAGTAGGCTGAGAATATGTGACTGGATACCCCCTTACCAAACTCAGAAAATATGTGAATAGTCCTTCATTGTGGATTGACTTCATCCTGCTGTCTTGTATTTGTTTTAATTTCAAGCCAATGGAGAGGAAGAATCTGAGGTTTCCTTAGAAATTTGAGTAATCATATTTAATTTTTGCATTGAACTGTTAATAATGGCTTACTATACTGTTTGTAAAATGCTTCTGATATTTCAAAATCATAAGACAGTCATGACAGATGGAAACTGAAAAGCAACAAGCCTGGCCTTTGTAAATTCTGTTTGTGCTGTTTTCCACCTGATAAAAAGTAGTTGTATGAAAATTACAATAAAAAGAAAAGATTTCCTTTGAGATATATAATTTATGTTTGTACATCTTCAGATTATAGTTTAGGGTGAGGTTCATTAAATTTTAAAGATATTCACAGTATATGATTAAGCTGACCTATTAATACACTTCAAGATCAATCATGTTGAAAAAGCTACCAACCAAGCATATTCATTATTTTCAAGCACAATTTTCTTTTTTTTAAAATAATGCCAATAATGGCAACATATGAAATAACTGAGGCATATTTATTTTAACTAATAAAATAATTGTAAACTAGAAAGCCTCAAGAGTAAATCCTCTACAGGGCAACATTTACTGGCTTTTAAAATGGGTCTGATTAATGGCAAACCCCTGAATAAACCTATCTTAATTCCTCTTCTTTCGTGTTTATTAAGTTTGCAGTAAAAGCCATTTCTCCTGTCCCGACAATAGAATTGTAGAATAGTTTGGGATGGGAAAGAATTTAAGATCATCAAGTCAGTTAACCTAGCACCACTCTGTTCAGCACTGAGCCACATCCCTAAGCGTGACATCTGCATCTCTTGTAGATATCTCCAGGATGGTGACTCTGTCACTTCCCTGGGCAGCTGGTTCCAATGCTTGATAACCTCTTCAGAGAAGAAAACTTGACTAATATCCAATCTAAACCTCCCCTGGAGCTATTTGAGGCCATTTCATTTCATCCAATATCTTGTTGCTTGGAAGAAGAGACCAACATCCCCCCCACTACAAGCTACTACAACCTTTTCCTTCACTGATTTAAGCCAAAACAAATCTGCGTTCTTCATGCTGCTACAGTCTGGTTTCTTTCAGATATCATTGTAAAATCCTTAGAGTTCAAATATTTCTACAGAACTCTGCACTGAACCTCAGTTTCAAACTGTAACTGGTGTATCACTGAAATTACAGTGAGCTGTAACCTACTATATAATTTATTTCTTAGTCTCATGACAAACTAGTCCCAAGACACCATGTTCCCATTTCCTCCAATGAGGAATAATTTGATAATCAAAAAAGAGTTAATTACCAGGAAGTTTTCCCTGACATTTAGCCAACTAAGTATTTGTGAGTTTTTGCATCTTAATGTAATTATATCAGCTTGAGTGCCCTGAAATTACCCTGCAATTCTACTAAGAAAACCCTGAGTCAGGGAACAGTGGTTTAAAAGAGATTTTAAAAATGAGAGTAGATTAGACTGTCTTATTAAGTACAAAGAGTGAACTAGTGATCAAGGTTCTTGTTTTGCCTAAGCTTAGGCACCTGTGAGAAAGCAAAAGAACTATTTATATGATTCAGCTGCACTTTTAAAAAACTTATTTCCTCTAAAACCATCTGATTACTGACACAAAAAATACTGCCTGCTTTGTTGTAGTTACGCTGAAATTTGGGAATTGCACATCTTAGTACTTTCCCCAAATAATAGTTGTAATACAGAATACTCTCCATCTGTTCTGAAATAAGCAACATGGATTCTAATACCCTCCCATCTGTATGTATATATTTTTAGTCACACATTCAAGTTTATAATCCCTCTGCTCCAGTCTACATTCCTGGCATAAAACATAAGGCTTGTTATTCAAAAATTTTAAATTATGTTTGTGTATGCATGAGTCTGTATTTTAAGTTCTTTTCTTAACTCTGGGGAAACAGTTTAAAATACATGTCTGCAATGAGACATTTCCTATTTCTCTTAAATCTTCAAAAGTTTCTATTCTTGAGTTTTGAGTCATATGGTTTCTAGATAGCTATCAAGAAAACACCAAAAAGTGAAGAAATTAGAGGAAACCTGAGCTGAAACACCATGAGGCAAGCTATATAGGAAAGCACCTTTTAAACATGGATTTTCACTTTATAATGCTGAATTCTTATTTATCAGGATTTGAGGGACAAGCTGAAGTCTTAGTGTGATTGACAGAAAACCAAAGGATGAAAAATAACATCCCACACGGGGTTCTCAGTTGTGTTTCTGTGGAAGCAGTGCAGAATATGGGAACAGGAAACCCAATTACTTAATTAGACACAAAAGGAAAGAAAACAAATATTTTCAGTGACTGAAGAAAATGTAACCACAGGGGAAATATAGCTTGTATACAGAATTCTTAAGTGTTTGCATTGCCCCTAGCTTGTTTTGGTGAAACTGTTTGCATGCTGAGAACAACCACTTATTTAAGGAACAGTGAGAAACAGTTATTACAGCAACAGAGATATCACTCTAGCAGTTGAGAAACACAGGACAGATTCCTGTTTCAGGACTGCTTTAAGGAAGTTGGAAGGTCTTTGTCCCCTGTATTCCAAATTCACAATGTAAATCCAGTTTGAGCTGTGTTGTGAAGTGTGCAAATAACTCCATGTTGCAAGTGATAGAGGCCTATTTCTCAAAGGATGTAACTGGGCTTCCCAATCCCTAAGTGCAGGTATGCTTGCTGGGCTTACCTGGTGGCAGAGAGAGGGCAAATGGATGCAAGGACAAAGCATTTATAGTGGTGTTCTCAGTCTGGATGATGAGGGGAGTCTGAGGCCTTCTGTGGAGCTCACTGGCATTCAGATTCACTGCAGCTACTGCCTTTCTTCAGTGAAACGCACACACAAATGCCATCGCTGGACTCTGAGGATCTGAGCTAAACAACAGCCTTTCAGCACTCAGTATTTTGATGGTTTTGGGCACTCAGTCTTCATGCCTTAGATTCCCATCTCTTTATTTTTGAGAGGCGATGTGAAGATACACACACACTCAAGTTTACCTTGCACTTGCGTGAGGACCACAGTCCCTGATCGTGTAGGGATCAGGAGTTCCTGTTAGAAGTGCAGCCATCACTACCAGAATTCTGGCCCTGGTGCCAGCTCAAGACACATCCTTTGTAAGAAGGAGCATGACACTGGGCAATAAAGAAAAATCTTCCCATTAAGGTAGATGTTCTTTCGATACAAATTAGTGTTGCTCTATGTCCTAAGACATAAATCCTTCTGTTGCTTTATTAACAATCTTTCACAACTATCTTCTCCACCAGAACTGTTAGTTAATCATTTCCTCTCTAATCCACTAGCTACTAAGACCACTATGGTTCTTTAACAAATTCCTGTTGAATGCTAGAATTTACAGTGGACAAAGAGAAATTTGTTAATTTATCTATTTATTATTGTTTAGTGCTAGAATTCTTTCCCCAAGTCTTTATATTATAATTATGAGCAAACAGGAAAGCTTGGTTCAATTTTTGTCTGACTCCTTCTTATTTTTAATGCCTATGTTAGATTCTTCCTAAAGAAAACTCTCACAGTTGATACAGATTACTCTCCTGCAGAAGTTGTTTTCATCTTTGATTTTTCTTAAAGTTCTTTTTCACACTTCATGTGTAATCAGTAATTTCCTACAGAGGTGAGGTTGACAGATGCTGGCCCAGTGTTATAAATACATTAGTCAAATGAATGCTTAGTGGCATATAAATATATTTTAGAGTTATTTTCCATTACATTCCCTTAACATTCTTGTATTTCCATTGTGACTGGACTTTGGGCTACAATTTATAGCAGAGCATTGCATATGTGCTGAAGCTTGGAAATTACTAGAAAACCATGTCTGAGCTGTGTAGTGAGCTTAACAGAGTACAAATTATTTAACTTCTAAAAACAAAGGAATGTTTAGAAACACACAGCCACTGACTAGTTATGTTCTCACTGCCAAAGCCTATTACTAGACATTTTGGACAAGGATCCTGAAAGAAGATAAAAGAAAGTCAAAGGGAGAATTTTCATTTACTTCAATGGGTTCTAAACCAGAAATTCAAATACAGACTGGACATTATTTAAAATATACCAAATAGTTAATAATGTCTCCTCCTTACTAGGTTTCTCCCTTGCTTTTATTTAGCACTTGAATAGGTTTAGTTTTAAATGCCATGATCAGTTTTGAGAAGAGCAAAATAAAACTGTGGCATTTATAAGTCTTCAACTAGAGTAATTACTGAACCGTCTTTTTTGTGAAACTAAGGAAATTAGGATCTTAGAAAAAATTATGGAACAATACAGATTCAGATCATAAGCAGGTGGAATAATTTTACTTGTAGCATCCTCTGGATGAAGTACTTAAAGCACTGTGAGAGTTACAATAGTTTACCACATGTACTGAGCAGGCCTGTTGTGATTTAATGGGTGACTTCTAAAGAAAATGCCACAGTCAGGTAGAAGTGTCAATTAGTGCAACATTTCCTAACATCCCACTGATTCATTTCTTCACCCTTGAGTGTTAGAAGAAATGTTGCACATTTAAACTCCTCTCCACTAATTTGGTTCTTTTGGGCTCCTCATGGTACATTTTATTCCATTTTGGTCATTTAGAAACAATGTTCTACCTGAACACAAAGGAAAATGGGTTCACAGATGAGCTGTTATTTCAGTATGACAGTGTGTGGGTGGAAAAGTGCATTCAGGTTGCAAATCAAATATGAGGTATGTAGGGTTACATCTCCTGCTTTGTTCAGGTTTTTCTCAAGAAAGGAGTGTGGAGAACAGCTACTACTGTTGGTGCTGAAGGCACCAGGGAAGCACAGCCCTGAGATCTCCAGCCAAAATTTCAGGCATTTCCAGTGATATGGCCTCTGCCCTTTTTTCCCCCTGCCATTTCTCTTTCATGAAAGGAATCTGGGGCACTTGGAAAGTCCTTTCCTGACTGGCCACCAGAGATAGGCTGGGTTGGTTTAACCACAATCTTGGGATCACAAATCCCATGAGAGATTTGGGGATTGCTCTCTGTAGCCTATAATAGCAGTGGGCTTGTCTATACAGAAAATTATTCAGAAATAGATATTGAGGTAGGAAAATACATACTCTGCAGAAATCTGCTTTAATTTGCAAGTCTGCACAAGCCTTTATGCTTTATTATCCAAGCAAAGGTGATAATTGGTGTGAAATCAGCAAAGTAAAAACTCCCCAACCAAGAAGACAAAATGGAAACTAGGCTTTGAACAGGAGATAGATTTAAAGAAAGAGCTCTTTTTTTCCAGTGGAAGATCTGAGCTGCTGTTTCACACTTAAGGTGTGAGGACAAGCATAATGCCATGCTCTGCACAGGTAAGTGTTACCAGAGACAGTATTGATATCCTACTGGCCTCCTCTTGATGACTTAATACAATAAAACATTGTACTCAGGCAGCTAGACTGCTTCCAGGGGTGAGGTTCCTTTGCTTGACATGGTGTTGTACTGTACACATGTACTGTCTGCTGTCACCTCCAGCTTGCTGGAGTCCAGCATCCTCTTTACAGCATTGCCAAGTCATGAAATCAGGCTTCCATGAGAGAGGAAAGGGAGCACCAGCTTTGAGTAGGGTCATGTCTACCAAATCTTGGGTCTCAAGTCTCTAATGATTCAGTAATCACAGCACTGGTCAGCTGAAGATATTTAGTTCATAACTAACCCCTCCCCCCCGCCCCTTGCACTGATCACAATAGGTCTCTTGGGGACTCCTATCACACTTGCTGAAAGCAGCTTATGAACTAAGTTGCAGCATAAACATGACCTTTCTTCTACCTCTCAGCCTGTATATGCTCTATATTCTCTTCTGAAACTGGACAAAAATGTGGCCTGAAATTTTCCTTGGTTAAAAGTGGACCCGAGAACATCTACAGTAGATGTATATAAGTAAGAAAGCAGCAGTAAATTGTTCTGCTGCCAATTGTGATTTTATTGTGAGTCCTCTTTAGAAGCTGCTTTTCTCTGGAGCTCTAAGAGAGAAATCTCCAATTTTACATAAAAGTAGGTTTCTAGCTGGAATCTAAAGAAAGTTTAATACATAAAATGCAATACAGGAGGCTGAAGATCAGAAACTAGGCAAAAAGAAACCAATAATACCTTTCTTATGCTGTCAAGATTTTAATAATAAAATCTTATGATTATACAGTGGAAGTCACTGACCATAAATGTCCAACATTGTGGCTTAGCAACACTGAAATTGCCTCTATGGTAAATATTTCAAGCTCACTGAGTATCTTTAAGTCTTTCTCCTGCTATTTTACAACAGTTCCAGGTATTTAAAAAGGTTTTAGAAATCTTTAATCTGGCTTCCAAAAATTTTGGATGAAGAGTCAGCTGGCCAAATTTTGTAGAATATAGTGTGGAAGGAGGCCTCAGGAAACATTCTGTCCAACCTTTCTTGGCAAAAGCATGTTCTAGACAGCATGTCCCAGCACCCTCTTTCTTAAGAGTCCAACACTGGGGAATCTACCACTTTCCTGGGAAAATTACTCCAATGACTGATTTGTCTCATTCTGAAAATTTTTTCTATTTTTCCAGGATGAACTTTTATCCATATCCTTCATCTTTTCCATGTGACTTCTTGCAAACAGTCTCCATCTTCTTTGTAGCCACTCATGTCTTGCAAAACATCACAACACTTTTAAGAGAAAACACTTGAATGGCCCCTTACTTTACTGCTGAATATAGTGTTGTGTTTCAAATGAAGCCTTTTTGCAAAGCCTGAGACAGACTTCAGGTCATGTGACATTTGAGGGGACACAGTGCTGTCCTGCTGCAACATCCCTCCAGGGCTTAGGCAATGAAGAGTGCTGTTTCTCTGGCTGTAGAGCAGCCTTACAGCTTAAATCACATGCTGGGCCATCTTCATACATGGCAGTAAGAGGTTCAAAGTGCCCTCTGATCTGTTTCCCAGGTTTTGGAGTTACAGAATAAGATAGGACTAGAAAAGCTGTGCTATAATTGTATACCATGCCAAAAGGTCACCGCACTTAAGTAGAATAAAATGAAAGTCAATTTTATGTCCCACTCTTGTTGCACAATCATTGAGAGGTCATAAAACTTACAGACTTGCCATATCCATGACTGACTGGGAGTGTTTTTTCTGCTTATGAGAGAAGTTCTGGTTATCTGCTGGGACCACAATCAGCATTTGGCTCTGCAAGGCTAGTGGCAAAGAGCAACACCCCTTTTAGTCCTACTTCACTGAAAAAGTTGATGAAAAAACAAAGTAGAGACAGAGCCTAATAAAGACTTTTAATTCTACTGGAAGTGGTGGAGGAGCTCTAACTACAGTTTGTATTTTGGTTTGAAAGTGGTGGGGCTGAGTTTTGGAAAGACGTCATTCCTCTTCCCTAATGTCTCTGTAAAGCCACTAGAGGGCCCCGAAATCCACATTAAAAATTTGTCTTTGACCTTTTTGAAAAGACACAGCAGTGAACGTGTTTACCAGAACTCTTGTGCTTTCTCATTTTGCTATTATCAATGGAATGTGTAGGGTGAACACAATCACAAGAAAATAAGGATTTGGGGAAAGGGATATCTTGAAGGATAGCATCACCAGTGACTTCTATCCACTAAGGACTTGCATGGCTTTCTGGAGTTTTGTGGGAGTGGTACTTCCTCAGCAGCAGCTAGATTTCCCCTGCATCTTTTGTATTTTATGAGACAGAAGTACATGTAGTAGATTCTCTGAAAGTGCACAGGAGGCTTTTGATTTCGTACCATCCCCTGTGAGGATGTTTGCCATTTGTTAAACCTCACCTCAAGCCTTACTTCTATAGCTGTCTTTTGGTTGTGGAGGAGCGAAGTAGCTAGGTTACACTTGCTGTTGAGTGTGGGTTATAAACAGGGTGAGTACTTTACTAAACAAGAAAAGGTTCCTTTTGAACAATGTTTCTTTTTCCTTGTAGAGCTGGATGTGGAGGGCAGCAATGCTGTTCTTCTCTGCATTTGGGGATGTGTCTGAGTAAAGAACTTCTGGGCTTTTGGTCATCCTGAAGAAGAGCAATTCCTTGTGCTCTGTCTCCTTGCACTCCAGAGTAATAACCAGATTTTTGAAGGTGTTCAGAGACACACAAAGTTTAAAAACAACTCCAGAAATTTTTCTTTTTTTTTTCCTTTTCCATTAATTTCCCCCTTCCCTTCAATTAAATAAGCCTGCCAGCTCACATGCCATGGTCTTGATCAGAGACATTTAGATAAAGATGGTAAAATAATGTTAAATTTTTGGCATCCCTCTCAGGACTGAAACTGAAGTGGGATCATATGAGACAGAATATGTCATTGGCACCAACCCTTCACTCACTTCTGTCCTGGGAGAGTTTGAAATGTTGGCCACTGAAACATAAAAATGTCACCATAAATTTTATGGCTTTTGCTGAAAGACTTTTAATTTGATGGACTATAGCTACAGCAACTGACTCCACAATCCAGAGAGACAAAATACTAAAACTGCCAGAAACCTTCCTAAAATACTTTGCCTGTGACATATAAGGAAGCATACTGCAGTGTGGACTGGTATTTAAATGATCTGCATCATATCAGTGGCCCTTCTATCCCAGACTAAAGAGTAGCTGTTCAGAGTGACCTCTGTTATCCATTTAATGCACTGTGCCTGTGCTGCCCTGTTTTGTTGAGGGCCGTCAATGGATACAAATGAGGCAAAAACTGTGTGTTTTCCTTTAGAGATAATTCTGCCTTTCCAGAAATGAATTAGACATTTGCATAAGAAGTAGCATTTGACACAAATGTGTGTCTGCTGGACTAGTGAATTCCAGAAAAATTGTTCACTAAATCTAAAGGTAGATGACTAAAATATATTATGGAGGTCATGTCTGAGAAGTATTCATTTATCTCCCTTAATTACAAAAGAAGTCTAGATGACTTCATGGGTTGTATATTATATATATCTATTTTTTGGCAAGATGAATCCCACCTGTACTGTCAGTGTCATCATGCGAATCTTGCATTTGTTTTTGCTAAATTACCAGGTATAGTCTCTGTGCTGTGTATGTGTCACTTGGGGAGAGAAAAGTTTACCCTGGAGGCAGCTTTCAACACATATAGGGTCTTGAGAGACACTGCAACTCCCAGGAATGACCAGGCAGAGTTCAGTTATTCCAAAGGAGGTCCCTTTCCCAGCCTGGGACTCTGGAGATGCTATGTGAACAGCTGTAGACAAGCTGCTGCTTGAGGAAGGCCTTACCAAAGGTCCTTGGCTCAAGGGTAACACACTTCTGTGTCCTGAGCACCTTCATGAGTTGTCTCTTGGGGCCTTTCTCAATCTCACCTGCCAGCATCCCTCCGGGAGCGAAGAGTGTGCTTTGCACAGCGGCCTCACTTGAGAAATGGCATGTGAGGAGGGATGGAGAAAGAGGGGTCAAGTAAATAATTTAAAATACTAATCATTGTTCAAGGTGTAGATTAACACACTCTCTGCTTTCTTTTTTGGTCTCCTACTGCGCTGTTTCACTTGTGTTATGAGTGAATGTTCTATTCTTAAAATAATAAAGCCTTCTATTAAGGAGTGGTTTGAATTTACAGTAATTCAAATTTTATTTTTTAATTTTATTTAAGAGGGCATAAATGGAATTATAAAATTCTTTATAATATTTTAATTCCTTCATAAGCACATTTTGGGTCTTGAGGGAAGTCCATAACAAACATGTGTTAGTTCCAGGTACCTTTCTTCTTAAAACCCTTGTGTTTTGGGCCACAGCCAGATAGGATGACAGAATATATATTATTTTTATAGCTCATATTTTGGGTTGACAGAATGAAGAATGTTTTATCCTTGCAAGAAAATTAAACATTCCTGTCTAATTTTAAAAAGGGAGTGTCTAACGGATTTGCTTTATATGCTTTCTGGATCCTCTTCCTGTTCATTCGGAACTGTTCTGTTTTCTTTTGCAATCAGCTCTCATCATTTATTGTGTCATTTCAATTGTAAGTGGTTTAAAAATGCCTAATGCCTAAGCTCTGTGAATGTCTAGTGTGTTAATGGAATAGGGGAGAGGAAAGTGTTCTTGTAGTGAGGTATTACATGCAGTATAAAATATCTCTGGGCATGATACTGCAGTTAAGTGGCTGATTGTATGGTTTATTCAATATTGAATGAGGAGCAAGAATTCCTTCCAAAAAGTGGTTGTCTTTTGTCTTGTTTTTGTTTTTAATAATGCTGCTGGGAAGTTTAGGAAAAAAAAGGAAGTTCATTTAATTAAAAAAAAAAAGGACTAGCAGTCTCAGAAAAAAGAAAATTTTCTGAAATAGAATTTATTTCACCCTACTTCAGGCTAATAACATATCCTGTTGACAAAAGGTTTCTTTAGAAATATGATATCATCACAGCTAAATCTTATTGACTGATCCCATGCAGTCAGCAGGACAGTCACGACAGCCTCATACAAATTACTCTCTCCTTCAATTTCATATCCACTTTATATTTCTTTTTATTATTTCTCTCATTGTCACTATCTCTAACATTGGTGAGAAATACCTGGAGTAGAGGGCCCAGGGCTGGGTTCTCAAGTAAAAGAGACACAGGCATGTACAGAAATCAAATCAAGCAAAGGACCATGAAGGAATGGAAGCATCTGACAGGGGAGGAGTGTCCGAGGGAGCTGAGACTGTTAAGCCTAAAGATAAAATGGCTCCAGAGGGATCTCATCAATGCATATAAATATCTGATGAACAAGAGTAAGGAAAAGGGATCCTGGGTAATCTCAGAGGTTCTCAGTGACAGGACCAGAGGCAGTGGGCACAACCTGAAATGCATGAGACTTCCTCAGAATACAGGAAAACACCTTTCCACCGGAAGGGTGATGGAACTCTCGTACAGGTTGTGCAAAGAGGCTGTGGAGCATCCATTCTTTCTTAGCCTGGAGAAGAGGAGGCTCAGGGGTGACCTTATCACTCTTTACAACTCCCTGAAAGGTGGGTGTAGCCAGATGGCAGTTATCCTCTTCTCCAGAAGTCTCCCAGATCTCAGATCTCTTCCAGCCTAATTGATACTGTGATTCTGTGATATTCCAAATTCCTCTGAACATGATCCTGGACAGTCTTCTCAGGATGACCCTACTTAAGCAGAGGGGTTGCACTAGACATCTCAAGCCTTAGCTCTTCTGTGCTTCTGCCACTGTTTCTGCAGTTTTACAAGAGCCAGGACAGGCTGTGGCTGAGCAGCCTTAGTGCAACTTAGTTTATATGCAGGCTTGAGCTTCTGAAAAAGGCTTTATGTTGATTTACAGACTGAGAAAGAGATTTCTTCATTTCCACAGTGAAATAGAGCCAAAGACCTGAATGGACAAAGCATTCATCCAGACTGAAGCCCTGTACATTAAAAGCCATAATGACTAGTCTAAATGAATTAGTAGTAAAATAGGATCTTCAGAGGCTGTGTAGTCTGTCTCTTTGTCCCTAGGCAGAGTTAAATGTACCTAAATCATTACTGGCAATGTTTCCAGTCATTAGTGGTCCTTACTATTGGAAAGAGTTCCTTGATATATATAAGTGAAACTTCAGCAACTGATGGCCCTAGATTCCCATTAATGTCTTTTTGCTACACTGATTGTTGAGCCAAGTTTTCAAGATTGCTGTTATTCCCTCCTCAGCCTTTTTTTCTCCAGGCTGAACAAACACTTCAATTCTGTCCACCTTTTCTCACTAAAGACACAGGAAAAAGTCACTGGGTACTTTGTATCCAGAGTGGCACACACCTGCAGGTTATTTGCCTGGTCCAATGCTACCAAATAAATCACTGGGATCTCTCAGGCTGAGCCTTGAAAACAGCCCCTGATGTGATGTGTGGCATGTACTGAAGAAAATGATCTTGCAAATGCTCTTAGAGGCTTTTGGGACGTTTTATCAAGACTAAAAGCAGTGTCTAGGTCAATCCATGTGTACCTAAACGAAACCCGTGTTCCCCAGGAGGGAAGATGGACACAATGCCTAGGCCCTGGTGTCACTGGGCTCCCTGCCTTGTTAGGCAGTGCCTGAGCTTTGGGAGAGCAGCTCACTGCAAATTTACAACTGAGATTTTTTGACAACTTCCTGTGTGGAGGAGCTTTTCTCCCTCCCTTATTTAAACTGGGAGCACTGGGAAAGCTGCCTCCTACTCCAGGCACTCAGCTGCTCTCCCAGAGCTCAGGAGAGCCCTCATCTCTGGGGGCATCATTGGCACCTGCATCATAGCTGAAATGCATTCATCCACAGGATGCACTGAGGTTAACCAAGTTCACAGAGCACTGTAATGCTCCCAACTCCCCTGGTGCAAGCAAAACTGCAGGAGCAAGCACTTGAGGCATTTTCTTTGCTACCTCAGAACACCAGGTATAAACCTTTTCCTTCAACCACCACGATCTGCCTGAAGAAAGTAGTAGAAAGCTAATGGATAAATACAAGTGTCTTGGTTTGGGAAGACAGGTATCTGCCAGGGAAAGCCGGAGCCTTCCTTGGAATGGAGAATGTAAACC
>VXBB01003806.1:209931-247019 GCA_013399915.1 Illadopsis cleaveri | reverse complement strand
AAAAAAAAAAAAAAAAAAAAGAATGCCCTGGTATAAGGAAAACATCAGTGATAGAGGAAGGACAGTCAGTCACCTTCTCCAGCTTTTACAGGATTTGGGATAGCACTAGGAGGAAAAACTACACAAAAATTTTATGGAAAAAAAACAATTTAATGAAAAAACTTCCTGAGAGATATGTATTTTTTTCTCATCAGTTTTCTTCCATTTAGAGCATTATTCTGGTTTGGGGAATTAAACTTGTACCTTTCGGTGTAGTGGGGACTTGCAGGCACTCCTCTTTATTTGACTGGAGTAGAAACTCAACCAGCAGAGACCCTGTTTCAGTGGCATTGACTCCGCTCTGATGTTCTCCAACTGGAGTCCTCAAAAGAAGTGGTAGCTGCATGGCATAGTATGTAGTTTGAAGTTGGTCTGGGCATTTATATTACCTGAATAATTTTTAATGACATAGTTATGGTAAGAATGCAGTGCTTTGTGGCTTTGTGAGAAATAAACTGTTCTCTGTAAATATTTTTTTTTTTTTTACTTTTCACAATATGGATCTTGTAAATACATTTTGTACACCTAATTATCTGCCTTGCATTCCCATTCCTTCACTGTTTTATCATTCACTTTTTTTGTCATTGGCCATGATCATACCATTTGTTACATTTTCTGCCATGATTTTTTTGCTATAACCCTCATCTTGCCCCATCCCTTTCCCTGGTGGGCAGGGGTCTGGAGCTAGAAGTGGGCTATGATGTTCACTGCCACAGCCTAAGCCTGACAGCATTCCCACAGGGGATGACACTGCACAGATGTCAGGCTGTGGTGCATGGAAGGTCTCTCCAAATCTTGTTGTGTTCTTATAAAAATATAAGTCAGTGGAGTAACTGGGGTATTTTGATGGGATTTCCCCACCACAAAGCTAGAGGGGGTGATGAAGAAGGAAATGAAGGAGCAGTGCCCCTAGATCTTGTCATGTGCTTTTTCTTTCCTCAGTGCTGGAAGGTGGAGTTACAAGAAGAAGAGATGCTCTAAGAGATCTTTGATCAAGATCTACAAATTTATTTGACAGATGCAATTAAAACTGAAAATGAAGGTAGTAGATTCTGAAAAGAGTAGGACTGATCTAGTTTAATGAAGATATTTGACAAAATTACATAACGTAGTACAAAAATAGCACTTCTATTCATCTCCATAGTAGAAGAACAAAACAACTTACTGTGAAATTGGAAAAAAATCCATTTTAAAGCTGATAAAAGAGAATGTGTTGATGCACAGTATGCTGTTAGCCTGGGACTCCTCACAATTTCTATCACAGGCAGCTTTTGGCTGGGCTGACCGTTACTTATGGGAACATTGAGACAGCTGATAGCAAAACACTGAATAAACTCAGCACTTAAATGTGCATAGGGACACACATGAATATTAAACCATATATTCTTGTCTTTCATGAAGTCCTTATAACAGAGGAAAGTGGATTTGTTTTCAATTAAATATAAAATAAATCAATAAATCAATAATCTTCAATGAAACTAGTCTCTCTTTGTGTGAGATGCTTTCAAAAATAGTTATTTTTCCATTTTGCTCGAATTTCAGGCCTCTTGCTTAAAATATATGTCTGAACAACATGACTCTAAAATCTCTTACAATAACTTTACAACTCTACAATAAGCTCTAAGAATAATAATAAAAACTTTTTCTCTACTATTTCCTTTCCTGTGCAGGTGGCATATTATGTTATACTTTTATTTCAGGTTTCTCAACTTCTATATTCAAAGCTTTTACTGAAGTAAAAAGTATATTTTGTATGTAAAATAGACTTAAATAAAATTTTTAGAGTGGAGGAAACAGAAAGGGACAAATCTGCAATTATCTTGAGTTTTCCATGGTTAAAGAAGTCTGTAAGACAGTGGTGAATTCATAACATTGTTAATTTCCACCAATTTCTGCTTTACACTTGTGTTGTTCTGCCATTCCCTTTTTATCTGAAGTGTCTGAACAAGACTCACTGGCAACCATCTGCTGTGGATTTTATTTTCATTGCACTGCACTAATAGCAAAGTTGTTTATCTCTGAGATGCTTACTCAATAAAAAAAAAAATTGTCTAGCAGTGATTGCATGGGGGGTGGCTCTCTCTGCTGCTGAGAAGAGTTCATAGAAAGAACATGGGTTTCTTTCCCTCTAGTGCAGTGAAATTAAATCCATGTCCAGCTGATCCATGTGCCATGTGTGGTAGCTGTGTGCTTGTTGTCTGAGTGTGGGCCATAAGGACAAATTACTCTTCTGCCACCAGTTGGCAGTGGGATGGAACTGAAATGAGAGCCACAGCTGAGGTCCACATCTGGTGCTCACCATTAGTGCTGTGCCTGCAGCTGACGGTGCTGGGGCAGCAACCTGAGAGATTGCTGGGAGGGAAGGGAAAAGACCACCTCCAGTTCAGCTGCCTTCTGCTCAGCCTCCGGGTTTGGAGGATGCTGGAAATAACCCTCAGAGAATAAAAGACTTCTCCTTCCAACTTCTCAAGCACCATGCCATAGGGAATAAATCAACAGCTAATTTGGAAAATATTCTCTTCAGCAAAATGCCAAATTTGTCTTTTTTACACTGTTGCTTGGTGGCATTTAAACAAGTTTTATACAAATGTTTTTCTCTGCCTTCTTTTTTTATTGGTGATGTTCTTTAATTAGAAGGTGAGCCCTATTTCTATAACTTCTTGTGATTCAATGCAACCATTCTACCTTATTTCATACATACACTATTTTACAGTATGTACCTAGATATTTTATTTAATTCTGTCTACCTTAAATTGGAAATCAGTTCATAATTATGCATATAGAATTTAACCCCTAACCCATTCCCACCAGCAGTGGAGTTTGAATGGATGTTCCCTGCTCTGCTTCAATGAGCATCAGCATTTCTAATGGCTGGTTTGACTTGGCCTGACAGACCTCTCTGGAGCAAAGCAATAGATTAAGAAATGCATGGAATAAGAAATGAACTCTTTAAAAGGTGCAGAACTGGATTCTTAAAGGTATGATATTTTCTTAACAGCAAAGTGAAATTTCCTGGAACCTACTGATTACAATACTTTTTGGAAAATATTTTTAATTTATTTTGATTTTATCACTTTGTTATTTAGAGGTTAATGTGCAATGTTACGGCTATTTCCTCATGTTTGAAAAAATATGATCAATGGCCATCAACGAGTTGGGTCTCAATCCTGAAGCAGTTACCTATGAGTTTGTAATAATTTCTATTCTTAAACTCGTGTTAGAGTTTAAGGCATTATTAACTGCAGAGCATGAGGTAAACTACAGTAAGTGTAAAAACCCTATCTTTCCATATGTGTGTGAAAATTTTTGTATTTCAGAGCCTTGGTGAATGTAGGTAGTATACACATTTTAAATAAAAAAACTAATGAAAAAATACTTTAACACAGAAAAGTGTTAAGAAAGATAGACTGCCTATGTCTGTAATGTACTTGTGGACCCAATGTGGCCCAGCTGAGCTCTCTGCCTCTTCTCTGCCTGTACTGGCAGGGGCCACCTCTTGGAGCAGTGCCCTTAGAGAAACCCACTAGCAAAGTGCATTGACCCTTCATCTTACTGTCTCTGCAGGCAGGGAGGATGGGGAGAGGTTCGGCCACAGGGACTTAGTGTGCATTTTCCAAAGGGAGAAGTGCTGTGGACTATGCTAAAGTCATTGTTATTTGCATCTCTTGTGACCTTTCAGTAAGACCCACTCCACACATGGTTGACCTTTCCATGGTCCAGCTGCTGCAGAGTCTGCAAAGAACGTGTTTAACATTGCTATTTGCAACAGGATTTGTATATTTATAATGGGGGGTAAAGAACATAGGACCTAATCACCCCATATCCTCTAGACCCAGGATAGTCTTAATCTGTTTTTACTATGTCCCTTCAAGTAATGCAATGATGATATTTTAAAAACTATTGCATTCACATCCAGTTTGAGCCAAGTTAGATGTAAAGTTGTCCTGGGTAGAACTATGGAGGAATGCAAAATTTCTGTTAAATGTCCTGTGTCCACAGGTCATCTGTGTTTTTTGCTTCACTTGCTGTTTATCTTCTCCCAATAGCTGCCTGGAGTTGGGAAGACTGGGGCTGGACTTGTTTGGGGTGCTCTTTTTTCCTTTTATGTTGATGGGTTAATACAAGATGGACCTAGCAGGGATCCTTGTTAACTGCATAGCTACAAATACTCTCTGTTCTACTCAGTGATGAAACTGGAAGCACTAAATAAGAGAAAATAAATCGTTGTAATAAAAGGACTCTGGAAATAAATATATTGTGAAAACATTTCTCTACATAATTGTATTTTGAAGCCATATGATTGGTGAGGGGAGCTGAATGAGGGAGATTGGGGAGTTTGGCTCATGGTGGTCACCTTTGGAATAATTTTTCTGGACAGGTGTTTACCCTGTATTTTCACTTGGCCTTCCTGTGCTTCCTTGGCTTTATCTGTCTTAGAATCACAGAATCTGTTTTACACATTCTTCCTCATTTCCATTGTTTCAGTAAAATGGCACAGCTCTGAAAGACCAATTCTGATGTATGAATTAACCAAGCAATGCATGGCTTAAAAGAAATAGTTTTAGAAAGAAATCAGGAAGAACTTATATTACATATGCTAATTATAATAGGTCACTGAATGTAAGACTAAAAGGCAATTTAATATGGAATATGTCTTGCCTAACTCTGGCTGTCAAAGCTAAATTAGAAACACACAGGAGAACTAGGCTATCAAAGACAGTCATTTAATGTCTTTCATATTAGGGGAGAGAAACAGACGCCATCACAGAGCAAGTTTTTCAAAGATACTTAGATATGTATTTTAGATATACTTCACTGATTATGGAAAATCCTAGCTGATTAGCTTAAACTGCGTGATGAACATGTAAATTAGATGAGGCAAATCTTTGTCTTGGTACTGTAGCAAAGCAGATAATGAGATAAGGCTACAGCAAGTTATTAAAAGCCATGGCTAGCAGTAATGACATTTGAATCATTGACATGATATTAAATAATGAAGAAATCATTCCTGAAGAATCAGCAGAAGTGTTTCATTAACTTACCTGTTTACAGTCTCCCACATTCACAAAGCCTACACTGTCCCTCTGAGCAGAGATGGTTGTTTGCCCTTCCTGTCTGGTCAGGAGGATACAGGTAACACTGGGTTGAGATGTGTGGACATTAGGTTATATAGATCTGTCCTTGGTGTCTAAATTGACAGAGCTGTAGCTGAAACATATTTAATGTGAAAAGAAGCAGTCAGCATCAATGAAAAGATTTGAGCTTTCATTTGGCACTGAGAAATAGTCATCTAGCAGTGACTAGAGGAAACATGAAAATGCTGAAGTAAAATCCAGGAAGTCATTCAAATATTTGCTGTTTTCCTGCTTTGTATTTCAGTTCTGAACTTAAGGTTGCTGCAAACGAGGCATGGTAGTCAAAACATATTAGTGGCCATAACAATGCCAGACATTGCTCACTGCAATGAAATTAGAAATGTTTGTTTAAAAACCTTCTCTCAATGTTAATTCTAGTACTACATAGAAAAATACTCACATTTTTGTTTCAGAATCTAACCACTTGATTGAGTGAATATTTGTGATAGAAGTTATTTGGGAGCTACTAAAAAATGACACTTAGAAAATTCTGGTGTACCAGCAGGGTTGCTCAGTTCCTAGGAAACAACATCTCACCAGCACCAAATCAGCTCTGTACATCAAGAGGGTACATTGCTGGTTACTTCTGCTCAGTGACTGTTCTTTTGGTTGAGAGTTGGAAAGAGAATTAATGAGCTCATGGTGTTCCTTGTTGTCTTTGTAGCTGGACAAACAGGATGTGCTGAGACTACAAGAAAGAGGACAATTCAATTACTTTAGTTTAAGGCATGGGAAGGCTGAAAATCTTTGCTTTGAGAATGGGAAGGCTATTTAAATGCTATATAAATGCTGTGTGGCTGGGATATTAAGCAGATATTGGAGACTATTGAGAGAAAAAGAAATGACAGGAAGTTCTTGTGGTGTGATTGTAACTTGCCTGTGTGTAAGAGGTGTCATTGAATTAGCTGTGAGTCACATGAACTTGGCACCACACTGTGATTTTTGGCCTCTATCAAATTGCAGTGAGTGACCTGTGCTTTTGGTGGCTATACTTTCATGTTCTCTCTAATCAGTTCTTGCATGTCAGTCATTTTGTAATTCTATTGAAGGCTGAGCTTGAAGAACAAGCTGTATGCAAATCCTGTGACGTTGCGACTTTCTATCTGTGCTAGAAAAAAATGAGGGCACAAGTACGAGTGGGATCACCCTGCCTACTGACAGTATTGCAGGTCCAGAAAACATTTCTGTAAGGGCCATGAAAAGTGTGAGAAGAAGAAATAGCTAGGAAACAAAGTAACTGTATCCCCAGAATAAACACAGCATGGAAGTCAGTGTTTCTTCTAAATGTTAACCTGTGACCATTCTAAAATCCAGATTTGTGTCCATCCAGATGGCAACCCCAATCACTGTTAGGAGAGTGTCCTGGAATGAACGAGAGGAAGCTGTTGGGCAGCTCAACAGCTGTTCTCCCAGATGCTCCTCTGCCGGTCTTTGAGGGTTCTGGAGATGCATCTGCTGTTTCCTCCAGAGCCACAGATGAGGAAAGAAGGCCTGACTACTTCCCTCCAGCAACTAGGAGTGTTTCTCCTGAAATCAGAGGATCTGCAGTATCTCAAAAAGGAAGGTGCTCTGGCTTTCTTCCGTAGGGTTTCTGGGCCCTCCATCCTCCTATGCAACTATGGTCCACTGAAAATAGTGGTCTTGCAGGTAATGTTAAACCCTGCAGCATTTCCCACATTTCTGCTGCTGAGTATGCAGAAGCTGGCTTCTAGGAACTATGTGTTTCTAAGAATGGATTGCAGGCTGTCCTGGTTCCAGCCAAAGACAGGGTTAATTTTCCCAGTAGCCCTTGAGAGGGTAGTTTGGAGCCATGTGGGCATGGCAAATACTTTTTGTTACCCCACGCGATCTCACATCATGTCTGGGGTGAGGAAACAACTCTCACACTTCTGAGAGGAAGGGACACCATTTCCAGTCATGGGAAATCATGGTGGATGTAGGGCCCAGCTACCATTATTCATTCTCTCAGCTTGGTGAGCATTCTGCTTGTAAATTGCCCTCTCTTTGTACACTGTTGCTCTTATATTGTTGCTGTTACTGTTCATTTTCTTATCTCATTGCTGTTTGTAATTTGTAATTTGTAAATTGTTCTTGTCTCAGCCCATAATCTCTGCCTTTTGTGTCTCCCACTGGAGGAGGGAGGGAAGCAAGTAATCAGGGTGGCGTCTGATTTGGGAGAGTCTCCTTGTAAGGGGGCACTGAGCTAGGGAGTGTTGTTCCAAGATCACCCCTGCAAGTGGATGAGGCTTGTGACTACTCACAGTGGCAGACTTACAGTACCTGCTCACTTCATCCCTTGCCTAGTCTAATTCCCTGACAAATCCAGTGCTGGTAGGTACTGCATTTATGATGTGTTACACAAAGGCAAGCCCGAGCTATAGAACATGCCATAGTAATGTAGCTAATATCAATAGTTACCAGTGCAGTGAGTCTTCTATTATTTGAAGCTAGGATAAAGAATAGAAGTCAATTAAAACCAAGATTATTGGTCCACTAAGGTGAAAATAATTTGTCCTATGTGTAAGTTTAACTTAAAAACATGAAATTGTTTTCTGACAGTTACTTTCCTTGAAAGAAAGGCATCACAAGTTTTATAGTACATGTTTAAGAGCAAGTTTTATATTACTCATGGATAAGAGTTCTTGAGCCAATAACATTTTATTCCTCCTCATTTGATTCTGTTCTTCTGGAGAATTGTTTCAGATATATTTGGCTTTGAGATAACCCAAACTTGGGATTTTGTGCTTCTTAGAAGTTTGTCCCCTTCTGGTCTTGCTCTTGATGGATTAATTTACTTTCACACACACACACAAAAATATAATGTTGTTGTTGTAACTTGGAGAACAGTAAACCAATTCCACATGCATGTATTTCCCCAGACTCATACAACAACTGGAAGGAACTGACATTTTTGTCAGCTGCCTGCTTTGTGCAAAAAGAACACAAAGAAAACAAGCAGAAATGTCAAGTTTAGGCAACAGCGGAGGCTTCGCAGGTTATAAAGTTTGGAATATTCTCTACTGTGAGAACTTTCCTTCAGTGGCTCTGAGATACGTAAGCTTTTCTGCAATTTAAAGCCCTTGTATATTTTTGTAATATGTTGTGGTTGATGAAACCATATTTTGTGATGACCATCTGTGGTTTTTATCATAAGCACTTCCCTCTAGCACTGTATGATTATGACTGAATGTACCCCCATAAAAGGTCATTGCCAAAGTCTGATCCTGTGGACAAGCCTCAATTCAGGGAGGTGCATCTGTTGAGCAGGATTAAACCTCCTCTTTAATTGTGAAGAGGCCACAAACACAGTGTGTTTCAGCCACAATTGTGCACACGGAATAGAAGATGGGCCTAATGCTTCTATCACAGGTAATTTTGTGCCCTGGTGGCTTTGCACTGTCAGACAGTTTCTCTGGGATAGATTTCACAGGAGTCTATGCCTGAGCTAGTCAAAGGGATGGGATTTGTAGTCACAAGAGCCATGGAGGGCATGTAACTCATATCAGACAAATGCTTCTGTTCACCAGCTCTCAAGGGAATCTAGATGACCTGTTCAGATGCAGACATCAGCTACAGAGATGGCTGGAGTTTTCAGCTGAATTTCACTGTAGGTATGCTTCTGTTCTTCTCCATTGCTCAGCCTCTGCATTTTGTAACCTGCCAGTGACCCCATCAGGAAATAGGGCCAGCAGAATCAATTTACATGGCCTTGTTGCTGCAAGTTGTTCCACAGAGCACAAGCACCCTATGGCCCCAAAGACATGGTTCCCTCAACTTGTGTGTTGATGTGCTCACAAATTTGTGATGTTTATCACTGATTTTCTCAGGGTACATTTGACCATGCTCTTCCCATAGTTGGGGTTTCTTGTCTCAGTGGTGGATAGATGTTATAATATGTGCAGAAGTTTTTGTGAAGGGACATTTTTCTAAGGTTTATGTCCAGGCTCAGTACAGATGGAAGCATATCTGATCTGCTTGTCTGACTGATTTGCTGAAACATATACCACAACTAATCTGGAAATACCAAAGGCTTTTCTTTTGAAAAATTGGCATGCAGAGGCAAATCTGGTCCCAGCACTGCAGATGCATAAAGCACTTTAGCAGAAGGATAAATGTGGTTCTTCTGCACAGACTGTGCCAGTTCTCTCTGCAAAAACCAATCCTTCTCTCAGAGGATCTCTGCAGGAAAGACATAGTGGTGCCGATCCTGGGGGATAGTTTGTAGCTTTTCACCATCACCTTTGCAACTGATTCAATGCATGAACTCAAAGCCTGCACGAAGAACTCTGAAACCACTTTTGCATTTAATGAAGACGAATGGCAATTTGGAGACTTCAGAAACAGTAATATTCTTATCAGCCAAGAGTCAGAAGAAATATCTGCTACCAGTGCCTTTTTTTTTTTTTGGCACAAGATGGCATTTTGAGGTTGTTTTGTGCCTCTAAAAATGTCTGTGAAACATACATGGAGAGTGGAGAGGGAAATTCTGTCTGAATGCATTAAGGTGAGATATAACTGTGCAGTGGGATTTTATATTCCCTCTAAACAAAAAGCTGAACGATAGAGGACAAGGGCTAGGATAGGAAGAGCATTCTTTCCATATGTCCTTCTCAAAATATTCAGGAGAGAAGTGGAACAAATACTTTTCTAACGGTGGACTGGGAATGTATAATCATTATTTTGTCCTTATGCTATTATGACAGAGGCCTGATAATTCTTCAAATGAACTCCTGCAGCTGAGAATGCATTAGTAAAAATGTCCTGCTTATCCTGCTTTTCTAGACTTTCTAGATCAGAAAACTGAGAATAGCTTACTTTTTTCTATTTTCCATAAAAAACCCTGGGCTTAGAATGGGCATTGGAATCAAATCAATGAATAAAATATTGCTGTTCCCATGTGGTCATGTAACTGAAAATAATTGTATTTTAAGAGTCAACATATAAGAGCACTGAAAGACAATTATATGCATAGGGGAAATTGAGGTAATTCTGTGGTGTTTTATGACAAGATCTGCATGAGTGAGGAGAAATGAGTGCAAACTATGACTGGAGGTGAAAGCACTGCCTGTCACTTTGGTCAGAGTTTCATGAGCTGTCAGACCAGGGAGAAACCATCCAGTATGAAAATAATCTCACCTAGATGGAAGGTCAATGTCCAATAGCAATGTGAATTGCCCAGCACACACTTAAACAGTGGAAAGAAACAGGTGCCTCTGATAAACAATTTCTCTGCCTTGTTTTTAGGATTGAACACAGTACCCTCTGAAGGTGCTTATTTTTTTTAGGAAGGCACCTCAGCCTCCGGTGCCAATTTGAGCTGTAAATTATATATGTTTAGATCTCTGACTTAGGGCAGTTGAATCTCACTGCTAAACTAATGTGACACTTCTGTGAAATTAATTTTTTGAGCTAAAGCTTTTTGAGGAAAAAACCAACAAATCTTGTGTTTAAAATGATCAGTCATGAAGGATCTGCTGCATTTTCTAGTAAATCTAGTAAATTTTCTAGTGTTTTAAAAGCCCTTTGCTTTATTTATGGCTTGATTTAGTCCACCTTCAACTTTTAGCAGACAGATCTCATTAAACCCTGACCTGCTCCAGTAAGCTATTGCATAGCTTTGCTCCCATGCAGTGTATGTGAGGATTTGTCTCTTTTTAATTCACTTGTCTCAGTATCAGGTGTCTAGTCTGAATAAATCATTTACTTTCCCCTTGTAGTCCATGGAGACAGATAATGATTTATCCAGGTTGTTTGGGACATTTGTTTTCTGCTGGAGGAAAAGCATCCTGAGGTGATGACACTTTCCTTCAGTTACACAGGAGGCCTGGAAGAGGTGACTTACACTAGGTGACACTAGATCAGCTAAGATCAGGTGGAATAAATTCTTCTCTGAGATGTGCTCATGACATTCCTAACCTTGGTTTTACTAAATTAAGCATACTAAGCTGCTAGAAACAGCCTTTAAAGGTTTTCTTAAATGATCTTTCCCCTTCCTTCCATTCTCTTCTAGTCTGTTATGTTATTCTCAATTGAATTCTTCTGAATTTCTTAACACTTCTCTCAATGACTGGACACTAGAAGTGCACACTCTTGGCTCAAAGGAACATAATGTCCTGCTCCTACTTGGGATTCCCACTTGAAATTGTAAGGATTACGACAGCACAGTGCTTTGGACAATGCCCAGTCACTCATGCCTCAGTATGATTGACTTTCTCCCATGAACCTCAAATCCTTTCTAAATAACCACATTCCAAAACATGGTTCTCCATCCTGTGCACATGGCCTACATTCTTTGAAAGGATAAATGTTTTGAGGTACTAAGATAAGCTAATTTGTTTTTAAATTCCAGATCTCAAGACGCATAAGGCAGACACTATGTAGAAGGGTAATATTTAATCTGCAAAATTTGACCTTAGCAGAAATCACAGAGATGTGGCTCCGAGGAGACAGTATTTTGTAAACCATATGTTCTCCACTTATGGAATCACAGTGTAGCCACAGAAAGTAGTCATAAATTAACTGCTTGAATGCCTGACAATCTGTGACGCAGAGGAATCATGCAGGAATTCTGCCTCATGCTCACACATCCCTCATATGTGCAGTGGCAGGTCTTTGGAAGAAGACCTACATTTTCTGTGCACATAAATGTCACTTTGGCTGGAATCTGATCTCAGCTGAACCAGCCTGAATCTAAAGGAACATCACTGACTGTGCAGCTGTCACTCTAGGTTTACACACTTGAAACTCAGCCCGTTCTGAAATCTCAGTCAGTCTGCATCTTCATGGACTGAGTGTATAAGTTACTGAAAGTTTGTCTGCAGGAGAAAAAACAAGACAAAGGATATACAGAAAAAGTGCTTCGTTTCTCAGATGTCCTCAGAATATTAAAAGAAAATGTCAGGTGCTTTTAAAGAGAGGATACTGAGAGACTGATTTGTGTACTTTATCCTGGATTGTCATCGTAAAGATGCATGGATAATGTTGGGGAATGCCTGTATACACAGATGTAACCTTGTGGCTCAGCTCCAGGCCAGAAGTTACTTGCTAATTGCTGTTGCTTGTGCTCAAAATACCAGGTATTGCCAGGGATTTTTGTTTTCTGGAATGGAATATAACATTAGCCCATGGTGAGAGGAAAAGATTGGAATATTTTAACCCTGTATATTTTTAAGGAGGTCTCAAGTACTCCAGTGTCACAGATACAAGCATTCCCATGGAAATATACAGGCTACCTCAGTCCTCAAAACTAAACTGTGTTACACTTGAAGCTGTATACAAAAACTGCAGGCACCTGCTCCCATTTGTGCTCCATACAAGTGCTCCTGAGAATGTTTTCCCTTTATGTCCTGTTTTTATTTTATTTACTAAAATCTTCTGATTATAATAAAGAAAAATATTCATGTAATTCAATATGGTAATTAAAAGACTTGCTTTCTACAAAATAATTGCCCTACATTTTTTCTTCTGGTTTATTTATTCACCTTCCCTCTACTTCCCACATGTGGGTCTTTTGCTCAGCTTTTTTTCTCCCTGAGGAGTTAGAGATGAAATCATAATCATTAAACATTTAATTTTATTCCATATCCTTCACAGCTTCAGATTTACTCCTCTGAGAATGTGCCTTATTTTAGCCATAATGGTTTGATGGTGGTTACCAGAGGCTAACTTTAATAAAGATGACTGAAGGTTTTCCTAGAGAATAATTTTCTTTTGGAAATACTCCAAAGAACAGATCTTTACCAAGAATGTATCGAATAGTAAATAAATTGCAACAGAAAAAACTGCAACAATAAAACTGCCATGATCATACCAAAATGTTTTATGCTGGCTCTGCAGAAATACAGATTTTTGGTTTATTTTCATTTCAATTTCCAGTATGCTTAAATGTAGCATGAAATATGTATTTCCAACTATATAGTGTTACACATTTTCAAATTGCCACAGCAAAATGATCTTAAATCAAAATAGATTATAACAACTATATAAATTCTTGCACAGTGCATCCAAACAACACAAGCCTGGCCTCCTTTTGGAGCTGGTGCAGCAAAACAACACCCAAGCTCCAGCAGGCTTTCAAGCACCTCAACCAGCATCCCTGGAGTTTCCTGTGCCCTGGAGATGGTTTAGCTCACACCTGAGCAATGCCCTCTCCAATTATCCTTTTTGTTCTCATTCCTTTTCACGTTCCTACCTCTTTCCCGCAGCCTATTTCTCTCTCCTACCGCCAAGCCCCTCCTCTGTGTCCCCTTGATAGCTGGTGGGGGAGTGATGTGCCCCATCTCCTTCTGGGCAAGCAAGAGCTGTGGGCTGCCCTGTTTCTTGCACAGGAAGTCAGCCATCACATCTTCCAGCTCACAGCAAAAGCTCTGTCAGCCGCTGAACAGAGCAGAGAGTTGGGACTGGCTCTGAAACACATTTCTTATTATATAAGGATTGGCGCTTGAGGAAATACGATGATAGCAGGTGGCTTTAATGAAAATTGTTTTGGCATGATAAGACTCAAAAGCCCTCACTCTAGACACCATTTCCCCCTTAATATGCTAGTACACACACCAGGAAGATTTGAGTCAATTAACAAGCCTCAGTCACAATTGACTTGGGGAGGAAGAGCCTATCAACTTGAGACTCTTCAGATGTGTAACTAATAACAAGTTGTCAGCTTACATTAATTTTTACACATCTTGGCTACATCAGAGATATACAGGCAAAATCTAGTGTTCAGAGAAATGACATGGAGTTGTGGATTCCACAGGGAACTTAATCAGTGCACACATTATATTGATCACAAGTATTTTTTTCATTGTGATGAGATTTCTCTCCTTGTGTAACTCTTTTAGAATAATGTGTAGGAGAAAATATAATAGAATGGAAATTGCATCTGCAAAATACAAGAGGCAGTTGGAATATTTTGTGAAATGCTGCTCAGTGAAGCAAAACATCTCTCACAGTATGAGCTCTTTGTCTGGAAGATGCATCCAATATGCATAAATGTAGGTGACTTTCAGCCTCAGGAGCATGGATTGTCATATAAACATAAAATCATTGACTGGCCTGAGTTAGAAGGGGCCTTAAAGATTATCTAGTTCCAACCCCCCTATCATAGGCAGAAACACTTTTACTAGACCAGGCTGCTCAAAGCCCCACCCAGCCTGGCCTTGAACACTTCCAGGGATGGGGCATCCACAGCTTCTCTGGACAACCAGTTCTGGTGCCTTACCACCCTCACAGTAAAGTATTTCTCCCTAATATTTAATCCAAACCTACTCTCAGTTGGAAGCCATTCCCCATTGTCCTGTCACTCCATGCTCTTGTGAAAGGTCTCTTTCAATCCTTCTCACAGGTTCCCTTTGGGTACTGGAAGGCTGCAATTAGGATTATTTATGAAGGGTTGAGTGTGATCTCAATTAAACCCAAATGATCTGAAATGAATTGATTTGACTTTACTGATGAAAATGGGATCCAAGACTGACACCATGATTAACCTGAGAAAACTGTTGCCCTTTTCTGCAATAACATTATATTCTCAAAAGAAATTGTTAAAACTGATTATTCAAAAAAATTCTTTACAAAATGTACAGAAAATTGAAAGTTTATGTAGAGCCAAACCTCCCAGACATCTACCTGACACCAGGAAGCAGCTACTCCAGATCTCTGTTTTAACACCTGGGGTAAGAAGATATACAGCAGGGGCCACACACAGAAAACTGAGGCAGGGTCCCATTTTATCTGTGAAACATCAAGGCATAGATGAACTCAGTAACTTTGCCTGAAGACACACAAATAATCTTAAAATACAGGATTCTCCCAGTATAAAGGCTCATTCCTTGCTTAAAATACAGAGTTAGTTCCAGTATGAGTCAACAGAGAGAAGTACTAGACCAAAGTACTGTTCACTTAGTTGGCACCATTTTGTGCTCTCCAGAGTTGACTTTATCATCTGCAGTTCTCCCAAAAAACTCCCTGCAAAGATATCTGAGAGTCTCACATATGCCAAGTGTCCATAATGTAAAGGATGGGAAACATCATGTTACATAAAAAGGAATGGTTCAGCTCAACACTGTTCAAAATTATTTATTTTTATTCCAACAAGTACATCAAATAAATGATTTAGGAGGCAAGTCTCACGTTTCTGATGGCTGAATGTGCCCAGAATACTGCAGTTTCATAGAAAAAAAATAATTTGGGAAATCCAAAATTTCTCAGTCAGATTTCATACTTGCGCTAAAAATTAAGAAGGATGTTACAAGTTGTGCAAAGTTCCATCTTGCTGTTGCTTTGCTCTTGGGATCTCAAGAGGCTATTGACTATATTAAGGGCCCTAATTCTGCTCTCAATCTAGTTCATTGTAATTTTTTAAAGTTCAATAGTTTATTCTGATGCGCTGATGCAACCATCTGAAAGAGCACAATCAAGCCTAAATCTGTATGAGGTTAACATATACCTTGTATTCTTTAAGAGCTCCCACTTTAGAAAAAAATGTGTCAATTCATTTTTAATAAAATCTCATTCTTTTAATAAAACAACGGTTTTTTATGATGTGTTTAACATCACAAGCTTGTTCAGACTCTGATTCTGGTTAAGATATAATCAGAAAAACTTACTTTTAATAGGTCTGAATACTTATACTAATGATATTTTAGTATCTTTAATTTTTTCCTAAAGAGGTTGTATCATAAAAAAGACCAGGCAGCAAAAGTAGTAAGGAGATGCTCTGGTGGAGTGACTCTGCCTTGCTCACTCAGCAGATTAATGTTTCCTTTCAGAAGATGCTACCAGAAGTATGTAAAGATTGCCTACCATTTTGGGATGAAGTATTTTACTACCTGAAATATTGCCTACCTGTTACACCATTAAATAACTGAGAGTCAAAGGAGATATATAATACACAGTGAAGGCAAACCTACCTTTGAAAAGACAACATTGTCTTTCCAAAACTAGTTACACTCACAAATTCAGGGGAGTAGGCAGTAATTTATTTATTTCCATTCTGGGGCACTCTGCAGTGACAGGCCCACATGTGGAGAGGGGAAACAGACCTCTCTCATTTTCCAAAGTCCAACCCAGACTGTACAGTTTCCTCTTGCAGAATCATAGAAAATCCTGCCTGCAATCCCACTGACCGTGTCTCTCTTTCATGCTGGATTGTGTTTACTGCAAAGCAAACTTTAGCCTACAGGCTCCCAAGAATGTATCTCTGTAACTCCAAGGCCAACTTAAACCTGCCTGCACTGATAGAAACTGAAAGAGAGAAAGACTCATCTTGAATGATCAGCATTTACAGCTAAGGCAATATTGTGGTCCAGTGACCTGGAAATATTTGAAAAGTGTACCCAAATGATACTGTTTGTGGAGCTGCTTCGAAAGCAGTAGCATGGCACAAGATTTTCCCAACATGCTTGTGTTTAGTGCAAGGCAGTTTCAGGAAAAAAATTGCACTCATTTCTGCAACAGAGTGACCACAGTTTTTCCCCCAACAAATGAATCAGTCATCCTGTGTATGAAATTTATTTCAGAGGTACTGTTGAGAAAGAGCAGATTTCAGAAGTACCATTTGTATAAACTTGAGCAAAATCAAACCAAACTCCTAGAAAAAGACTGCTTGCTTTCTGCTAAAGTTTCCAAAGGAAAATGATGCACACATGACCAATTTCAATTTCAGATCAGTTTGAATAAATGAGTTTATATGTAATCCCAGACAATCTTCAGTAGCTTGCATTCAGGGCAGAAAACATGTAAAGCATGCCATGGGGCAAAGGGGCCCTAAACAAACACTGCCTATGTAATACTACAGGCCTGGAAAACATCTTGCAGCTCTTCTAGTACAATACCCTACACTAAAGAGAGACCAAAGATGCCTATAACTTTCACAGAATTTCTGTGCCTAACTTGTTTTTAAAAATCCTCTAACATAAGAAGAAAAGAAAAAGCTGCAGCAGCAGCATCAGTCAATAGTGTCCCCCACTGTTTCACTGTCCTTTGGCCAAAAGACTGTCCTTATTATTCAGCCAAGGCCAGTTAACTTGTCAGCAGTGAGCAGGGTCAATACAATTCATTCTTCTGAAATGTTGTTTTACCATTTTAATATGCTCCAGGCACTTATAGATTGGTTACCTAACCACCTATTCCAGAATAATTCCAGGAACTGGTGTTGCACTGAATAATCTATAACTCCCTGTTTGTGGTTGGATTTTTTTTAAAGGTAAGTATTGTAGTTGTTTTTCTTGCATGGGATCTGCCCGTCTTCTGGGAGTTTTCAAAGGTAACAGCACATTTCACAGATTTTTTCAAATTTTTTTAAAAGAGTGAAGTTGAATGTCATCAGGATTTGATGGGTTCAATTACACTTAACTTATCGAGACATTTTTTAACTTATCACTATTCTAGTCATGCTCCTATTTTCACATTAAATTTAATGTAGTTAAGTATCTGATCGGAAATTAATCTTTTCATGTGAAGACAGTGAACACTTCAGGACTCTGTGAATTGCCTGTTAGGTTATGAGCTTTTACTTTGCCCTTCTTTTGCTTCTCATGTACTTATTTTACCTTGCATAATTTTGCTACCTTTATGTTCCAAAATAATATTAACACTTTACCCTCTGAACTTTCTCCATTCCTATTAAACTCATACATAATTATGTTCCTTACTTCTACCTTTTGTATGACTCTTTTTGATTTCAGGTTCTCAGGAAGGTCTTGATGCAGTTGTAATGCACTTTGCTGCTAATATTTTAAGTTTATCACTGTATGTTTGATGTAGCTCCTTCCATTCCTGATGTGCTTTATCTCTCAGATTACGTATTTCAGAAACTCAAGTAACACTTCTTTTTACTGATCTCTAGGCTTCTCTCACTGTGCTTTCTTCTAAAACTTAGCTCACTTCTCTTCCAGCTTTAACAACCTCACTGATGTAGTGATTGCTGGTTTGTGGGTGACTAAATTAGAGGGTTTTGTTACTGAGATTCTTAAATTGGAAACAATGATAGAAAACTGAAGTGCCTTTGTGCTTCAGTTGCGAAACTTAAAATTGCTCACAGACACAGTATATTTATATATATTGTTCATATAAAGATTACTGACAATCTCAGAGGATTTTTGAAACATTCAAGAAACTCTGCTTTGAATATCAAAAGTCAATTTTATATTCTGTCATATATTGAATAATGTGTCTTATATTGCCAGATCATATCTGGATATTATTCACCTTTGCAGGGAATCCTCTGGGGTAAAAAGCCTTCTTGGACCTCTTGATATATGCATATCACATCCTCATCATGGTCATTAGCAAGGCCCATGAGGCAGGGAGAGGGGGAGATAAAGGCAAAAGACATTGCATAGGACAGTGTAGTTAAGTCTGGCTTATATTCATGAATTCATGTAGAAACTAAATAAAAGCAAAATGTAAAGAAACCTCCAAAAAAACTTCCAGATGCTGCTCTTATTCAAAGAAGGAAGTACAGCTGACAGAAAGCAAAGCCTAAACTCCAGTTGCGTCAGCAGATTGTCACGAATATGCCAGCGTTACTCCATGGAGCAGTCAGTGATGACAACTTTTTCTCAGCAATAAGAGGCTTCAAATCCATACAGCCAAAATCAGCATTTCTCTGTCAGCCTGGAACGGTCAGTGGGCATCTAATCTTCACTGATCAGTAAAGCTCCTTTCTGGCTACTACAGCACACAGCTCAACTTCAAGTCCTTCAAAGGACTGGCTTTGTATGTGAGTTTTTGGAAAGCCTTTCAGAGAGAATATCACACAAAAGCACTTGACACGACCATGAGCATGGCCTTTTGAAAGGATTCACAGCTAGACTCAAATGGTCCATTTATGGCAACATTCCTGCAGGCTATTGTATGCTAGAGGACATTAGTCTCCCATTTATTTTCCTGTGTGGTCAAGTGCAGAGAGAAAGGCTTTCTGAAGCCCTAAACTGTCTTCTGGAGGAAAAGATCTCTCTTCAAGCTAAGCAGATGGCAGGAGGCTACAGTATGGGAGTTCTTGTATTAAAATGCAATAGTCATAGAAAGAATGTCATGATCTGTTTGAAAACACAGATATTGTATATTAATAAATACCTAACAGTAAATTTATTTGCTCCTTAAAGTAAAATGCATGCTTACTGTCCTTCATAAAAACATTTGAAAAGAATCCAAGGTGTGGAAAGATCTTAATATGCTACAGGTTACTATAATGCTTCCTGCCCCCAGAAAACAAAATGTTTTGCAACTACTAATGAACCACTCCACAAAGATGCTCAGAGTTAGATTTTAAAGTAGACATTACCAAAATACCATTAACACAGTATTCCACAGTGGTTATCAGCAATGAGGAATAGTAGCTTACATCTTCCTAGATGTACATTAAGCTCATTTTTTAAGTCCTCTAAGCCTGGTCAAACTCCTCTCATATGCTCTGGGAAAAAGAAGTATTCCTTATCAGAAAGATAAGGCTAATCCTCCTTTGCTCTATATGAGTGTATTGGAATACCTGAAATGTGGTATCTGTATATTTTGTTGACAGGATGCAGTTGGCCTAGAAGAGCTGTGTTTCTTCTGCCCTCCATGAGAACACAATCTCCCATTCTGGCTGTTCAGGAAACCATACAGAGCAACCATCATCCTTTATATTTAGTCTTCAGAGATACACATGCATTTTCCCCTCTTACTGTGTCAGTTCTTCTCCTCCCACTACAAGGGTGAAATATTAATTGGCAAAGCTGACAGCAATACACATACCCTATTGCAAATACATTACTAAAGAAGAAAATGTTACATTTTGTCTTTAGGGCACAATTAAGTTAGTTCATTTTCTGCAGAGCAAAAGAAATAAAAATCCTAAACACTCCTACTTCAATGACAGTATTTCAATGTTTTACAAGTGATGGCTTGGAGACAGTAAGGGAATCTACTCAAAACCACAGAAACTTACAGAAATTTCCAGGTCACTAATCCTCTGCCACTCTTAGAAACCAGTCCAGTTATCCACTGCCTCTTAGGGATATCATGGAGTAATATTAACATGGTCTACCTACTGTGAGCAATGTGGCCTAACCTTGTGATGACAATTAAAGATAACCAGAAAGTACTTTTTTATCCATGTGCAAGGTCTTGTTATTTCTGTGATGAATGATCTGCATCTGCATTATTGAGACGACAGTTCTCTATGCAGGAGGAAATTACTAAGGCAGTATGGAAATTTAATATATTTTCAAAAGCCTGAGCCCCTCTGAAGGTTCAGGTACTGTTTTTGTTTTTCACTTTTGACTTTCAACTTCTGTACATTATTTTCCCACCTTTACTCAAAGGGTAGTAGTAGTGCCCTTCTTCTGGCAAAATTTTCCCACTGCAATGTTTCTATTTTTAACAAATTGCAGCCTGTGCTCTCCACAAAGGAAGCTCATTGCTTCTGGGCAGCAAGAAAACAGCACTCCTCTGAGGTCTAGTCTTCACCCTGCCTTTGAACAGTTTTGATAAGAAAAAGGGGGGCCTGCACACGTCATCACTGTGAAATGCACCCTGCATAACACAGCAGGTGCCACATCCACACGGATAATGAAAGCTACTGTAGTCCTCAATCCCTTGAGCATACATTTTGCAAGTTATGCCTTGCTGCACAGAATCTGTAGGAGAACTTCATGGAATGTCCCCAAAACTCTGAGTCATTACCAGTGCCCATGGTATCTTGTATAGGCCTAACTGGACACTATTGTATATATGGATAGGGAGAGATTTATGGGTTTTTTGAAGAATATGAAAATGACACAATAATGACAGAATAGCTTTATAACATTTTTATGCACCATAATGATGAGAATTTTAAAACTTCCTTCTATCACTTTTCTTTATTATGAAGCAATTATCAATCACTATGAATGTGCCAAGTACACAGCACATTGATTCTTCTGGCATGCTTTCCAACAGTGTCTCCCTGAGGAATATAAAAGGAGCAGGGTCTGGCAGTGCTGGAGAGCTGGCCATGTGCATTCTTATCACTCCCAGGCACTTAGATGAGGTGACAGGCACATGACTGAGTTGGGAATTCCTCACAAGCAGTCCAGCAGACAGCACTTTGCTACAGCAATTTTCCACACTAAGCACCAATAAGAATTTCTTTAATACGAAATGATAATGCCAAGAGCCACACTGACAACCCTATAATAAAATTCCTGGTAAATAAGTGACGAGAATGTATCTTCTACACTCTTATAACGTAAATGTTTTCCTTGGTACGTGAAGGGAAGAAGCCTGTTTTCACAACTGATATGAAGCAGGTGCTGTTGAAAGCCTTCTGACTCCACATTCTGTGTGAATTACTAGGTGGGACTGCTAAAAGACAAAACGTTACAGCGTTAAAGGACAAAAATTACTGTTTTCAGTAAATGCAGTGATTTCTGACATTATGCTGTATTTTTTTTAATCTGTAATGGGAAGGAAATTTTAGAAAAATTATATGCCACAAATGTGGCAACAATAATAACAGCATGTCTAAATATATTTTAAGATGTGAAATGATATACAGGACAGCATAATCAACAAATCAGCTTATCTCTACAGAAAATATGGATCACAGAGACCATTCAACTGCAACATGAACATTTTGTTAAAATTATATAGGCTGATTATCCATGCTTGAAAATAAAAAGGTGAGGGGATACACGTCCATTGAAAAATAGTTGCATTATCTTTTTATGGACAAATAGGGAAGGAGAAGAGAGAAAACATAATTCTTTCATTTGCAAATCACAAATCAACTGATAGAGTTGCAACAATGTCATTCACTTGCATTCATGAAAGTAGTTTTAAAAATGAGATTTGAAATTTTTTCAGGCAATAGCTCAAATATATTAACTTTTGCTTAGCAAAACAAGGACAGAGAAGCAGGTATACCCTCTGCTCTTTTGTGAAATCCCTCCTTCAACAGGATCCAGGCTTGACTTACATGTGAGTGGTGAAAAACTTCGTTTCTCTTCCACCAATGCTTTTGCAGACAGTGGTGGACTGCCTGGAAAAAGGCTCAAGATTGTTTTTGTTCTGAGTATTCACGTAAAAAAAACCCAAAAAACCAAATCTAATGGCTCTCTGATTCTGGTGTCAAATAAAAAGAGCAAAGAGGACAAAAGTCAGATGTAGCCTGGTCTGAGGCTCTATCTAGTACTACAAACCCTTCTGTTCCAAAGGCAAAAGGCTAATTGAGCTGCTCCAGGCAACAGCAGTGCTTATCAGAGCTAATTTATTTTGTGGTCTATTATTGCCGACATCACCTCAGCTACCAGGGAAAGGGCTAGAAATCCTTTTGTTTCTGTGAAAGGACATTTTGTCTTGTGAAAAGGCAGGTCTTGCTGAGGCTCTCACAAATCTGAGCCCCTACCCCCTCTGGAGACGGTGTCTAAAATTTGTTTGTATTTGATGAGAATTTTGAATTTAGGACCACTCACCCTTGAGAAGAGAAACTGGCAGTGTACCATATTATGCAGCTCTCAAGCAAACGCGTTCACTCCCCCTCAACGGCTCTTTCCCTCTTCTGATGTCCCTATATATGGGAATATATATAGGAACATATGCTGTGGCAGCCTATTATGTTCCATGCATAGTTCAAAAGTGCAAATAAAAGCACTGAGTTCAAAATGAGATCTTTAGTATGGCCTAAATGGGGATTGCAATTGAATTTGTAAAGCTAATCTCACTGAAGAAAACATTTCCCGAATGTCTAGGAAAGGTCTGTATAATGCAATTTGGCTCTAGCTTGCCTAAGAAATACAGCTGAACCCTGGCTGTCATAGACTGGACAGCCTCCCTATATACCAGAGTCACTCTAGGCTAACAGAGTTGTTTCACATCACTGACGGTTTCTATATCAATTTACTTAAGTTGATCCAAGAAGTTTCAGGAATAGTCTTTCTCCTTTTAAAAACCTAAAATATGCCATTTTTGAATTATTCAAATGAGACAGAAAATACCAGTAAAATTAAAACAACCCACAGGTTTATGCCTGAATAGTCTCATGTTTGATCAAAGAATGCTTTAATCCACAACTAACTTTCCCTGACATCTCAGTGATGTCAAGCTGATTATATAATTCTTGACCCTCCTTGCCTTCCTTACTAAATGTAGACTTCATTAGGAGAACTAAATGAGAAAGTATTATTCCAGTTAATTACATTATTCTGCAAAGGAAAGGAAAATAGATTCATATGAGGAAAAGAATCCTCCTAACAAAATCAGAACATAAACCAGTAGTTCAAAAGAAAAATACTTTCTCCATTTCTTTACTGTTAGAAATTTCTTTAAAGTAAGGAAGAGAGGTATGGTCCTTTTATCTATGACATGATCTCTTCAGCAAATTTGGGATACTCCTTGTTCAGAAACAACTATTAATAATACTCTTGGATTTTTGTATGGATCACTTTCATAGCTTTATTACTGTCAAAACTCTGTTAACATACAGAAACCTCCAAAATACCCATGAATTCGGTACTTACGTAATAAATGCTTGGATTTTGGTTTGATTTTGCCCTTTTTTTTTTTTTTTTTTTTTGGGTTTGGTTTGGTTTTTGGTTTTTTTAACATGTACCCACTGAAGACAAGAGCTAATATCTTAGCCTTCTTTTAAAATATCAAGTGAACTTTGGCTCAAATTATTTCTTGCCCTTATCCCCTTTAACCTCAAATTTCTCCTTTTATTCATATCTGAGCCCTACTGGACAAATGGAAAAAGGGTAACAGGGAAAAATACCTTAAATATGCATTTTCTTTTTTCTATATATTTAACGATTCAAGTACTGTTTACCAGAAAGAGCAAAAAGAAAGAAAAATCTAAAATCCTAAATCTGTAAATTGAATGTGTATCCTAAGCCACTACTTACTAATAATGTCAGCTCTCATGATTTACAAGCCACCTGAAAGTAGTTGTTTTAATTTATCAATTCAAATAATCCCTTACAGCAACTTGGTAGTCCATTGAGAAATCATTTTCTGATAGCCAGTCCTTAAGCTGAAAACTATGAAGGAAGAGGCTGGAAAAGGTCCCTGCACCTGCCACGGCCAAACAGTGACGACTTGGCCTTAAAGATGAGAACAGGAGGGTGTGCTGGGTGGGATGGCCAGGGGCTGCAGTCACAGGGGAGTGTCACTGTTGCATTACTTTAGAGATGACCACAACAGTATGATTTGGCTCATAAAGGCCGGTTTATTTTCATCCAGTTCCAGTTCAGAGACATGAGAGGTGCATAGGAATAGGCTGTAGACAAGGTATAAAAGCACGCCAAAGAAGGTTGATTTACTCTAGAGGGAAGAAATCATCTTGTGCAATCCTAAATTAAAGTTTTTGGTTTAATCACAATTTTGCTCTAGGGTTTTAGCTGTTCAGAAGAATGAACTATATAGTCCGTTAGTTCTTTGATACTCAAGAACTAGCAGTCCTTAGAAATCTGACTTTTGAAGTGATGCTAAGGAGACAGACACATTACTAACCTGGAGCACCACTTGCCTAGCAAGCAGGAGGTATATTAATGGGCTAAACGCACATAGTATTTGCTAATGTAACTAACTGCAGATCAAAGGCTGCTGTCAGGAAAGCACTTTGGTTCACCCTCAGCTTCCAGCACAGATGGCAGCTGCTCAGTGTATTTGAGGGTTTGTCAGATATTGACTGTGTTCATTGTTAGTGAGGTGGTCTGAGTCAGACATTGAATCTTATCAAGGTCAGAAGAGATGACCAGCAAGCACCTTTACCTGTCTTCTGCCACTACAGGTAGAGAACACAGGGACAATGTGTTGTGCAGCTGCTGTTGTTGCACTCCGGACCGACCTGAGAGGTTTCATGCTGGCTTTACATTACTTGTTTCCAACACACTCCACAAAAGCTGATGCTTGCAGCCATGTGTGGTGCTGGAAACAGAGAGAGAGGCAAGGATCTAATTTCCCAGAGCTGCCTGCAGACATCACTCTTATTTTTGATCCATGAGACAGCTGGAACCAATGCAATAGGCCCTTGAGTAGGAGAAAAGCTGCTTACCACCAATAAAGTGGTGGAGGACATATACTCAAAGGAGCCCCCACAAAATAGACAGTGTTAAACTAAAGCTTAGAGCTCTGCCTATCACCTCGTATGGTATGGTCTCAGGCACTGGAAAGGGGACAAGGGAGAGCAAAAACACCTGGGGTCATCAGAGCACAGTGGCGAATATCTCACTCCAAGCATCTTGCAGAGGTAGCAAGCAACACTATGCCCAGTCATAGACTTCTTGCCAGTAGCTTGGTATCTCTGCCTTACTGCAAAACCATTTGAAGAGCATGTCTGGACTGGTGCCAGGGCATTCAACATCTCACAGAGCTGTGCTCTCTCTGCATTAAAAGTATTCAGCTTTTTTGTAGTTGCCGGGAACATCAATGGGAAATCCAGGACACAGGCTAAAGGGGAAGACATGGTTGTACGACAGGCCTGTCAACAAAGTCTTTCTAGGAGAGTAGACCACAGCAGTGCTGCAGGTGTGGTATCTGGGCAGCCTCTTCTGCCCATGTGACAACCAGGGCGCTGCAAGGCCATGGAGCTGGATGGTAGCACTGGCTCCCTGTTCACAGCCCTGATGGGGCTCACACTGCTGTGGAAGGAGAGGAACTGATGAGCTGCAGTGGCTTTCTACAGCCTTGCAAGACAAAAGGGGACTGGGGCTGTAGATTATGGTGCTGGTTCTAGAGATAAATATACATTAATGATTAAAAATCTTCATTAAAATTCATTAAACCTCCTGAACTCATGAGGCTATAATAATGTAAAAAAGCAGCGAAAAACCCATCCCTTTCAAAAGCTTTGTTTTTACCACCTTGTCTATACTCATGGTTTCAACCGTGAGCACTTTGAAGGAGTCAGTAAAACACAGACAGTTAATAGGCACAGTGAATATCTGCTGTTTAGATCAATGCTCAGCTTCTCCAGTCATCTGTCAGGATTACTCTGATCCCACAAATCCTCATGCTTTTGCTGCAGGGCAGCATCCCTGTGGAGGAAAGGCTGAAGAATCTCTGCCTTTTTTGTTTAGGACTACCATACAGATTTAACACGCTCAGTGAGCTCAACACGTGATACTCCCAGTGCCCTGTGCCAGAAAGAGCAGTGGAGTGCACCTGCTCAGCTGTAGCTTCTAAGGAGTGTGTCTGCCTCCCAGCCATACTGCCTGTTTTCTTTTTCTGTCCAATTTGGAACTGACCATCCGTGCTCTTGTGTAAACACTGAAATCTGGGTCAATCAACCTGATGTATGACAACAGAGTGTAACATCTGCCCAGAGCTGTAACTGATCTGTACAACTGTCTGCAGAGTATTTGTCTCTCTGCTTCCCACTCTGCCCCACCACCATTTCAGCCCTTTGGTCATCCATTATCTCCTTGCACAACACAGAGGACATACATCCACTCACCAACCACACATATGAAATAATAGGAAATCATGCAGCTTAGTAAAATCTTAAAAAAAGTCTTTGAGAAGGAGACAATGTCAAACCTTTGCCACAGTGACAGATGACTCAACCTGATTTTAGCTGACAGTCACTGTTTTTCCATCATACTTTTTATGTAAAAATATAGATTTTGAGTTACTGTGTATACACAGATGAAAAAGGGAAAGAGCTTTATGAAAGGACACTAACCTGCTTGAAAGCAGAAGCTATTTTTAAATTTACACAGATAAATGTACAAATGAATGACCCAAACTTCTGGTCATCTTCCTCTCCTCAATATTTATTATCCTCTACTTAGAAAAATAATTTCCATTTTCCATTTCCCTGAATATCTAAGCTAATATCTCCAGTTTTTTAATAATTCCACATACTTTGTACACAATACAGAGACACTGTTTCCTAGCTAATCTGTTTGTCAGATAGCTTGTCTTCAAACAATTAGCATCAGGATTTCTCCGTAGCACATCAATAGCTTTGGCTCAGCCAGATATAAGCTTTAGCATGTTGACATGCCTCTCAAAATAAATCACAAAAAATAGCAAGTGACTGTTACAGTAATCTTCTTGAAAATAAATTATACTTGCCATACCATGTAGCTCTTTGATTCTGATTTAGTTTATCCTTCATCCTTTCAGTATATTCCTCCAAAAGAGAATGAGACAGACATGCTCCATTTACTTGTCTTTGGTAAGCTGTAATTACTTGAGAAACTCCTTTGAAGTTGCTACTTATCAATGTGTGGAAGATTAGAAAAGTCCAGCCCAGCCCCAAGGTAAGCAAGCTTAATTAAAAAAAAAGGCAAATATAACAGAAAAAGTGAATAGAACAGAATGCTTGTTATAATACATGTTTCCTGCAACCTATACTGCGTGATCAGTCCAGGTCAGTTTCACCAGACTCAAACTTTGTGATACATGCAAGAAAGAAAGCAGTACATACAAGACAAGGGCCAAGTCTAGGAAAAAATCTGTGTTTTCTGAGTTTAGAGTGTGTAAAGTCTTTTATATTTTCATGAGTTTGTCCAAATACTGCATTTCTTCTTTTAAGAAAAAACTTTAGGAAATAAATTTAATAAGGCTGCAGACACCGTGTGCCACTGAAAAAAATAATTAAAATATTTCCCTGATTTCACAGTTATCTTTGACGAGAAGTCACTCACCCCTAAGATGAAGTAGGAGCCCTGGTGATAGTGGTAGATTTGAGTACCACATATGATGCCAAGCATACAGTGAGCAGTGGAGTTAAGACAGTTGGTTATAATCAATCCAGTTATCACAGCTTAATTAGTTACTGTTCATTTGTGTAAATCCTCATGCCTGACAACTTTCATTTTTTGACTGAGGCAACTGCACAGGTATCATGTTAACTTTTATCTGTTTTCATTACATGAAACATTTATAAACAAATACAAACACATTTAACAAGTAATCTCATGACTACATTTTGAATAAAATTATTACGATGCCCTTCATTTAATGTTTCCAAGCAATTATTTGCAAAAACATTATCAGTTGAAGGCCACAAACATTTGCCCCGTGTTGCTAGGCATTCTGGTGGCAAATTTAATCCTTTTGTGCCAAGCAGTCCTAGAAAAATCATGACTTTTTTCCCACAGTGATTTTATGAGCCTGTGAAAGGAATTACAGAAAGTCTAGACATTTTTCTCCCTAGCCATAAGTTGCTTCTGTGCACACTTTAGAAGAGCTGAGTTATCAGTATGACTGGGTGTTGCATAGCGGTCAGCCCCTGCCTCTGCAGAGTCAGCTGTATGCACTGAAAGTGTCTCCAAACATACATGAGAAATTGCTGTGTATGGACCAGAGAGTAAAACCAAGGCTAACTTGCATTAAAAAACATTCACAATAATGACAAGCTATTTTCCCGAATGAGGTATCACTGTTGCACGGCTGTAAAGAGAGAAGACGCAGTTCAAGGACTGACAAATTACACCTTTTTTTAAAACATTGTATCTCTTTTTATTTGTTTGTCCTGATGGTTTGCTACAGGCAAAAGAGGTATTCAGAAATGGAACTGCACAATACAAACACAGGCAGCAAACTAAGCTGGCGGCATGAAAGGTGTATCTGAGAACACAGAGTTGACAGAGTCAGAGTCGGATTTTGTTCGAGTAGTTTTTAAGATACTCTCTGTAATGACACTGTCATTAGGAAACAGTTTTACTTTCCCATTCTGACTCTGTTTTGGTTCGTGCACGGGTTCCAGGAACACCACCCGTTTACCAGTGCTAGCCTTCTTCTCGTCGGCTGGCAGCTCTTGCGGCAGTGCAGAATTCAGTATGGATGGGTGGGCACTGCTTTGGTTCAGGTTCCTCTTCTTCTTTTTAGCCTTACATTGACATGGGCAGGGGGTCAGATAAAGATACAGCAGCACTAAAATAATACTGGCCACACAGGCAGCAAGGGTGGTAAAAGCTGTATTAAATGCCTCATGAGCATGGGACCTGTTCACTGTGAAATTGCTAACATTTATTCTGACCTCTATGGTTTCATTTAATAGTCTTTTCTTATTTATTGCAATGCAGGAATACAGCCCTGAATTCTCTAGCTGGGCATCTGTTATCTCCAGGCTGCCATTAGGAAACACCTTGAAGTTATCAGTCTCCCTCTCTGGCTCCAGCAATCTATTGTCTGGACTAACCCAAACAAACTGTGTGCCCGTCCCGCTGATTCTACTGTCACAGTGTACAACCAGCCTGTCACCAACCTGGGCATCATGAATAAACCCAAAGGCTTGGAAAGAGCTGTTGACGGTACTTTCAGAGCAATTCATAATGCTGTCGTGCAGTAAAGGCAGTTTATTATGACCTCTTGGGTCTGACTGCAACAAACAGCTGTATTCGTTTTTAAAGTCCACTACGGAGCTGAAATGCCTTTGATACCAGAAGATTAACATGGAGTATAGGACACAGTCACAATAGAATGGGTTGCCATGAAGATAAATTCCACTAAGTTGTTTGGCTGGCACTGAACTCAGGCGCTGAATAGGCATTGTCTGGATGTGATTAAAGGAGATGTCCAGCAACACAAGGTCTGTCAGTTTATGTTTTCCAACATATAAGTCCAGTGGGAAATGAGAGACCAAGTTGTAGCTTAGGTACAGTTTCTGTAATTTGTACAATCCTCCAAAGGCTAAAGACTCGATCTGTGTTATTTGATTGTTGTACAGCAGGAGAACCTCCAGTGCCTTTAGCTCCTGAAACACAGGGCTGCCCAGTGTTTTCAGGCTGTTGGATGACAAGTCCAGATACTTCAGATTTGGAATTGTGGAAAAGCTTCCAGTGCTAATGCTGCTAATGCTATTATGATTGACTATTAAAGTGTTCAGTTTCTCAGACAGCACTGGGACCCATTCAGGCTCCAAAATCCCAATTCTGTTATAACTCAGATCCAGCCTTTTCATACATTTATAAAGATTTCCTGGCACTCGAGTGAGGTTCTTATTTGTGCAGCTTACGATATCACTGGCACAGATGCAGGCTGCTGGACACATCCCCGGGGCACTGCCACACACACTCACGGTGAAGAGCAAGAGGCATGCGAGTCCTTTGCAGTTCACTTTAAAAACTCCAAGTTGAGTACGAAGTGCCTGCCAGTTTAAAGGCATTGTCACTGTCTTTTAGCAGTCTCCCCGTGCTCCTTGCCACAGATTACTTGTGCAGTTAGCTTTGCACTCGTTGCTGTCAAAAGAAGGATACAGAGGTACAGCACGTTAACATTTACCATTCACAGTCTGCATGATTTCCTATGCCTTTTGAAAAATACAGGGAATTAATTAATCCTTAGGGTTTCATACAATTAACGGTGAAATCTAGTTCTAAGGTGATGTAAACTTAATGTTGGTTTCATGTAAACATGAAATTCTGCATTCATGTGTCAATATATACTGTAGATACAGTATTTTTTGTCCTCAAAAAGAACCTAACAATTCTTCAGTCTTGGACAAAGCAATGCAATTTCTGACAGTTCATTTAAAAACATTGGAAATGTTCCTCTGTGGAGCATGACTTGGCAATGGCATCCCCTACCTGTTTCCAAACCAACACAGACAGAATTCCCAGCAGGAGAAAGAAAAAGCTTCATCCTAAAATGTTTTTTTTTTCTTGTCTAGTGGGAAGCAGTTACAACATGCTTTTCTTTACCATCAGAAAATGTCACTTGTTTTCAAGCAAAGAATTTTCTCAGCCTTTCTAGCTTTAAATGTCTTATGGTTTTTTTTTTTTTTTTTTTAAATTCAATAACTTATGGTTCAGGTAGCAACAGCCTATTTTGAAAGTTATTAAAGTTGTTCAATAACAATATTTTGTATTCTGCTTCTTCTACCTTTGCCAATATAAGTAATGAGGAAGAAATCTGTGCCTAGTGCTTACCTCAGGCACAAGTTTTGGGAACATTCAGTAAGAATGAGTCAGCTGTTTCTCAAAACTTAGTAAAGGAAAAAAATATTTTTCTCATATGTAGATAGGAAAAACCCCAACCATACTATTTTCTAAGAATATTTTAGAGCCAGTATTGTTTGAAACAGGGATGCAAGATTTGGCACAGTAGTGATACAGTACTAAGAGATACGCTTTTTACCATCTTCTGAGAAAATGTACATGTACATAGCAGAGGAATAAACATTTCTGCTCATTCTTGCTCTCCCTGGTATCTGCTTAGAGTTTCCCATTAAATTCACAGGTGAGTTCACCTGCATGGATTACCGTCACCCCTTCAGAGTTCAGATCAGGTATCCAGCCCTCACATTATTATCTAAACTCATTTCTCCAATCTCACCCACAAGCTGGAGTAGTATCTGAGCAGGACAACCCTGCAATGTCCGCTCTGCACCACTGATAGTGGCTATGGCCAGGAGCCTGTGGACAGTGGGATGAGGAGAAAGAAGCAGCCTCAGATGGAAAGGAGAATAAAAGAAGAAATTGTATTCTCTAATGATGCAAGATGGATGAAGGAAAGATCAGCCTCGAGGGTAAAAAAATTAAAATCAAGACCTAAATGGTGGATAGTCAAAGAAGGGGAGAGAGAGAAGGGTAAGAGACACATAGTGAATGAAGTGCAAAACCAGGGGAGGTGCATGCTAATGGAGCATCATCACTGTTACTAAAGAAACTGAGGAGGAGGTAGTCGGAGGATGCAGAAGTCAGTTAAGGCATATGAGAATGGAAAAGCAGATGAGGAGGGTGTAAAAGAAAAGAACAGCACTAAGCAGAAGACAAACAAGAGTTTCAGGAGGTAAACCTTGGAGCACACCTCTCCAGAGAATTTACATCTGCTACTTAAGAACCTAAGATTAGTGATGCAAATAATTAATATATTCCAAAAGCAAAAAATTTCATTCCTCCTCAGTTCTTTATTTCCCTCTTCAGTAACCCTCTGCCAATCTGGCAGGCTGCTGTCTTCTGCTGACAAATCTACTCTTAAGTCAAGTGGTAGAAGATGGGCTATGAAATTAAAGAGCTGAACGTTCTAATGACCCATTAGAAGAAGAAATATGAAGGCAGCATGGGAGAATAGGACATTTCACCTTTTACAAGAACTTAATATATACATTGGCTTTGTTTGCCTTCAAAAAAATAACCAAACATTAAGAGAGTTGCAAGGCTACCAAGTCAAATGCTCAAAAGTAGTGCCAGAATTATATTTTTCTTTCCATTTTAGATTTTATATACAGTCCCTGGTTACATGATTGCTCAATTTTCCCCCCAAAACCTTTCCTGACACTCACTGTGCATAGGTTCTGAGGAAGGACAGGGAAAAGAATGGGTGTTTACATCAAGAGCTTGAGAAATCCTTATCCCTGAGAGCTACAGCTCTCCTAGCCTTTGCCACAGAATTCCTGTGAGATCTGGCAAACTACATGAACCGGTGACCATTACAAAATAATGAACATATTACAGTCACCAGCTTCGCAGTTATAAAATAAGGAACCTCTGCATGTTAAATTTGGGAAGGACTGTTCTGAGAAAGTGCTGAAATGACAGTCAAAATGCTGTGACTCCGTCTGGCACTTCTGATTGCACAGGGATCCCTTGTTTATACAAGGGATATACTAACATGACTTTAGCAGCAGAAATATTGTAAAAATAAATTGATTGGTTTGAATTAAAGTTTAATATCAGGATTCATAAATTTTCTAGGCTTTTAAATTCTCCCAAAGCTGCTAACTGCATGGGGTTTTCAATGGAAAGTTAGCAATCCAGAGGAGTATTTTTCAACCATTCCTAAGCTCCTAACTTAGTTGTTTTTGGTAGTTAGATAGTCTATAGCAACAATTAATAGATGCAAGTTCTTCTAGAGGGTGAAACCTATGAAGCATTAGAGAAACTGCCATCAAAAATAATTCTGTACCACAGTGTGAATTTGTATGGCACGCAGACAAAAGGCACAATGAAAACACACTGACAGATGAAAAAGGTATTTAGGAATTGCTCATTTAGTTAGTGTACTGTATGAAGCAAGGCATCTGAAAACTACATTACTATAAAAACACGCACCTGAAGACTGGATTATAAAGCATCCACAAAACAGGAGATGAACAGTTGCTGAAGGTTGCCTTTCCCACTAACATGTGAATGCCTGATTTTTCCAGCTATGCAGCCTAATTTTCAATGTAATTGACTTGCAACAAGTGAATGGCACTCAAAAAAACTCACCTCCCATTTTGCATATAGGTGTTATCCTGGAGATATTCCAAATGGGACATACTTGTTCAATGCTCAGGTTTGTAAGGGTTACCAAATTTAATACACTAGATAACCTTGCATGCTTCTGTCCATGCCTACAATTATCTCATCAGAAACTCCAAGCTAGTCTGCAACCAAATCACATGGACAGACATCAGTCACTGGTGTATATCAGCATAATACCTTCTGGTTCTAAGGAGCAAAAACAGTTCACAAGGGCTGAAAACTTGATTGCCCACTTTCAAAGCTCACTGGAGTTGTAAAATGAAAATTGTTTCAGATAACTTGCCTTGCAAATTTGCCTTGCAAATCCAAATGATAGACATCCTAAACATACCACAGGACACCCAAGAGTATTTAGAGAGTACTCTGATGAGCAGAAGCCTTCCTTTCCATGCCCACCTCACGGTGCAGTTCTTACATTCCCAACAAGTTCTTTGCTCTTTTGGAGAGTAAGACTGTTGAGCTGCAACTTGCTCTTCAACCTGTGTTCCCCATATCTCCTGCACAAATTACCCAGGATGTTCTGCAAAGCCTGTTCAACACAAATATTTATAGGGTATGTGATCATTCAAACTTACTCAAAATGTCTGCATAAACATTTCTGGGTTGTAATGCCTTAAGTGACACGAAGAACAAAGGCTAAAATTAGCCCTATGTTAAAAAACCTGGCATTTTGTTTCATCCCAGTAACACTACTTCAGGTCTTAGTCTTATTTCACAAATTTCAATCTTGCATATTTTCTTAAGAGAGAGATTGCTATTGAATACTATCAGCTAACATGTGCCAACAAACTTTGGCCAAGTACTTCACCATTATTTCTCAATGAGCTGGGTAGATACCTTTTCTGATTTATAGTAAAGTGAAGGGCATGGTTAGGAGTTTTGTTTTTGAATTCTGTTCAAAGAAATAATTTCTTTGTGATGTTAAAGTGCAATTTTTAAGTTCAGTGCCAAAAACACATTACTCCCTGAGATGATTCATCTGAACAGTAATGGTGCACATGCTTGTTAACTGCTCAAGAAGAAAGACGGGACATATCCTAGGGATATGCTAGCATAGGGAAAATCCTCTGCAGTCAGAAACTGACTACAGCAAAACTGACTACAACCAATCACATTCTAGAGAAGCTAAGGATTTGGTTCTTGGTTTTGAACTTTTTAATGTGTGTTTGTTGTTGTTTTTTGTTTATTTCTGAGGAGGTTGTTTGTTTGTTCTTTTGTTTTTAAAAATAACTAGCACCTAGACCTGCTTATGGAAAAGGGGACTGTCAGGCAACATACAGCTTCACCATCAGTTTTCACTTTAAGATCAACTAATGTCCTAAACACTCCTTTCTCTAGGCTCTCTCTCCCACTAATATGACATGAATAGTATCTACACCAGTTTTCTCATCCTCTGAAGTACCTTCAGGCTTATTGCTGTTTGTCCAACAGAACCTGTACTCCAAACTACCTCTCACAGTTCATTTGAGACTTTGCTAAAAAATCCTTACATAGCACATCTCTTACTTGAAGCAGTGAATTAGACTGGAGATCAAAATTCACCGAAATGATTTTGCAAGCACTACTATTAGTCTTTGCACTGTTAAAAAACCCATATTGTTAGATGTTATTCCTACTGTAAAGCATTTTCCTGTATACTGGTGATGCAAATAGTCCCATATCTGGCTGGTACTTTCTGCACAGTGAAAATGCAAGTATTTGCACACAACCCTGCTGCCTGCTTTGCAGGAATACCTGCTTCCTGCCTTGCAGGAATAGTGTTGAGCCCCTACAGAGATCAAGCACTTGAAAACATTAAAGATCTCCATTCATCCTCCAGAAGGTTCACACCATTTCTACATCCCCTCCCTCCGTCCCTTGCACCATATCTCCTGTGACTGTCTCCTCTTGAGTCTCGCCCCAGTCTCACGAGCCCACAAGACATTAATATATCTCTATTAATGAGATATATATGTCACCTCTCACTGACTTCCAATGTCCACATAGGTGCTCTCCCCCTATACCAGCCCACATATCAGATGAATTAGGGCTGTGCTAGTCACTTATAACAATACATGAAACACAAAAATGATGGCTCAGGTGTTCTGTGTTCTCACAGCCTTATTTTTTTTTTCTAGCATGACATTTGACAAAGGTTCCTCATGAACTCAGAAGAAAAAGTGATTTTTAGAATAAGGTTTTATTGAATTATAAAACAATATTATAAACGTACAATTATTCATGCTTTTAGTCCCAACCTTATGAATCCTATTCAAGTACATGATGCAGCCATTAATTACATATAGACTAATAGCAACCTATGCAATTAGTATTTTAAAAAGCTACATTTTTAAAGGTCTGCATAAACTCGCATTCCTTGTGCGTGTGACACTGTCAGAAGAAATATTCATACAGCAGCCACGTTCCCCCAGTCTCCAGGCTCTACTCTGCCTTTATCACTCCTGAGTGGAAAAGGCACTCTGCATCAAATCTTCCTGACAGCTGTGCTCAGCATCTCTGACTCACCAGATACAGATTACCCAAACATTGTAATCCACGAGATTTAGTGACATGATGGATTGAACAGCAAAGACTGTTGGTGAGCTACATCTGGGAGATATCTTGATCCAGTGGACTAAATCCCTGAACTAGGATAAACTGTGCTTGGTGCAGGACCTAACAGTGATGAAAAAATGGCTTTACATCATATTTGCAGCAAGCTGATTCTGAGATCAGCAAGGCAAATGGAGTGTTCTCTCTGGCCAGCATCTGGCCAGATCTCAACTGTGCTGAATTAGAGATTAATTTGTCCTAGTAACCTTAGCCAGATGAAACTATCATCTCCCACTAATCCCTCACTAAAGATTGAATTTCCTTGAAGAGAGATTTTTTTTCTTAAAACAGGGTAACTCGCTTGTCTTAAAGAAAACCGAAACACAGAAGAGCAAGTGGGTGACGTGCAACAGAGCCTCAGTTGGTCTAATCAACAGTTTTTACAGCAGTACCAGCCACGTGAAGTCAACATCTCTGCAGCTCTCATCCCTCTGAGAGAGTACAAGGGAAATATGCATCAGTGAAACAACAAATTAATCTCTTTTGCCATGTTACTTTGTAAATCAAGCTGCAACCAAGCTTCAACCTTGCAAATTACTTCAGTTGCTAAGGAGATCAGCAAATAATTAAGAAAAAATGCAATGATAAGTGGCAGTGCCTATGACAGTATCAGTAACCAATCTCTAAGCAATATCAGATCAGATCTTACGAAAGTTTAGTTGCCCAGCGAAGGATCCTCACCGCCTCCAAAAATTTATCTGAGAGCTAAACTTCACAGAAACCCCCCTACATACCATTTGGGATGGGGGGGTCTCCTGCCAGTCTCACGGCGGGGACTGTCCGCTGCAGCCCCAGATTCCTACCGGGAGTCGGCGGAGGGCAAAGTTTCGGCCAGCCCGGCGAGCGAGCAGGCTAAACCGGCATCGGACCGGGGGTACCCGCAAGCATTCCGAGGGGTCCCTGACCGACTTCCCCGGGCAGGCGCGGCCACCGCGCCTCCACCGTTCCGTGGCGGAGGCAGGGACCGGCTCTCCCCCGCCCGCTGCCGGGCTGTGCTGGCCTCCGGCGGCCCTTCTCAGCCCCGACTGTTGCCCCTCCGGACCCTGCCCCCCGTCATACCCCGGCCACCGAGGGGATGTCTGCTCCGCCACCCCGCCGGGCAGCGTTACCTGGAGCTTCCGATGGCCGCTTCATGTCCGGGGAGCGCGATGCCGGCACCGCCGCC